>NW_027019640.1:8895863-9022248 GCF_013076305.1 Rhopilema esculentum
CTAAGACATCAGCCAGGATAGAAAGATGGGTTTTACGCTTGCAGCCATATCAGTTTACAATTAAATATAAACCTGGCAAAGAGAACGCCAGGTTTATATAAGCCTGCGGACTACCTATCTCGCCATCCATCTGCTAAAACATCAAAAGAAACAGAGTTCACTGAGGAATACATAAAGTTCGTAACTTCTAATGCAGTTCCTAAGACAATGAGTCTGCATGAGATTGGTAAAGAAACCAATAGCGACAAAGAACTCCAGAAACTTCGCGCCGCTATTCGCTCAGGTGCGTGGGAATCGGTCGATTTGTCATATCGAGCAATCAAAGAAGAACTTTCGATCGGTGCTCAGAATATTATTCTTAGAGGCTCAAGAATAGTCATTCCTCTATCTTTACGCCAAAAGGCAATTGACATCGCGCATGAAAGTCATCAGGGACTGTCCAAAACAAAAGCTATGATCAGAGAGAAAGTGTGGTTCCCAAAAATAGATGACTTAGTTAAAGCAACGATTGATTCTTGCCTTGCTTGTCAAGCAACAGGTAAAGAAAACAGACCAGAGCCATTGCAATTGAGTGAATTACCAACAAAACCATGGGAGAAACTACACATAGACTATTATGGACCACTGCCAACAGGTGACTATCTGGTAGTCATTATTGATCGTTACTCGCGTTTCCCAGAAGTAGAAGTTGTTTCCTCTACAAAAGCTTCAACACTTATACCTAAACTAGATCGTATCTTTGCTGTGCATGGAATTCCCGACAAGATACAGACGGATAATGGCCCTCCTTTCAATGGAGATGAATTCAAGCGTTATTTACACATATTGGGAATAAAACATGACCGAAGTACTCCAAATGGCCACAAGCAAACGGAGAGGTCGAACGTTTCAACCAGCCGCTAGGCAAAGTTATTCAAGCAGCGATCGTGGAAGGAAAACCGTGGAAGCAAGAATTACAAAGGTTTCTTCTACAATATCGCACAACACCGCACTCTACTACGAAAGTTCCACCGTGCGAACTTTTGTTCAACAGACAAATTCGTGGAAAGTTCCCAATACTGAAACGGAAAAGTATTATAAACAAGCACAAGATCGCTCGAGAAAATGAAGAGAAGTCACAGAAATATCAGAAGATGTATATTGACAAGAAGAGACACGCGAAAGAAAGTGATATAGCAATAGGAGATACGGTACTCGTGAAACAACAGTATAAGAACAAGTTCTCATCAAGATTTGATAAAGCCCCATACAAAGTTATCCAACGTAAAGGGACGATGATTACCGCAGAGAACAAAACAAGACGTATCACAAGAAATGTGTCACATTTCAAGAAATTTCCTGCTAGAGTAGATCAGCATGAAGAGTTCGACAGTGATATAGAACAAGAGTTGAACAAAGAAGGAAATCAAGCAGAACGCGAACACAGACTTGGAAATAACGCACGCCGTCAATCAACAAGAGTAAGGAGTCAACCGGTGAGATATGGTGATCCGATACCATCAAGATTTATTCGCTGATTTTTAAAAAGGGGAAGTGATGTCATAAAGTGAACCTTCATTATTATTATTATTATGAGTAATATGCTGAACCTTGCTTTGGTTGCCCTGTGCAACAATTGTTTTGTTATGCTTTGTTATATTAATAAGGGTGTTATGGAATTTTAAGGGAGTTGTGTTTTGGGATTCGAATATGAAAGTAAACGAAGTGTCTTCTATATGAATTGGCCTACGGAATTAAGAGAATATAACACGTATGAGTGGCGTCACGCTTTTTGATTGGCCAATGCTTGATTGACAGATGGCCTAAGCCTTTTTAGTATGCGTCGATCGCCTTTAAGAAGAGGACGAGGATTCTATTGAATCTCGTAGCCATTTCGCTTGATTTCTTTGGAAACTTCTTCTATAACGCAAGTGAATTCATGTCATGGAGAGAAACATTCTTGGTGCTATAACAAGGGTGTTGATGATTGTCAATATAAACGCTTATTTGCTTCAAGGTAGCTAGGCCTTCCTGGCTCCTTTCCTGATTAACGTTGCTTGTGCAGTGAGAGAAGCTCGAAGAATTCAACCAGCACGTATCTGTCCACTGAGGCAAGAGGCAGCATTGATATCCATTACGTTATAGAAGCGACTATAAATCTTAGGTTTATATATATACATACCATGAAGGCGCCTTATGTCAACCATGAGCTTCCCACAAACCTGCAAGGAGGATAACCTTGTGAAAGGATGAAAGACAAGAAAACTATTTCTAATTTTCTTAAGACCTCTTTCAATTTTCAGTTTTGCTTTATTGAAATATCCAGGCAACAAAAGATCCAGCATGAGTGATGCAATTAGGGGTGATTCGATGAATGATTTACCTCTCCTTGTTGGCTGATGATTGGGGCAGCATAGTCTAATGGGACACTTTCGAACAGACACTCGAGCCATATGGTGGCAACGCCAATCAGCGTATGACATTCAACTTCATAAAACAGTCCATCGTCATCAAAACTATCGCTGTCCTGTAAACGAGAACTCGAGTTAAACATCGCAAAATAAATGTACAGATAAATATTTTTAAGTTAGTAGTACCCCAGATAACTCGGATTTTCATTAAGACGGATAGCATTTCAAATTTAATTGGATTTTCATTGGACTACCCTAGTCAAGTCAAAAGTTGTACTCCGAATAGGTCGGACACCTGCTAAGTCAGACCATTTCTTTTAACCCTTTGAAGGTCTGACTAAAAGACTCATTGCTAACAATGGGCCTGCGAGCGTGGTGACGATCCAAACAATGGCAGTAAACTTCTACGGATTAACTAAAATTGATTTCAGACTGTCTGAAAATGCATTATGGGATGCTTGAGTAGCGCAATGGCTCATTGTTAGCAATGAGTCTTTAACGTGACCAAGAGATAGTTATGATAATGACAAAGAAATAAACATTCAGATTGACCTCGGTTGAGTAGAAAAACTAAATATTTTCTGGTCTATACTAAATATAGATCTTAAATCGAACTCTAGTTCCAATAGTCTAGTTTTCTTTATATTAGAAGCCAATTGGAAAAATAGTTCATAATTATCGCCACTTTAAAACAGTCGAAAACCTGAGGGCCATTAGAGGAGTTACAGGCAGCAAATTTTTCCTATCATGGCATGTCGCTGTGAGATTTTTAAGTTTTGAAACCTATAGTTAATGACGTCACAAGCATAACAAACGCGTTTTAATAAATTCAGTCTTTAAGAAGCAAAGACCATCTACTCCGAAAGTGCCCGATTCTTATTCAGCATTAACTAGTTGAATATTTAGAAATATCTAAAGAAAAGCAAGTAATTCGGAAATAGGTAAATAATGTGTGCTAACTTCAATTTGGCAAGACTGTCTAGAGAAATAATGAGATTTTCCTCTTGTCTAGGTAATTCACACTTTCTTCACCAATCGAAAACATCCCTGCTTATATGTGAATATTTTGCTTTCTGCTGTATTTTAAGAAATTTGCAAAGAGAATTGACCCTTGCCTGCGCTGTGTGTGCATCCGTCCAAAAGGAGATAAATATTTTTTGGATGAGAGCATTTTTGTTTCCGGCTACAACTTTTCTTGTTTTGACGTAATTGATTGAAAGTACGAACGTGCGAATGCAGAGATTTTCTTCTTTAACTGAGTGATCAACTGTTTCTTTCAAACACCTATCCGGTTTGTTGGTGTCTTAGCAGGAAAATGCGAGAATGCCGAAAAAGAAAACAGCTTTGTTCTTCGTGATCAACATGTTTATCTGTGGGAAGGCCAACGTAATACCATCTGCTTTATTAAGAAATGTAGAATATTAGGCTATTTGACTTACAGGACTAGCTGAGCTCTCCATAACTGTCTGCTGATACAGATCGCGCATTCCGTATAGTTTGTTCTTCAATTTCTCGACAGACCACACTAAAAACATTAAATAGAGAATCAGTAAATTTTAGTGGAAATGCTTCTTTGCTAATTTATATCAACAAAGTTCGCTTAAGTAATGTTTATCCTTGGTCAGTTATCCTGATACAAAATGTCAGAAAGATAGAAACATAAGCCAGATATCAAACGTTGCTAGCGCGTGAAGACATTTTGAGGAAGAAGCCAGAACTACTGTGGTTTACAGGGGTACGAAAGGTGAAGGGGTGATAAACATGACCAGTTTAAATGATGCTTTGGGAAATTTGGGCTTTCTGAGAACTAACGAGACAGCTGAAATGCAGGGTTGGGTCAGATGAGAGATGAAGAGAGGCCGTGACTGACAAAGGGATTGAAATCATAGGAAATCAGCTTTCAATTTAAAAATGACATAACGATAAGAATCTGGTACCTTGGGTTCCGCGTTTGCTATGCTTGACAACTATGGCTACTTCGCTGGTCAAAGGCGTTCTGTTTCCACCGAGACTCAAGCTTGATGTTGGAATCTGGAACGATTAGAGGATTAACCACTTAGCTTAACTTATTCAACAAAATTACAATGATACGAACAAATAATTATACGAAAAAGGAACGTCCCTAACGATATAAAAACAAGTGCAGTTAAAAAACACCGTAAAAAGAGATTTGACCAAACGGTCAAAATTCGAACAAATTTTTTAACAAAATATCAGACAAAACTTCAGAAGAATTCTCAATATTTTCAATGTCAGAAGAAGTGTATTAAACTAGAATGTTTCCTTGGTTTGTTATACATTCATCGTAAAAAAAAGTTCGACCAGCAAAAACAAATATTTGCTTAAGCGACTGGGTAAAGTTCTTTGGTTAAAGTACCAAAAAGACTTCCAAATTTCGACAAAAATATGATAATCTGAAAATTATTATGTTTATAGAAGATCAACTTGGCAGCACTCGGTAAGATGATCTTTTTAGCAGTTGATGAAAAATGATAATGAAAGATCGTGATAACATATGATTTCATTTCTATCAGATAAAAAAAATACGAACTCTGGTTTTATCTGTACACTTCCTATCAACCATTTTTTCTATCACCAATAAAACTAAACAAAAACAAAACTCAAATTTAATTACAGTTGAGCTGAAGACAAAAAACAACGTCAGCGAGCTCTTTCCAATTCCAATATTACAATCTTGCATTGTAAACAAAAGTTGTGGGCAATAAAAAGATCAGACACGAAAAAATTGGACACCAATCAATTCTATTACAGAAATTTGTTATGGAATAGTTGAGCTCACCTGTAACGTGACTGCATACTCGACGTTTTTACCCATCTCACTGCTAAGTTGATTGGCTTCCCTACAAAGCACATAAAAAATATCTTTGATTTTTCTATTAAGCGAAAATCGAATCAATAAATTGAAATAGTTGTGTATAAAAGTGACATTGGTTCTATGTGCAATGTTGTTGCCAGCAGTCATAAAGGGGGAAAAAGAGGGGGGAGGGTGGTTTGAGGGGGGTCGCCTTCGGCGAAATCACACCCTCTTTATATTACATCAGTGGGCAAATTCTGCATCATCCCAGTGCTGCTTTTTTCTAAGAATGCTGATTTTCATAAGCAAAATTTAACGAAATAGAATTTTCTCCTATTCAGTAAACGTTTATCAATTTTTTAGAAGAATTAAGTAGACTTTAAAAGTGGGAGTGTAACCACCCCACCCCCAACCCCCTAGGAGCCGCAAATGACTATATTAAATCTCAATATTACCTGACAAACGAATTGGCTCTGAGTACTTCTTCTCGTAAAACTCGTAAGCTCTCTTCAAACGACATATCTCTCCTGCAAAATGATTCACACTGAAACTAGTGATACTACTTAGATCGCTGTTATAATTAAAGGTGCTTGGATTTTACAACAGATACCGAGGTTTTAAAATTGCAGCAGGACCACAAGCAGGAGAATAAAAGCACAGGATAAATAATATAATCCTTAAAGGAATATTTGGAGGGTAAAATGCATAACACTCAAGATCGAAAACGATGGTGATGTCCACATCGCAAAATTGGCGGTGCAGGTTGTTTACAGTTTGAGACGAGTGTAAATTTAAAGACCGAGAGAAATTTGAAAGCGGGGAAGCAATTTCTCTTTTTATTAAATATTACAACGCTCCTTTCAAATATGTAATTGGATAATGTATGATAAGAAGTTTAATACAATATTTAGATGGCTTATTGAGGTCATAATAGGCCTATTATCGTTCAAAACTAAAACACAATTTTGATTAAAAACTAACAGGAGAATGAAAGAATGGGAAATTGTATGTTGTCAATGAAAAATAATAGACAAAATCATACAGCTAGACAAGTGTTTTCTGCTTCTTGACAAAACCAAGATTAAACACTTATTAAGACTGATTTTTCTTCGGCGACATCTGATTCAATGATTTGATTAATTCCAAAAATTATGTCAACAGTAATTTCTAAGAAGTAACCAATCACTTACCCTTCAAATGGGTCTTGGTTCTTTTCCTCAAGGAGGTTGAAATTTGATCCTTCACGATCCGAAAGTCGTGATCCATAACCAGAGGTTGTGAGACTCAGTCTTCCATCCATGCTTTGGGGGGCATCTGACAGTGAATCTACTGGGGTGTTCTTCCGTAGTCTTTCTATTTCTTCCTCGTATTGCTTTCTTTGCTCCTCCAATGCACCTAACATTCAGATAGACCGTTCAGTTTAGAAACAAGAAATTCCAGTCTACAGATGTTATGTAAAATTGTTCTAGACATAACTTGAGAGGCCTTAAAATAAAACGAAACATAATCGTAGACACATTTAATTGTTGCAAACTGTCCTTCTCAAACTTTGCATATGGTACTTAGAAAAAGATAGTTCTAAGTTACAGCTCAAACTTCCCCCTCTGATGTGATCATCAGATAACAGTACATCAGGCAGAACAGTTGACTGATGATAGTACCAAGCGCTCCCGAACCGCAACTGAGATCCATTTTGTTCTATGCACCATAGTGTGTGCAGCCCTACCTATACGACATG
Source organism: Rhopilema esculentum (assembly GCF_013076305.1). The sequence goes on from NW_027019640.1 coordinate 8,902,807, forward strand.
GAGCACTCTATGATAGACCGGTTGAACAGTAATTTTCATTCCTACTAGGAATACTATCAATCATTCCTGAACCGGAGAGCCTGGGGCCGAGCTGCGAGTCATAAGTGACATTATCCTCAGTTTTTACATGAAGTTTTATGATTTGTTTAAATAATAAACAGAGCAAACTTCTCAGAAATTAGATTAAGGACTCATGAGGAATAAGAATAATACTATATTAATACTGGAATATGCACGAGCCAAGGAAAAGTATAGATTAATTCTGCTAGGGCCGTTGACAAAAGTTATAATTATAAACATAACAGTAATTACAATAAAAGAAGCAAGGTTGGTTATATACTTCATAAACTGGAACAAGATACTATGGCATGCGGATTATGGATCATTTTCCCCTCATTTCATAACTCTAATATTTTGACAGCATTTGTTCTCTCAATGAAAAGGTAAAATTTCTTTCGTTTTTGATCTTTTAAAGGCTCTTATCGAGTGCATACGTCTGTCACATTAGGCACAATAGGTTCAGAACACAACCACAGAATCCTGGTTCTAGTCTCAGTGTCTTGGGTCAATAGCCTATGACACATTTCTGTCCAAACAAACGAATGTTTGGCCCTGTGGTTGGCAACATCTTCAAATCAAACCTAGGACTACATGAATCATTGGCATTGGTATAAACTGCAATGAGTACCCTGTTTCTCTTTTTCATGGTGCTCTTCTAGATGTTTGATGATATCCTTGATTGGTTCTAGGAAAGAATAATTAACATGTGCGGATCAACTAAGGACAGTGCTCAAAACTTCAATAGCAATTCACAAAAAACTAACTTTCCTCTTGGCTAAATCAATATCTTGGGAAACTAATCATAAAAGAATTATAACGACGTTGCATCAAATTATAATGTTAAAACTATACGTTTTCAAGCAATGAGGATTTGAAATGATTTTTATTGGGTATATAACAAGCAGAATATAGATTTGATCGTAATTTTGCAAATATTTAAATGAACGATGTTGAAACAAACTTTATGTCTTATTTGATTAGAGAACACATAACCATTAATAATTTGATGTTGACTTAGTGTAATGGTTTGTAATCATCTATCAGTTTCTTTAAAAATGTACGCAAGGGGCAGTGAAAGTCAAGTATTTTAACGAATTTTATATTTAGGTATTTGTTAGGCTGCATACCCTTGCTAAATAGCCTGAAACTCTTGCCATTCTTATCGGCCGTGGCAGGCCCTAGGATAATGAAAGAATAACAGCTTGCAATTTCAATGATTACGTTGGGGATAACAGAGTTACATTTTATCAGATTGTGAATTAATTCTGACAAAACTCGTTTGAGCTTCGACAAGAAACGTATTAACAGTGCTTTTACTTTTAAATATTTTGGCGTGTTAATTTTGGCAATAATTTAGTTGCAATTTATGTCGTTACTAGTCAAAATGGCTGAAGTGAAATATTTGAGGCATAACATAGGTCGAAATAAACAAAAAAAATATGGTGCAATAAATTTACTAATAGTTTTACAGGGTAAAATGAAGAATATTTCAAAATAACAGGTATGCGAAAATAAACTAAATTCATCTCATTTCAAGCATCAGGTAAAATTCGTTATTCAAAAAAAAAACAGTCAAATAAGGAAGTTTGTGTTTCTTCGGGCAATGTTCCTTTCAGAATATGCTGATAACTTCGAAGTTTAGTTTAGAGGTGAAGTTAAAGAAATCTGTTAGCATCTTTAAGGGTCATAGTATAACCAGATTATTTAACAAAATGTGCTGAAACATATGAATGTGCTTTTAGGTAATGATACTCATTGTTCAGGCCACGATATTACAGTTAAGTGTAGGCCATGACGTTACAATTTTGACAAAAAGAAGGAATATTTCAGATAAACTATAGAAAGGATCATAGTAGACCCCCATGTGCCAAATAAAGCAAAAAAAAGAAACTTCTAGAGCCTTGAAGTAGTGTCTCATTGTAGGTTTTCTTTGTTTTAAGAGACTTAAAATCGTATTAATGTATATCAAAACGAAATGATCAAAAGGAAATATTCCTGTGCTATATCATCGTGCAACACCAATTGCTCATAATAGAATCTTCTTAACCCCTTGACTTAAATACTAGCCACGCATTGAAGAAAAAATACTTGGCCAAAGGAAACAGTGAATAGGAAGGGGCTAATAGCAGCATCTTGGAGAACCCCAACCGTAAAATACTTATCAAAATAGAAAATGATATCTTGGTCTGAATGTGTTGGCAACAAAGTAGAACTGAATTTGGCATTTTGTAAATACGGTACAAATTGAAAATACAGGCACAATGTAATGATTTTCAAATTTGGTTGCTCTACCATTGGTTCTCAACTTTATACGTATTTTTTTTGTCAATTTCTGTGAAGCTTCAAACTGCAAAACGGTGCTTTGGGAATGAGATGTGTGACAAATGAAAATATAAAATCGACCAAATCTTATTGCTTGAAGAGACCGGCTTTATAGATAGGTGAATTATCAACGTAATTTTTGGATTGTGTGAGTTCTGAAAGAAAAAAACCGTTGCCAAAACTGCATTTGTGGAAAAGCAGAGAAATCGTTTCGATAAAAGTGCAATTATTGTCGTTTTTAAGAAAGAATCGTAATCAATGAAGAAAAAATCTTATCAGTGACCAAAACTGTTTTAGCTTCTGCCAATTTTCTTGTATCGAACACGGCAAAATTTCTGAGCCGGTAATGGCCTAAGAATACCCAATTCTTGATAAGCAAGCGCCAACAAACGCTTGCAATGATTTGACGATAATTCACTGGCAGCCGAACAAAATTCAGATGGTGTCGCCTTCAAGTTTACAAAAAATCTGCAATATATTTTTGATAAATAGTTCAAACTTGCTTACCGTCAAGCGAGTAAAATTCATTGAGCATAAGTTCAGTCTGTGCAAAATCGAAATCCAGAGTTTGATCGCTAGCTGCATCTGAAATTGAAATTATTTCTGTGAACAAATACTCAAGCTGAGAATACGTCTTGCAAAGACAATTTCCGGGTTAACAGACAAAACATGGCCAACTGATGTTTATAAAGCCTCTAGCCGATTGATAATAACAGCGCCAATGGCTAGAAACGTTTATCCCCTCCTTTTCAGGCATTTTCATTTTAAGTCGAAAGCAGAAATGGCTTTTGGTAGAAAATGAAGTTGGGAATGCAAACTTTACGGGACACGAACTAAATACAAAAGTGAAGCTTATAATGTAAGCAAGAGATGTATTCTTTCTAAGTATGTTTTGCATTCCTCACTTTCCATAATTTCACCGAATCAACTCCAACCTAGTCTGAACAAGGAAACTGGCCGATAACAGGAGGAAATCCGAGTGCTGTGTTCAATAAAGACTAGAGACTGCCTTCAAAATAAAGCTTGACTTAGTATAGACCAAGAAAATAATTTCAGCTACATACACGTGTATGCAGGTTACATACACGCTCGAAAAATCGAAACAACCTTGTAAGGCAACTAAAAAACAACCTTGCATTTGTGTGGTCGAATGAGGGCAGTTAAGTCTGAAGAAGTAGTTATTTCCCAGGAGAATTCGATCACCGTGGCGAAGCTGCGTCCTTTCAGATATCTGTTGGCCATTTACACAAGTCCTGGAACAGAATTAATAATACATCTCATATGCTGTATATGAAAATTGCTGTTTACCGTGCTGTCATAAAGTGTCATAAAGTGCTCGATTACGTATAGGCAGAGCAGGACGGTACATGGAGCAGGACGCTTTAAAATTGCTACTCTGAGTTTCATACTTAATGCGATTACCAGGCAATGAATACAATACATGAACTGGTAACTCATTAGCCGATCACCTACCAGCCCTTAATTCAATACAATAATTCTTCTATCTAACTATTTATTGAATACATTCAACTCAACATTACTCACAAACTTCAGCGCTTTAACCACTTTTGTTGCAATTTTGCTACTTTTGGTTTACAAGAATTTTCAATCATAACCATTTTGAAGTGAGCAAAACAAATTCATTGTTACCTCGCTTCCGCAAAAGGTTCTAAGTAAACAATCTCATCGTCAATGTCAACTATGCAATGTTCCTTTAATATGCCAAGGCCACTCAGTTGTATATCCTAAAGGAAAAAGGTTTATATACGCCTCAGAAATCAAGAGAGAGAACGAGTAAAGAAAATTCAAACGTAGGTTGATTTCTGAATAAGGAATTGAGCAGTTAGAAACACACGTTAATAAGGTCGGGCAAAACATGACATTGAACTTTGTAATCTGAAGGTGTGGTATATTGTAAAAAAATTTTCATAAACTAAAGTAAGTTTAATTTTCGAACAGAAATGAAAAATATTGTTTAAAGGTCTGTCGTATAATATATAACGAAAAGAATTATAGACTTTGAAAAATATTTAAAAGATCAATGTGGTATTATCAAAATGGAGCGGCTTCGTACTGAGAGAACTGCGTGTACTCACTTGTAGCTTGGGGGAGTTGTGTCGACCAATCAATGTATGTTCCTTGGAAAGAGAAACAGCAAGAAAAAATACAAAAAAGTAACATTAAACGATGTTATGATCACAGCTCTAAAATAAACGGCTAGAAACATCTCGAAAAGCGAAGATGGCGAGACAGCATATATATCGAGCCTTTGATTGAGTATACTAAGGTGCAAGAATTCATACTTATAGATTGAAGCGAAAAAACATGGTTAGTGTAGTAAAAGAGATTACCTTTAAGTAATAAACCAGTAGCTCGTTCAATGAAGGATCTGCATTGAGATTTACAAGAAAGTAGCGACCCTCTTTCACGCCAATCCCAGAGTCCTGTACGCTGATGCCCATTTCTTCTAAGATCTGGTGACGCTCCTTAAAACATGAAAGAAGAATGCAGAATAAGGGAAGTGTTTTCAATCAAACGATTGACGTATTAAAGATAAAAGAGCTTTAGAACCTAGTTGCACGATGAAAAAATATTATCAAAGTGTATATTAATTGACAAAAGGATGTGCTGGCAATGATACGAATTGGTTTGAAGTAGAGAGTTCCGCCATTTAAAAACTTCCGCACAAGCGGAAACAGAAGGACAAAACGCATATTCAGTGCTTGTTCAGAGAAGAGAATCTCAGAATCACGCAAAAAGGACATTGCTGATAAGATCGCAAAGTTAGTAGAAAGATGAGAGTTGGCAGAATGCAAGCAATTTGACAACGCAATATATAAGCAAGAGGATAACACTGCGGGATATAATCACAAATAAATGTTACAAAATCTAACAGGCTGAATAAGAAGCGCGTTGTACGTGCAAAGTACATGAGCTGGACTAGAAAGGCCAGAAGTCGGGGGGGGGGGGGTTGTCCTTTCCAGACAATTTAAACCTGGATACACGATCAGATGCTTTGGAAACTGCACCATTCTAAGATTAATTATTTCTGAATGTACATTAATTTGTCATTACAATTTACTACGGTCAGATTCAAGTCAAACTTTCCGAAAACAAAACCAGCCTTTCCAGCCTACTTGCAGCTATTAGAGATAAAAACACCTTCCTCAAGAGTCCAACAACATAAGGGTTATTTCTGTCCTTGAATGGCTAAGCCCTGAATAAAGGAAAACAGGGCAAGTATCTCGCAGTGTTTCTTCCTTAATGGAGTGCTTCATCACAAGAGACTAGAGGAAGAATCTTGTGATTATCTTCGTTCGTTTACCTTGTGAATCATCTCTGTCTGTTTTTCCTTTTCTTCCCAGGTCTTCGTGCATTCTTGAATCAATTTCTCATTTTCTGCAAGCTCTTCCCGAATATTGCCCGTTTCTGCACTATCTCTACCGGATTTCGATAAAGTGCTTTGTGACAAGTCGATTGCTTTGCTCTGCAGCAGCTCCCGCAGGCGCTCAACCTCTTGCCGCAGTTCTCGTATTATCTGTCAAAATAAAAGCAGAAAACACTCTAAGTATTTCACCAACGACAAAGAGAAAAGATCAACATAGCCTTTTATGTTGCATAACAAAAATTGCTGCATGATGTTAAAAGTGGAAGTAGCCTTTCCTTTAAAATTGACATTTTTATCTGGACAATTAAGCCAATCATAGAAAAAAAAGGACAATGATTCTTATCATAATTGTTACTAGCTACGTGTTTGGCAATTTCATTCATCGTGCACAGAGACTTGTGTTCGTGCTACATAATCAATTTAGAATACGAACAACAAACCCCAGCTGGCATTAGAAAAACAATAAGATACAACAACGAACTGTTCTACTGCAAATTACTCTTGCCTACACCTAAGTAACCTTTATCATATAGACTTTCAGGCATTATAAACATTCTGGCCTAAGTAAACCTAGTGACCGTTGCTATTTTTGGCTCTATGCGTTATCTTGATCATTCTTTTATCTGAAAAACATTCCATTTAGGCAAACCAGAATGTTTATAATTCCTGAAAGTCTATATGATAAAGATTCCTGAAAGTCTATATGATAAAGGTTCTTTGCATGGTAATAAACATTTTAGAGTATTTTCTTTCGCCATAAAATGAAAGTCCTCTTGCGGCAACATAATAACTGGTACTGCCTAGCACTAAATCCCATGCTTCATTTCCGAAATGAAAATAGCTTGCGGATCTAACCTTTGCATTCGGGTCTTCGTTGATGACAGCGTGATTCTCTATTCTCTTTGCTCTGTCCGCATACCGAAGGGTGGAAAGCGTCTCCTCGTAATTGTCAGCAGCAGGACTAATCGTAGCAACCATGACAGTTTTACTGTTGCCACCAAGGTTATCCTAATTGCAAAAACAGAAGGCACTTAATCTCGTGATAGCTAATGATCATGCAATCATAAAACTTGTTTTTCAACAAAAAAGCGATTCGAGTAAAAAGGGGAACCATCATCGTTTTTAGGTATTTTTAGGGAAACTATCATTATGAATTGGTACATACATTTCTAAGCTATATAGACTATTCTTGTTTCACTATCATTTGGCTTTCTCTAGAGAAAACATTACTGAGAAAGCGTATTTTACCATTATTACCTCTCCCTGTATACTCGTATGTTGTTGATAAATTTGAACTGAATTTGACTTGAAGTGAAAAACTGACTTAGCAAATAAATACCAGATAGCAGATTACCATGAGATGTAAAGTTTTAGTTAACTTTTACCAAATCTATGCTAAAAATCACATACAGTGGAGCTTCGCTATATGATTGCCGGGTTAAGGATGATCCTAGCTCAAGTTAAATTCAATTTTGTAAACCAAAGTCAATTTAAGAGAGCGTTTAAAGCCTGATTTATACGCCGCGAATGTGCGAAAAATATACGCAGAAGTAGAGATTAGAAAATTCGCTGCGAAAAAGTAGAAACCATTCCTACTTTCTGGCTGCGAAATTTTTCGCCTTGTAAAATAAACCAATCAGAACAGCATTTGAAGACACCTGACTTCTGTTTTGGTTTCAGATGGCCTACATCTTTCCGCATTCTTTTTCTCAAACACTCTCGCTTTTAAAACGTCAATAAAAAGGTTGGTAATTATTCATTTCCAGTTCCTCGTACACAATCCATGTAAGTGGATTCATATCAGATTAATTTTCAAACATTTGAATTTCAAATTGACGAAAACTGGCTTGAAAGATTCATTGTTCTACCAATATATCAGAAATAAAAAAATAGGCAAGAATTTCTTCAAATTGCTGAATTATTGGCTGCTTATTGGCCTGCTCAACAGCAAAAGTTTTAAGCAGATGCAATGACAGGATCTTGCATGCTCTTGCAAGCTTCGATGGCGACCTTTGAAAGTATTTGAAGAAGTTATTCTGGTCTTATAAATGTAAACGTAAACCTCTCTTACCGAAAGATGGAATTCCCCCTTCTGAAGACGTCCTGAATAAATTTTTCCAATCCAGTGTCGCTTTTTGCTGTTTTGCTCGCTTTTTGATAAATTTAAAATTTTAAACTTGCTGATAAGAGCGCTCTCCGGACAGTCGCTATATTATTTTGTAATATTTGCAGCGAATTCGCATTAAAATTTCTGCCAGTGTAAATTGAACCTCGAATTCGAGAGAAAAATTTGCAGCTAGAAAAGTCGTGGCGAAAAATTCGCTTCGCGCGAAAAATTCGTCTCGTGTAAATCAGGCTTAAAGAATCATAAAAATCAGCACCAACAAAAACAAAGAGCAAACTTGATTGGTTAAAGGGGAAAAGTCCTCATATTTACATGACTACTTGGAATTACAAACCCAGTAGGCCTGTATATATTGTCAAGGTTTGTCATGAAAAACCTTGCAGAAAATATGTAAAAAATATACACGATTGAAATAAAAATACCTTGAGAAGCCAAGTGAGGACAGAGTCTCTGTAAGGAACAAAACCTTTTCGATGTTTCCCACTGGCCTAAATTAGACAAAAACGCTTTAGGATTAGTGTGACCATAAAATTAGAATAGAAAATTGACTAGATGTTTAAAGATTACCAAAAACTTTTAACGAGAAGAGATTGAGGAAAATTGCTCTACGAGGCAAACTGTCAGTTATGTAATATCATGATTGTTAAAAGCAATTAAAAATAATTGCATCTATTAAAGATAGTCTTACATACAGTATCTTTTCACTAAATTCTAAACAGAAATTTCCAGCTTTATAAAAATCCAAATACAATTAATTTGATTGCAAACTATGGAGAAGTATTTCAGATCTTGAAAATTTAATAACGAACCCTGATTTCTAGCTCGATGGTGTACCCTTATAAAAAATAAACAAGTCTTTTATGGAAATTTTTTTGATGTGATTTGAGACACGGAATCGACTTTTTGTTCATTATTTTGACTTCCGTCAAATCAAAGCAGTAGAAATGCTAGCAGGCTGGTTTAAATATTTATATCCATCATTCTGTGCAGTTTAAATGTAACCTGCGTGTAGTAGATATCTACCTAGGGACAGGTGAAAACATTCTTAAGCAGATTTAACGAAATAGATTTTAGAGACAGCGATTTGAAGGTTATTTAAATAATATTACCTGGTCTGCCAAAGCCGATATAACCAACCCCAGGGTACTTAAAGATCTGGAATGAGATACACAAATTAAGATTTACAGTGCGAAAATGCTGAAACTTTAGACATTTGTATTTGTGATCATAAAATACGGGTTTAGGGATTCAGTTGTTTCTATGGTATAAATTTACAATGCTATTGATAAAGAATTTTTCATTCCAAAATGCGTTTATTATCTGTAGTCTCTGAAAAGTAAAAAATTAAAGAATCGACTAGGTCTAATGGCCACAAAAGCAAACAGAAGCCGGAAATTCGATAGCCTGATGAAGTGCAGGCGCTCAGGCGGAAAAAACATTTAAAGAACGAGAAAACCATTTGAAAGCAATCAAAAATTTGAAAAACAAATCTCCTAGCCTTTAAAATTGCAAACAATTCCAAAATGATACTTACCAACTATCAAACTAGACTTTATCTTACTATTATATATTTAATATAATAAATCATCATATGATAAAAAACGTCTTACTTGTTGATGTTGCCTCCTTCTTTGAGCCGATCCCCCGCAGCACCAGTTTTTGACACCCGTTCACTCCCTGCCAAGTCCACCAAACTTATCTTGCTAACTTTCTCACCAGTACTCTAATGGTGGGTATAAAATTGGTACTTTAGATTGCGATAGGGAATTACAAAACAAAAACATCGAAAAAAGAAAACGATAGAAAAGTTCCAAGAACACGACTTCTCGCGTAAACCGTTGGTATCCGTCACTCTAAGCAGACCCACAATGGCTGATAACAACGATTTTCAGTCGTTTATTTATCAGATGTACCCCCACCATTTCAATACAGTGGAAGGGGTTTCAGTCAATGCGGTGTTAAGTGGACAGTGGATATCATCTATAATTTTTAGAAGTTTATAAAATTACAATACAAAGATTTGCATAAAATGATCGAAAGAAATTATTGAAAATTCTTCAGCTAACGCATTAAAGGCTCTTTCGCAACCGGCATGCTTAGCGGCAGTTGTCTTGAGAGATTGACTGTGTTTTGTAATTTAATGCAGTACGATATTAGGATGGTTCTTTGAATTATAGTTGAAAAGCATGCCAGTTGCACAAGAGCCTTTAACAGTAAGTTAAAAGATCAAGTGACGAAATATAATTATTGATCATTAGTTTCTTTATCTTGATTAATAAACGCTTCAAAAACATTGGAATTATTTAAGATTGAAATTATTTCATTTAAAAGTGTAAAAATAACAAAATGTTATCTTTGACTCTTTTTATTTTATCACCTCTTAAAAAAATCAAGATACAGAACTATGCTTAAAATTTTGAAGACGCCACGAAATAGCGAGCACACAGCATACTGTACTTTTCGTCCGACACTCTCAAAGTAAAAACATCGGATACTGACAAAAAGCAAGCGGAAATTTATATCCAAGTGTGAATCGAAGATAACGCGAGAGGAAGAAAGACGTCTCTGGTTGGTTTTAGCTTTTACCTATCCCCGAACCACACAGATGATGTTTATTAGACGCATTTAATTAGTAAGAACAAAAAATATCACTATCCGACGTTTATACTATGAAGTGTCAGACGAGAAGCACTTCAGTATGCTATGTTCCCGCTATATGGCGCCTTCTTCAAATTAAGCATATTTCTTAAAAGCACTTAACAACATTTACATTATGTTGGATTACTCTGGAAAGATAAAACAAACGACGCCGTTTGCTGTAGAAACGCATTGCGGAAACGGCAAGCACTACCTAGCAAGAAGATTCAACCTATTTCGGATAAAAAATAACTCTTGAATGCTTAATTGGGCAAAATTTCTGATCAAATTAAATCAAATAGGCCGCAAAACTAAAATAGTGTCCACTCCCGCTCGTTCATTCAATCATATCAAATTCTTTAAACATGGTTAAGTATACAAATATAATACTGGTTTATAAATATATATATATATATAATGCTTGTTTTGAAACTGTATATTTCATGCAGTGCTTAGCTCACTGTTTCTTTCAGTTCTGCGAGAAAAAACCCATTCAATGGCAGAAAGGAAAAACGCAGGTGCATATAGCTTTCAGCTATTCATAAAACTACGCACGGACCAAAATGAGTTACAGATAAGATCTCTGGATCCCCCAAAACAGCAGTGGTGCCATCTCCTTTGGTTACCAGCAAAGCTAACAATTTTACCAGCACGAAACAGGCCTAACTGTAAAAATGTCTAGGATATCATGTCATTTAAGAGCACTTGTGGATCAATCTTGCACTACTGTTAACTGTTAAGAAGAAAGAAATAGAGCATAAACGTAGGAAGCCGCCTGATTACCTCTGTATGTGGATCATATATCCGTTGCGTAAGAACGACGTTGAAAACAGCGTGAGAGCGACTGCTTTCGGCGTTCATCATGGTGGCAGCCACAGTTCTAGATTTGTTTCCCTCTACCATTAGATTTTCTATATCCTAGGAACAAATATGCGGAAATCCAGCAACATAGATTCACTGAAGAAGATTGCGCAGATTTTGCAGAGATAATCCAATATTTTCGTTTATTTTTAAAAACAGATTATCAAAACAGTTGAGCAACAGGGACTTATTCTAAATACTGGATATCTTATGGGTGTGTTGTTGCGGGAATTGCTGTACTTGGAAATATTAAACAGAAAAATTACCGTATTCATTTTAAACAGTATTGACAAAAATTTCCTTTTATACTCATTCATTTAGCACTACACAGCTGTTCCAAATCCAGACTATATACTGGTGAACTTAACTAAATTCCATATCTCAGATAGTTTGTACTTGAAATTATCAGATTTCTAGCTACCTGGAAACAGGACACAACTAGTTTTGACAGCCCATCAACATACGGGCCAAGAAGTTTGTGCTCTCGAACCTTCAAATTTTGCTTGTCACTAAAACAAAAATTTAGCTGGAGATACTCAATATGAACATTTTAAGAATTGAGATATTGAACACGCATTGACAATTAAATTCCTTTATAAAGCAGAAGACCCGTGACTTAAAAATTGTTAAATACAAATGAATTTTATCAAGAAAATAGCAGCACTCCCATAGAATAACATTTTATTACGAAGAACGTCATAGAGGGAATTAACTTGAAAGAGGATTCTTATACGTATGTTTTACATTCTTGAAAGAAAATTCGAAAATCTGTCGGCCCCAAGAACCTTGATGACACTTTTAACAATAGAGAAACTGTCCGTTGTGTGAGGCTGCCCGTTCTAAGGGATTGTCCGTTGTCTAGGGAGGAGGTCATCTCAAGGCTAAAGAGAAACTTTTGGGCCGGGATCGTTTGTTCCCTGTTAGAAGTTGTCCACAAAAAGCATTTATTATGATCAACTGATCTTATTTGATTGCGAGGATGACTCAGTACAGATCCAAAGGTCTAGGGTTCGAGTCCCTGGCATGACCAATATTTCACCCAGAGTGAGGAGAGCCAGCTTTTTGTAATTTCAGGTGTAGGAATCACAAGGTGTGGTCACATCGAGAAGAAGGACCAGGACATTTCTCGATAAGCATAAACTTTTCAGTGTCCTAAAAACTACCTTCGGATGCTAGGTAGAAACAAATACAAAAAAGCATGATTACAACAGTTTAACGATCACTTTACGAGTTCTGCAAAATGATATTAATCTCCAAAGGATATAGCTATCCGAAACAATAGGATTTTAAAAAGGCAAACAGTGCATCTTGCAATTAATCGATCAAAACTTCATCAAACAATAAGAGATTGCCACGACTGTCTCACCTCTTAGGACAAAGAAGATCTCTGACTTTCTCATTGTAAATCTCCATGTAAGACACCTCAACCTTAAAACTCATGTTAGGATCTTCCTCCTTAAAATTAAAAAAACATCATCAAAGATACAGCCCAAACAGTATCAGAAAAATCGATATATTCATAGTCAAATATCACTACAATTACTGCTTTGCTATCGCGAGGCAAGGAAAATGACGGTGAAAAGCGGTAAAAACTCGAGCATCAACAATGCAGAACCTGGTGTTCTACAGCAAATTAACAGCATGATGTCGGCAGCTAATATGAAAGTGAGTTACCTGGCAAACCTCAGCAAAGCACGAAAAGATAAATGTTTTGAGTTTATCAGCATCAGACTATCAATATCAATACCACGTTTTTATAAGCAATGATCGATAGATGTCAGTTCTTACGTGTTTTCCTGCGATGTTTTCAAACAAGCAGTCACAAATTCTTGGAATCAGACCTTTTGCGGAAGGTGATCCCATCATTGTGTAGCTCTTTCCTGATCCTGAAAATCAAAACGAAACATATACAGCACACTTATACGATAGTGGCCTCATAGCAGATGCAGTAATCTTCTATGGGTCTAAATCGTTCATTTCAATGAGTGAGAACCGGGAACTTAATTCTTTCTCACAAGCAGAACCTGGCACTTTTAGAAACAATGACGCAGTTGATAACTGTGTTTTTAAATGTCAATAAAGTATACTGTAAAATAGAGAAATTATCTTTTTTAAATCGCAAAATTTAAAGATAGCACGGAAATGTTAAAACATAGTATGATAATAGACAAGAAGAAATCTAATTTTAATAAGAAATTTAACTAGATTACATCAAGGAGATTACAAAAAATCAATTATTATCATACTTCAATATCGATTCATCTAGTTTCAATGACTTCTAGATTACTTGTAATTTCCTTGGCTTTCTGTATATTGTTTCAGTGATAAGGACATGAAGCCCAAACAGTTTAAAATTCGAGACTCAGAGAAAAATAAAGAGTAAATTGTTAGGAAAAAACCTTACAAAACATCGGGAGCTTTGTGACAAATTGTGACAAAGTGACTTTCTTAACCGCCAAAATTTAGATATCGCAATGAAAAATTTGATTTTCAAATTAAGGGCACACGTACCTGTCTGTCCATATGCAAAAATACAAGCATTATATCCGTCAAATGCATTGTCTACAACGCCTTTTCCAAGACATTTATAAACGAATTCCTGGCCTATATGAAAAATTATAATCCATTCAAACATAATATACATTGGACAGAAAATTATTTACCTTCTTCATTATACATTAAAGAACATATGTTAAGAGCTTATACATTGAAGTCAACCTGTTAAAAAATATAGTTATTATTATTATTATTATCCCCAAACTCAGTTCTTGACTTAATACTAAACTTAGCTTTGTGCACAAATGTCTACAAGTTTTCTTTATTTATAAAAATAGAGAATCCCACAAATCAGCTCTTGCCTAAAGACTAAGCTTAGCTTTGCGCCTAAGTGTCTACACGAGTTAGCTTAATCATCCAGACTGGCGTTGCTATCAGAAACAGCTTAATCTCTTCTTCTTACATTCAAAGGAAGCTACACTTTAAAATATTCCTAGTCAACATTAAAGCGAACAGTAGAGGTTAAGAAAGAGGCTTGTCCTAGATCGACCTGGCTTTGAAAAGTACTCATGCACTCATGCATACATAAAAGACACTATAAAAGTACGCAAGATTGCATTCATAAATTCAAGGTCATTTGCCCGATCAGGCCAAAATGTCGGACAATAGAGACATTGTGGTGCCTTATGGTTTCGAGACTTTCCACGGTCCTTGTCAAGGTCCTACAGCTAAAGTGTCTTTTTAACCGGAAGGTAACTTGTCGCTGTGTACGGAGAATACTTACAAGCCAGTGTGTGACTTATTCTGTTATGTAGGCCATTTTTCTCAATTAACAGAGCAACGAACGACGCAATGTGTCACTGGTCGCTCGAGTCCTACCCTAATCGTACCCCTTACTCGTATTATTTCAGTATACATCCTCATCTCCTGTAAAAGTAATCAATACTGCAATCTCCCCCCCACGAAAAAGGTTGTTTTGAGAATTAGCAGTCATTATAAGTCTAGCCAGTATCAACTACTGGCCTACAATGAAGATCTGAAAATTACAACAACAATATTCCGAGAGGGACATGGGATACAACTGCAATTTGCAATAATCTAGAGTAGATTACAGACATTGCATGAATTATAATTTTATCAATATTTTTACACAATCTTTTTGTGGTACAGAACTTAAAATTTTTGCTCTTTTCAAAGCAGGCCTTTTCGTCAGAAATAGCCCACGCGAGGGGCTCATCGCTCGCGTGATTTCTTTTTCGCGAGAGCTCGCGCTGATAGTGAAAAAATTGTTCCTGTTATAAGGACCCTTTTGTTTGAGGTAACATCAAATGAAAAAGAACTGTTACAATGTTCTGTAATGCACTCCAAGAAAGACTGAATCCCCTTTATAAATGTGCTTCGTTTATAAATTTTATATACATCACGATGGTCATAAAGCCGTTATTGCCGGATGATTGCAGAGTGTTGTTCCATACCTTTTTAAAAACGCTTTTACTGCCCAGAAAATGTCCTAAGTGCTATTGTGGTTCAAATACTAAGTACCTAAAGCATTCCTAAACATTCGCTGCGGAATTGATTTTCAAATGCACTTTTTCGTTGAGATGTGGTTAAGTCAGTTTTCTTATATTTCCTGTGTTTTGATATACCAGCTTTGTTTCGTCTATGTCACTTGCTTGGGTTACAAAAGATGACTGGAAATGTGTTAATTGATGAAACGTTTATTTATGTGATCGCGAGTGATCGCGAGTGATCGCTCGTGTCAAACGAAAAGGCCTGTTAAAGCCATTATCAATATTTCGCATTACGTACAATTAATGAAAATGGAAATTAACAGCCAAGGACCGACCAATAAAAACAACAGCCAGTCAATTCCCATGCGCGAGTTTGGTACAATCAGCAAATGCTGGCCTTGGTATATTACTTGCTTAATACTCCGTATTAAGAAACGGAGCAAATTACTGATCTCTAAAATAGCTTCTAGACAGTTAGAAATCACACTACACATACACGTAAATAAACTTACTTGCAAACTTTTCAACTTCTTCGTCCATTGACCAAAAGCAGTAATCATACGCAAATGTCTAGAAAAAAGGGGATTGACTAATTCAAACGTCATCTTCAGACAAACGAATGACAAAAACTTCCCTTTTTGTAACTGGTGGGTCATCTTGTTGTACGAAAGACTTTATCATAAAATAGCAATTAAAAATGTCTGAAGAACGAGAAAACACAAATAAACAGGGTAAAAAGAAGTTGACCAGGAGGAGACCACACATAACCCAATCATTTTTCCAAAGAAGTGGAGGGGGGTTTTCTTTCCCACAACGACTTCTTTCTGAGATTTTTTAGAGGTCACACAACGCAGCCCATTATCATAATGAAGCGACAATGTAGACAAATGATATTTTAACAGATCTAAATTGTTTTGTTTTTTCTTGGGGAAATGCTTTTCTAAAATCTGCTGTTTTCGTGAAAAAATCTCACCTGGCGTTAATATTTAAACAAAAAACGATTAAGCAACACGTGCAAAGGATCGTGCAGCAAAAATTGTTACTTTATCAAAAATAGTGGTAGCCAAAACAAAAAATGTCCCCCTTAGTCAAAAATATCTCTTTCAGAACTAACACTTCTTGTGACACAGCCTGTGTTCGTCTTCCCCTGCTAAACCATAAACACCTTTTCTTTTCCAGGGCGCCTTGCAAAAGAGCTACCCCCTGTATGTACTGGCACCTGTCACACCCAAATTAAACAACCTCCCCTGTAAGGAGTCTTTTCGTAATGAAGACTTACTTTAAATAATCAAGCCACAATTTTTCATAATACTAGCTCGACCCGAAACGAGCGCATAATTGGCATAAATCTTAATAATGTTTTTCCGGCACTGAACAGATATTTGAGAATATTATTTATGAACTACAACCAATCGAAGACATTTTAATAATGAAGCAGCAAGAGAAGGAGGCCATAATTGAGAAAGAGGCCATAATGACAACTTACCCTTGGCGGTTTCCTGAAATAAAAAGATACAAATCAAAATATCAGTGAACGACAAATGAAAAGTACAATGCAAATAACTAAAATATTTCAAATAAACAGGGGTATTGTGGCATTAATTTCTACAATTGTGGCATTAATTTCTACAGTTAGGAAGTGTGCACGACACATTTGCAACCGTTTAGTTACCTCATTATTACATTTAATCGCTTTCATGGTGATCATTTACTGGATAAATTCTAATCACGCATTGAATGAGGCTTATGCAGGTGAATAACTATATACAAGGAATGATTAGTGCTATATAAGGAACGCAGGGTAAAATTCCAGAGGTTTTACATTTTTAAATGATGGAACAAGAAGATAAGTGCGGGCACTTTAAACAATTCGAACCCTGCAATGACCTGAAAATAAGAATTCACACGTATGCACGAAAAAAGCAGCAATATCAGAAAATATAGAAGCTACAAATTTAATTTTTCTTGCAATTCTGAAATATTGTGATTAAATAGGTAAATACAGAATGAAATTAGCCAACAGGGACCTTGCGTCGCAGAATAAGAGCTAATGTTTCATAGAGGTAGCTTTTTACAAAAGAGAATATTTCCAAAAAGTTGGGGAAGGGGGAGGGAACGTGCTTCTGGTGCGTACCATTCTTGAATGTCAAAATATCTTCTGTGCAAGCTTGTACCGTATACTGTTTTCCGTTCATACCGTGAAGAAGAAATCCACCTCAATACTAGCCGTAGCCTTATTGCACTTAGCCTGCGTCACAGACCATAACTCCTCCTGATTTGAATTTTACGATGCGTAGGTTTCTACCTGAAAAATTGCTGATCGGCAGAGTTGGGAGTTGGGGTGTGTCACACCCCCACACCCTCACACCCCCACACCACCCGGTCGGGACCTCCTTGCCCATATTATCTGCTTTACATTTCCCGTCTTGAAACAGTCCTTTAATTGAGTTTAATAATATTTTCGATGAAGAAGGAATTAAAAACCTAATAAAAGAATTATCTTCCAGGTTACAACATGCAACTTCCTGTAAATATTTCCCTGATAAATTTTTGTAATTTCCTGCCATAATGTTTTACTTGGTTGTCACTCAAGAGATAAATTACTCTTTAGCTTTGGTTCATTACATTTCACTAACCTTTACAATGGTTATTAGGCAGTGTAATTGAACAAAAACAGACAAAGTAGTGAATTTGCAGTGAATAAATGGAAAAAAGGCAAATTTCCTGTTCAACAAAAATAAACTGTCTAGATTGAGATTTCAAGACTCCTGTGCAACAGAAATTATGATATGGGAGAGCAGTACACGCTTTTGGTGTATAAAACAGTTTGAGGCTTTTAAGTTGCTAAGAATCTGAGTTTCATGCTTAATCTGGCAACAGTTTCTACCTCTGGATAATTAAACAAATTCTCTATTGAAACAGAGTATTTGATTGAAATGTAAATTGAGATGGTTTGATAGTATTGTCAATCTATAAAATATCAAATAGGTTTTGAGTAGAATTGTGGTATGTAAGTAAAAATATTTTAAATAAGAGAAACGTGATAGATGGATAAAAATCCCTACCCTCTTGTAACCATGACACCAAATGACAGCAACTGGTTTGCGTTTAAATTCTAATTACTGAGAATTTTTAATTTCTACGCATTATAGGTCCATACTGTGACATAAAAAGATTAAAACCTCCTATTTGCCATGGCCTGTGCCACTTTCCCTTCCCCAATGTCTAGGAATCTTTATAAACCTCTGATATTTTCAACATAATGTTGATTAGAGCGAGCTACAACACTGTACAGACCAGATGCTCTTGATGCATTGTGAAAACCTTGATGATATGAATGGAAGTCAATTTACAAAAAGTATTGATTCAAAATGGCCACACTGATAGCGGACAGTTCAAAACATTTCATGGCAACAATACCTTGATGGAAACAAAATTTTCAGGTTATTTCACGTTCTTGATGCTCTTGAAGAAAGTTTCTGGCAACGCCTTGCAGCAAAACAGAAAACCTTTTTTGGCCAAGAAAAAATAGCCTGTAACTCACTTTTATTATATTTTGTAAATTACATACCTCTCTGCCTTGATTGCTTTGAGAAATGTTTGATTGTTGTCCATATCTATACAAATGTCAGTTCCAAGTTCTATCTCTAAGAAAACCCAAAAAATTAAATTAATAAAAAAGAAAACAAAGCAGCTGTTTGAAAGTGAGTAGCTGTTTGAAAACTGATTTGCCATCCATAAAGTATATATCAGTTTAGATTTAAGTTTAAAAAAATTAGCATTAAACCATCAATGACCGGGCAAAAAAATATAAATTATGAAACTAAGTTAGCTATCATTGAAAGATTACAGTAGGCTTAGCCCTAATTGTTAACTGGCAGGCACTAACAGAGAGTTACTATTAAATGTCTGATAAGCTAGGTAATTTCTTTGACCTAAATGAATAAAAAATCCAATTCATACCAGATAGGCAGCTTAAAACAGATTTTACTAAAAATAAAAGGACCATGCAAATATTATCATATGCAGGGAAACTTGTTTTGAGAGGCTTTTGTAACAACCTTTCGTAATATAGTCCTGTAGACAGGATTAACACTGGCACTTAGAACAAAGCATGCAGAAAACTTGTGGTCTTCAGATAATCCTCAGAATATGCTAATTTGCAATAAATAAACATTTAAAACATAGGGTTTCTGGATTTCCTATTTGTGGTAACACAAAGAACAAATTCATTGGACATTGTTTTCTTCAGGATATTTCTGTGTTGTTGGTAAATTATGATTGACCATGCTGACTGATTTATTAATTTTTCTTTTCTCTTATTCTTTCTTGGTTTTGTGGATTCTTCATTTCAGGAAATTTTGGTATCATTCTGCATAAATACTGCATTTTGACTTTTTTTCTTTCTGGGACCCGGAATATTTTCCGGGACCACTCTTCCCGTGATCTGCTACCTTTTCCGACCCCTGCTGCCACTATTACTTATTGCAACAAACTTTAAGGTTTTGGCTGCACACCAAACAGCTTTCAGGACATTCAAACACTGAGAATGTCATACCTTTAAGCCTTGAGGCAAATTCAAGCATACAACTTCTTTAACCTTAAGTGAAATATGGTGGCTGTGGTACTGCAATATGACACACTGTGTAAAGCAATCAGCAGTTTTCCAAAAGCTTCATGAGTGTGGGGAAGAAACCACATAAAAAGCCACAGAACATGCTAATTCTGCCATAATCTTGTATCTAGGCTTAAGTATTGCTCAACAAAGAATTATGAATGTATAGTTTATTTAGAAAAATGTGCAAAATCCAGCATTACCATTATTCAACTACATTATAACATGTATATATACAAAGTGACTTAGGGGTCATTCAAAATTGATTCTGAAAGGGGGCAGAGGTGTAGGAAAAACTGGTAAAGTATGACATTTTTCACACTTTCACACAAAACTGACAATAGAGAAGCATCAAAGGTGACCAATGCTAATCCTAAGCATTGAAAAGAAGCTTGTGGACTAGAAGTTTAGAATGGAAAGGTCAAAATCAACAATGAACTTAGGCTTTTTTGATTTGTGTTTTATTTGTATTTGTTTCTACCTAGCATCCAAAGGTAGTTTTACGACACTGAGAAGCTTATGCTTATCGAACAGTGTCCTGGTCCTTTCTCTCGATGTGACCACACCTTGTGATTCCTGGGCCTGGAGTTACAGAGAGCTGCCAATACCCAGAAATATGGTCACATCGAAAAAAGGACCAGGTCTCAAGTGTCCTAAAAACTACTTTCTGATGCTAGGTATAAATGAATACAAACAAACTGATCAAATTTAGCATGATGTAATTTCTGAACAGTCTGTCAGCCACGTTATTGCATAGAAACCAGATAATGCCAAAATTAACAAACATATCACAAATGCTTCTACACCATCTCATACAAACTTGCACCAACCAGACAGCCTGCAAATTGAATCTGACCTTTCACAAATTATAAATTTCATATTCTTTCCTATATATCAGTTGTTTATTTTTTGCCTTTTGGATTCTTTAGCAGATTTTTTTAAAAACATCTAGCAGAATCATAATATACATGCTGGATAAAAAATTATTTAAACTGGTATAGATGAAAAAAGGCTCCATAAAATGAAATTTTGGTTTTGACAGTCATAATTTTGTTTAAAAAATTTGCCTTGCTATTCATTTCAAAAAAAGACAAGTATCTGCTTTTCTGGCCACTAAAATGAAAGGATACACAAAACACTGTTTACAAATGATTGGTTGGGGGTATGGAGCAAACAGTAATAAAAAAGATTTGAAAACAAAAACTTTTTCACAACACACAAAAAAATCTGGGAAGGAATGTAAAGCTATGGATGTACACCTAATTAAGATAGCCCTCTACAAAACAGTTTTCACCCGAATTGCTTAGTTTCTCAGACTTAAAAATGATATGACAAAGAAACAAGAAGAGTAACTAAAAAACTAGTAGTAAAGAATATGTGTCAAAGAATACTAACTTAATGGACTCTTAATTTGCTAAGACTATATCATCTGTCACTACTGAAAAAATCCTTGTAAATATAAGGTTTAAAGTGCAATAAAACTGCATAGTTTGCTAAAAACTCATAAAATGAATTACCAATTAAAAAGTTTTTGACATTGAATCACATTGAATTACACTTTGTAAACACTGCATAATACTTGCATCAGGTTGAAATACCCAAATAAATAGCAAGTAAATAAATTTAAGTCTTAGAATTAGAAGTAAAATAGGAAAGATAGATCACGAAAAAGTGTTAAAATTTTGTTGATAGCACAGGGGTGTGGATATGATTTTACTCGTTAGCCGGGAGTTGCCGTTTTCATAACAAAAATAGGATCCAAAATAACTCAGATTACAGTGTGAAATTCCAATTTTTACTAAGCAGGTAAAATATTGGATAGTTGATAGCTTTGCTTAGCCAAAGTTGCCTGGTTTGTTTTGCCGCGTGGATCAGCAGCCCTACGATTGTGCAATGCAGCGACTTGACGATATCACAACATTCAATATAAAAACATTCCGTATGGATCGTTGATTTGAAGCTTGTAATTTTTCTCTTGATTTATTCAGAAAAAACCGATTTTACGATTACTGTTTTATTGTACTGAAATCTACTGGCCACGGAATATTTTATCAATACGATCTTTTGAAATACTCTTTCAACACTTCCCTTTGTGATATTTACATTCATGGCCTAACTAAAAGGTCTTTACTTTATGCAACCTGCCCTCTTCACAAATCTATTGCAGTAAAAACGAGATATTACATGGTCATAGCTGTTACCATACGTAGTTCAAGCTAACATTCACAAAGCTATATGAATTATGTGTTAAATTTTCGTTACTCGAAACGCTCTTATAATTCATTCAATAATCTCTGTGGGTAGATTATGTTAGCATAGTGTTCGAAAAGTACTCACCTCGCCTATTTAAAGGCCTGACCCTTACTGCCACCTTTACCTTGGAAGAAACATCCATTTTACCTAATAATTCCTTGTAAACTTCTGTACAAAGACGTGCATTACTGAAATTAATGTTTACAGTTATAGGCAAGGTGATATTGTCTCGCCTACTCGCAAATCCTTCACCATCTTTAGTGGTTTCATATTCTTACTGAGGGCATGGGCCCAAGTCAACCTTTGAAGGGGCGATGGTAGTGTGTGACCAAATGTGTTTATGTAAACATTTCTGTATCAAGATTTACTTTGGTTTGCAGAGATATAATAACGTTCATTTCTCTCTGGAATCGATAAACACGTTCTTGTTTTCATATCCATAATTCATAGATGTTAGTGTTTACAGAAGTGTACACCGTCCAAATTTTTAAATAAGAATCCTTCTACAACAAAAACCCAAGCCCAAACTTTCGAAACTCCTGTTTGGGTCACAATGGAAACGTTTGTTATCAAATGTGATCTTTCGAATTGTAACTTTCGTGCATTTTAGTTTGTTGCCAGAAATGTTGCAATCTCTCCCTCCCTATTCTATCAACTTTACTTTCAAATTTTTGCACATGAAACTGGAAACAATTTTTTGATAGTTCAGATTTGTTATTTCAAAACATGTTTTGGGTTCCTGCGACAGAAGTAATTGTTTTGTTGACTGTGCCTGTTGACTCAAAGAATACTTAGTGAAGTTTTATATAGCGAATATGGATGACAAATTGGGTATAATGGGTTTTTACGTTAAATGATTTATCAAGAAACGATTTTGTGTGCAAGATGCGGTAAAAAGTTAGGTTTCTCATGTACAAGAATATTTCGAAGTTTCATATAGACGTGACAAATGCAGCTTGGCACACAGACTCTGTAAGAAAAGAATTCTTTCCTACCTGGAAACATACAAATGCTACAAAAATTGATCAAACCCAAGTCAATTCACGTGCATTTCCCAGTTTTAAAAACTTCGTTCCAGATAAACCGGGGGAAATTTTTCGAATATGCCATTTTCTGATATCTCAGTCCAAAGGACTAATTTGTCTCCTTTTTGAAAGCCCAGACAATCTCTAAATTGCTCGCCAGACTAAAAAGATTTTTCGTTGACGCGACAGAGTCTGATCCGAAGGGGCTTATTGTTTTGTTGCATGTTTCTTTACAAAAATAATATTTGCGAACTTGTCTGTCTTTTACAACCTTTGCTTTAAGAACCCAACAAAAACCTTAGATTTTTATTTGAGCAATTGCTGTTTCTGCTTTTCCAAAACTACGGAAGCCCATTTGTGCCATACAAAGTTTGTTCGAATGCATATGAAATTATTTTCACTAGATAACGTAGACAATGTTCATTTCATTTCATACAAAGTTTGTTTCACTGTGTACAAAGTTTATTTGAATGCACACAAAGTTTATTCAAAAAGCTAACAAAGTTAGTTATGGCTTTGAAAAAAGCAAACATTTTGTCTTTTCGTCTAGATCTTTTCGTCTGCCATTCTTCAGAGCATAGACGCATTTTCACGCTACCCATTTTGGGTAAGCATTTTCTGACGCGATACGTGCGCCGCGCGTTTTTTTCAGCGAAGCGTCATGATGCGTCAAAGTTGGATAAAACGAAGCAGATAGAAATTATCCGTTTTAATGCGATTCAAGGAAGGGATATAAAGATGAGTTGGCTAGTTTGCTTTTATGTTTATTAGCAGTCCTACCATAATGAGAAACAGCATGGAGAAGGCAAGCTTCGCAATTAACCCTAGGATAACATATTACCATGATATTACGGAAACTCGGGCCACTTTGCTACTTAAAGTTTCTTACGTGTTTCTTAATCTTTTTAGGATCGATATCCAGCAATAATACTACTTTGAGAAGTTGGAGATAATACAAGTTTTTAACTTCTTGAGTCTGCCATTTTCTGAGAAAGAATGTAATCTGCATGTCAAGTATAGTGTTGCAGGATACACAGGGGCGTAATAGAGGCATCTTGGTCTCTAAGGGAAAACACTGAGATGGGACCCCTATTTACGGACTGCAGAAAGTCCCATCAAAATGCAAAAAGTGAGAATTTGCGTTAACTAGGGGGAGCTTTAGTTAGAGAAACTTTAGATGACGAAAGTTTTTGAAAATGAGGTGAACTAAAAAGTTCTTAAAACATGGATATAAAAATAATTTGGGGACCCGTTTTGATCAGGGGCCCTAAGTTCTTAAACTAAGGTGCCCTAGACAGCGTTACATGGTTGCGTATACAGTGACTGGGAAAATTAAACCGCGAATCACAGCATTCAAAGCTTCTTAGCTTTTTATATTCTGGTAGGATTATTTCTTAACTTTGAAAATTGAGCCTACCGTTTTCTGTAAGCTTTTTCTTATAGAAAAACACGTATAGTAGACAATGTATCAGAATCATAAATCTCCATGTACTTCTGTTGTGCTGATCTAATGCCAAGCTATCTACACAAGAAAAATCATGTTATCATGCTTCGATGCAAACTTCAGTGTAACGGGTTTTTCTGGAAAAACTGGAAGATCTTCTCACAATACTGCAGCTTTTATAACACCCACATAGTTTATATTTTTGAGCGAAAACTAATTGCAGGAAGCTTATGCCCTTGAGAAGATTGGGTAGAGAAGGGGCCTTAGGCTAAATTTAAACAACAAAGCTTTTGACGTTTTCTCAAAATCTGTAGTGGGTTTAGTGGGTGAATTAAATAGCGGGTACTGTATAAGTTAGTGTGTGAGCCCCAACTTTTTACATGAGAAAATCTTTATGTTGGTGAAATCAGCTCATTGTATGATATAACTGGGAACGTTTTGTCTTCCTGTTCGTTTCCGTTGGTAGATGTTACATACCTACAAATTTCCCAGCCCCCCTCCTAAAATATCCCACTTGACCGAGGCTCGCAATTTCATAAAGTCTAGAGGCAATGAAAAAAATATCAATGGGTGACAACATGAAGAAATCTGGCATGTTTTTCCCTTTTAACATAATTTTCTAGAGCTATAACATATAAACTAATTCAAAATAATATATACCTTTTGAAACAAAAAACACATTACAAATCTTGATTTGCAGCATAGCAAAAAATAAAAGCAAGGACGTAGCTAGCAGGGGTTTGGAGGAGTGTGACACCTCCCAAATGCTTCACGAATTGATCGGTAAATCTTCAGTTGGTCCCCAAAATCATTTTTCAGTAAAACAATCAGTGGGTGAAAAAACACCTAAATTTTTCTTAATCTATGTTTTCGTCAGTAAATTTTACTCTTGATGATCCTCCAGCTTCTAGTTTTGAAGGTCAAGCTATGCGACTGCAGAGAAGTTGTCTCTCAGCATATTTAGCTGCTTGGTTAATGAGTGTTTCACTGAATTACTTATTTCAAATATACCTGCTCTAAAATATAATCTCGTAGTTTTGTGTTTAATGTTAGAAAAAGTACTACCATATGCTGCAAAGCAAAAACAATAAGAAATGAATTTCAATTGTAAATGCAAAGGATTATTGATTATGTTATCAAATTATACAATTAGTTATCTCTAAACAGTGCTGGCTCAAATAATATGCAAAATTAATCGATATACAACATTTATACAACTATTGAAGGTTCAGTTCTATCAAGTCTTCCATGCATTCCATTCTGCGTGATCCGGTTGCTAGTATTGGCGTCACGTGCTTGATGACGTAATTCAAATATCTAAAGAAGAAAGGCGAACAGGATTTATCATTACGAAGTATTCATTTCAGGAACTTTAATTACAAAAAAAATTCATATGAGAGACGTATTGATGAAAGCCTTGGTCGAAATATTTGGAGTTCATGATTTCATACCGATTAAATTAACAAATAACGATATTTCATCTTGACAATTTTTGGAAATAATCTGTTAAGAAACTGTGAAATGGATTATTTGCGAAACACAGTCATGTTCTTGTTTAAGATGTGTGAGTTTGTCTCTATCATCTTTCACTAGGATAAGTAGATATGATTAGACTTCTCAATTTCTGAGTTTTTTGAAGTTTTTTCCTGCAGCCAAAGAGGCTGACGCTTTTTTGGGCGGTTTTTGTCAATATCACTGAATATTAACCTCTTATTTGTGTGGTGAAACGATACTTAAAGCATTTCTAAGATACTTAGATAAAATCGAGTGTCGATTCGCAATTCGATATCAAAGCTCCAGACACCTTGCTTACGCTATTATCGGCAATGAATTGCAAAGTTCTCTAGGACTCATGAGCTTTCAAACAACCGTCAGTAGGAGATCCTTTGCTTGTGGCAAATACAAGTAAACTAAGGAATACTTAAAGGTCTTGATAATCAGTAAGCAACACCAGTCAAGTGAAACTTGTGGATTTAGAACAATGTGTGTATGGATACGTAGACGTGAGACATGATACAAAAAATAGATTAGAACAATTGACGTGGTGACCACCAGTTTTTTCAGATTGCTTTTGCGTAATCAGTGACAACAAGCTAGTCAGTTTTAAAGAAGCGTTTAACAACAAAATTTAGAGCCACCCGCAATTCAACATAATATTTACAGTTTTCTTTTAAAACGAAAACACATATTAAGAAATTAGAAACATTTAAATTGAATGGCAAGGCAAAGCTATGCAAAGTTAATTAACCATATGTTTTAAAAGACTAGCAACATGGCAACCATACGGTGATGAATATTAGTCGATTTTCCTGTGATACTTTTTTACCCTGCAGTTCACTTATCCCAAACTATCCTTCGAGAGTTCGTAATCGTGTCGCCATAATCTACTTTAACTTTTGACTACAACAACAAGAAGATTCTCAAAAAGTGCAAAATAAGCTATTGGATTACTGTTGTTTAGGTACGGTTCACATGTTTTAGAACCAAGAACAAATCACATTGACCATTAAGTGTAAATGATAAATCAGAATGCAGACACAGCTTCTGATTCAAAAAAAAATTTCCAATATGCTTCATACGATTTAGATTTTACATGATACTGATATATTTTATATACTGTAGAAATATGGTAGCAAATGAACGTGATAAAAAGGTGATGCAGGGAGCAAAATACGCTCAATTATTCTACAACCAGACGCATAGGAATATACAGACATATGCGTCTGTGGAAGAGGTTTTGGATCTTCTGAATGCTAGGGCCCTCGTATAACACATATAACAATTTGGTTGAAAGTAACATAACATTGAATAAAAATAATTACCTCTTGTATGGCTTGTTTGAAACGGTGAAAGTTATAGTCAATCAGTCCTAAAAAGGAATGAGTGCGATTATAATGCAGTCCAGTTGGATGTAGCCATTGACGTAAGGCAGTTATTAGACAACTGAACCTAAAGCTATTCTCTCAACAGTACAGATGCAATGCAGTAACTATATTTGCAGCAGAAATGATGCGTGAAACGATAATATAGGGCAACATGGAATAAAACAGGAAATTGATAGCAAGAATCAGAACGTTCATAAACAGACTTCAAAACTAAGTGATTATACACTTGGAATTAGCAAGAAATCATACGGAAAACTGCTGAAAATAGTTTTATCAATGAACAGCAAAAATCTTACCGTGTCGTTCAAAATTATCTTCGCGTAGAATGCAAACAAGAGCAAGATACCTAAAATGATAAAAAAATAACTTTATTAATAATCATATTTTAAGAATAATCATACCTTTAGCAAATTATAATTATATGCCTTTAGCAAAAAATTATTTGGAGAATTTACGTTGGTAATATCAAAGCTAAAAAAAGATTTAATAGAAATCGAGACTTCCCAACTACAAAAATCATGGTAATGCTAACAGAAAAGATCTACAGTTGTATTGCTGTTGTTAAGATCAAGTGTGGAGGAGTAATTCTAAGCAGGTAGGGACTAAACGAATACTCTTTGTAAGGAAAAATACGAAATGTAGTCAAATATTCTAAATGCAAACAAAAAATAACATTTACCTGTTTACTTCCCTTAAGTATAAAACAGTGGAATTATTCAATCTAATGACAGATGCCGATTCATTGTCGTATGCGTTCAATTCTCCGTCTTCCCTCATCCTGCAAAAACCCATGCAACTAAAATACAATCTTTAATCATTATAGACAAAACTTCCAAAATAAGAATTTAAGATCAGGAGCACGAAGTTTATAAACAGCATCCACGTTGAGCAATAAAACATAAGCTAGGAAAACAGCTGAGCAAAACATCAATATTACAATATATACAAAGGCCCTTTGACAATAAATTAAACAAAGTTGTTCAGGGCATTTTACTGTGTATTAAGAGAACAGTTTTTGTGTTTGAGACCAACAATCGTGCAATGAACAAGAGTAATCGCCGAACACTGGCCTAAGAGACAAGCTAACGGGAAATCTTTGTCAAGACAATATAACATTTATTAGAGAGCCTTTCAATACATGCTGGTCCAATTTCACCAGATCACTGAAAAAACTGCCAGGCATTTCATTGTTTTAGGTTAATAGTCTTCAATTTATACAAATAATAGCTTTTTAAAAAAAATTTTTATCGAATAAAAATTTAGGCGAATTGGGTGAAATGAGAGTAACTGAAGATTTCAACAGAAAATACCGCCTGTCTCGTTACTACACTAAAAACACTTTTAAGGCTTAATATTTCAATTAACAAACAAATAAACGAAAAGATGGTCAAATCTAGAACGGTTTCCTCACATGACAGTATCATGAACACGGCTTTGAGAAAATAGCATATGGATTCACGTAAAAATCTAGCCATTTGCTGCCATTTGTGGACTGGGATGCAGGCTAATAAAAGTCGAGCCGTTGCAAGAATTAGGCTTCATTTAATATAATGTAACAATAAAATTGTCAAAATTCATTTACCCGTATATACAAGAGATATCGATCACAACGTCAATCATGTCGCAACATAGTTCGTATGACTGCATATCAACAGGCGAACTGAAAATTAAGACACATCAACAGTTAACATTTAAATGCTTACAAAATACATCCAAAATCCTACAACAAAGCAAGAAATTGCAGGAACCTACAAATGCCATCAAATAATCTTGATAAGGTGGAAAAAACTTTCACTGTTTGATTCTTAAAGCTTTGAATGTTACTCCTGTTCTTATTAGAGGGCTCCGTGATGCTTAGTGGGTTCTAAAAGTAACTAAAAGTTCAACTTTCAAGCTGAAAGCAATAAAAAAACACAACTTTTTTGAAGAACAGGTGATAAATCCTTTCTTATTTAGTAAAAAATTATAGGGAATTTGATATAAAATTTTCAAGTTAAAATAAAACGAAATGCCAGATTGGATAACAAATCACATTTCTGTTGCAATGGATTTCTCAAGTTGTTGGAAAAGTCTTCCTTCAAGGCTAGCTATGTTGTTACACAAAGCTTTGAAAAAATGAGCATCTACTTTTCAAAGATGGAACAAAAGGCAGAAACATTAAGCATCATACAACGTGCCAGATAGGGTTGTGCCCGATCAGCTTGCAACATAACCCTGTAGTTTTCAAATTCTTTATCTTCATATGAAACGCGATCATAACAACTGATTACAGTAAGCTGGTAACAGTGATAACTGTGGCCAAATAAGAAAGGTCTGATCAAGAATGTTCTAAACAGGGCTGTTCCAGCTCCATTTTCTAAAATCGAGAGGCTTCCGGCTGCTGTCCTGAGATAAACGACTAAGGCAAAGAGCACTTAAGCTGCTTCTTGATGCATCATTCATCTTCAGTTTTACTCACCTATCTGTTGCAATGTATATCTTAGAGACAACATCGAAGAGGAAAGCTTTCTCGATGCCTGAATGCTGTAAGAACAAAATATATTCTACTTAAATTGCATTTAATGATTTTAGAAAGAAATCTAAGCAGAAAGGCTGCAATCTACCAATGTTTTTTCCATTTAACTTTGCTAAATGGCACTTATTGAGCTCGCGGTTTCCACAGACAACTTTTTCTAGGTATCTTAAAAGAACAAAGATGTAGCATAGAACATTCACAACTATAAAATGTTGCAAAGGCCCTTTTTCAAGCGGTACCCTTTTGGGATATCCACGCAAAGCTAAATTCCCGATCTTATTTCAAAATCGTTTCAAACTTCTACATGCTTATTTTTCAGTTCAAACCAAGAAAAAACTGTTCTGGACAAAAAGCGTCATATATTTGTTGCTCTATCCGACTTCGCGACGATATGAACTCGTGAATAGGCATGCAGCTTTAACCAATAGGCTGTTTATGATTATGTTTTTGGAACGATGACAACCAAAAACCTCTTCAAGCAAAAACAGAGTCAAACATCTTGACTACAAGTTGAATAACGGATTGCATGCAACGACATTAGACTTTTTGCTTGTTATTTCAGAGCCTGTGCCATACTTTAAGTTGAAAGTGTATTTGCAGAATTAATCAAATCATTGTTGCTAATAAAGGGGGCATTAAACAAACAGAAAATGAAGCAACCGTAGAATGTTCTGCAGGGACAAGCATTTCCCTTCTGAATGATAACAACAAATAGGCCCGAACTGGAGAGATCAGCTGCAGCTTTTGCTGGGAGGGTCTCTGAATATCAACACGCCAAACGAAATCGATACTACAAAATAAGGCATAGTTGCCAAATGGGAAGTAACAAACCTGTATTAGGATGTCGAGAAGGTTTTCCAGAGCCGGAAGTTGTGGAACCAGCTTTTGCACAACTTTACTAAATGCCTAGACAAGTCAAAAAGCAAATACTGATGAAACGAATAAAAAATGTGCTGCTGCAGTAGTTGTCTCAATAAATTTTTCAAAAAAAATGAAGGGTGATATTTGAAATTCACATTTCCAACACCAGTTCTTGAGAACTTATTACACTTTCTGTCAAGTGTGGTTAACATATTTATTGCATAATATTCTATTCTGAATCCTAATAATTAAACAACTCACTTTTAAAAAACATGTTTACTGAAATCATCTACAAAGGAATTCGGTTTTACAATAAAACTTACTTTGAATAAACAATCCATGACAATGTTCAACAGCCAGTGACATCAGCAACAAAAACTTACAACTTTTGCAATCAAAATTTTGATTAAAAAGGAAAGACGTGTTTTCAATATATTCAAAAGGTACACTACATACAAAGAAAAAATCAAAATAAAATAAGAGGTTATTATTTTCAGTAGCATAAGACAAGTTCATTAAGATTAATTGTTTCAAATGATACTGGATCTGGAACTCACCTCAAATACAGAGTGATCATAAATACTTGTGAGGTAAAAGCTGTTTAAGAAATAGGAAAAGAAGCTGAAATTTATAAGAATATTACCTTTTAAGAGAAAACAAATGAAAGGAAACAAAATGATAAGTAACAGAAGCTGAGAGTAAACTTAAAAAAAGAACCAAAGTGGTTTCCACAACATGTTTACAAATCTGTTCATGTTGAGATCTGTCAGATCAAGAATCTAAATCCTATGGATAGATAAACTCGACAATAAGCTTTCCAGGCTGGAGAAAAAATGGAATAAGAGTGTGATAAAAATCTGCCAAGAGAGGATAAAACCATTGCTATTAACAGTAAAAAGAAATTTGAGAAGCTTTCTGTTATCCTCAAAAGATTAAAAAAACTGCCTTTTCGAACAGATTTAAACATGGGAAATCTTTTTAAATGAGCAAAAGGAAAACTTTTAGAAGCAAACTTTAGTAGATAAACATAATGAGATGGCGTACTTAAGTCAGTTTTTTGAAATTTCCAAAGCACAAGAAGCTGATCCAATTATTGGTTTAACCAGTTTCGACCTCAATTTCTATTGTATTGCACTGTTTGATTCAATTAAAATCCAAGTTGGTGTTGTTTTTAAGATGCAGATTAGATAAAACTAATAAAAAGCATGATCATATAATCTTGTTACCTTAACTGCAGCTTTTCAAGGCCAGCTTCCTGTAGCTCATCTGTTGTCCTTTGATGGATATCTCTTTGAGTTTCTTAAAAAGAAACAAAAAAGCTAAAACTAAATTTGATCACCTGTAAGCAGAAAGCAATAAAATAGTTCATAATTCAATTACATAAAGAGCTAACACATGAATCTGTAGCTTGACCAAACTTAAATTAAGTTTTATTTCCAGTGGATGCAAACAAACAGATCAAAATGTATTTACTCTAGCCAAGAAACAAAATTTACACAGCAGGTGAATTTTATCAGAGACTGATTTTCTGGAATCAAAAAGCATGTTTTGGCATTTTCTAGTTTTAATTGAAACAGACACAACACTTAAATTTACAATATTATGGCATCAAATGAAACTAATATTCCTTACACAGCTAACAGGTCTCAGACAAATATTAATTGGCACCTATAACTTGCTTTCTTACATAACATTCAGCTATTAAACAAGGTTGTATAACTTTGCTGTACAGACAGCACCTGTCCACAATACGATTAGAGATTAAGCAAATTTTTGAAAAATAACAATGATTTCAAATGACTCAATCTGTTACTTTGATCTGCTACATAATATGGGTTACATCCTTATTCTGTTATAAACCATAATTGCACTGAAAATTTCATAGATTGTATTCTAGCTCAGAGAAGGAAACAGAAGCTTAAAAACACAATATTTATACCCTATATGCAACTTATTCCTACATAGCTTAGGACACATAATTCACACATAGCAAGTTCATAATGATTTGGTATACCTTTAAACTCACATTTATTAGTGCCAAGAATTGTTTGCCTTATTATACCCAAAAATACATGGTTTAGTTTCATTAAGAAGCTTTGAATACCTTTAAATCAACTGCAAAAAATTCAACTGACACCTTTCAGCAAGTTACATTTTCCACTCTTTAATAGATAGATCTATACATGTTAACATCTATATAAAATTTAAAAGACACCTCACCTATCTTGTGATCATCTGTGAGACCATCTACTTTGTGAATGAAAACTTCAAATTGGATATTTGGGTTCACCTGAAGAGAAAAATTGGTTTGCACAAAGGCTACTTTTGCATGCATCACTTTGTCCAAAGAAATCTTATCGCAGGGATAAGCAGCACAGTTGAGCCTTGGTTTTTGAAACATTCATAACATCAAAAAGTGACAAACTGAGATTTTAAGAAATTGAAATGCAATTGGTCATCTGTACAGAATAGAATAATTTGTCCAAAGTGAGTTAGGATAAGAATAAATCAGGTAGGTGACAAAACATTAAAGAGTCTGAAGCATCTGAGCAAACAATAACCTGGTGAAAAGTATAACGGGTGTCGTTTGATAAAGCAGGTAAATACAAATGATGGTTAGGACACTATAGGTCTTTTTAAAGCAAAGGTGTAATTGTCAGTAAACCTAAAAAAGTGGAATAGGAAGCTAAAAATTGTATGATTGTGCTTAAAATATGCTAACTATACTGTGCCAGAATAATAATAGACCATCTCAGAGTTTGCAGAACCATGACTCAAGCTGGGCAAAAAGTGCAACAAATAGCATGGGAGCATTTATAATTGAGAAATTATAAATTTATCTGTGGCTCAAACAGGGTCCATTGTTAATATAAAAATTCAGATTGGCATTCTGAAAGTATTTTCTCCTTCTAAAGAAGTTTTACAACAAAAATAATGTAAGAACAGCCCTGAATTTTTTGCTGGTTTGCCCCACCCAAGCCATTTTAACTAGCTACAAAACCGTAGAATTCCATTATGATGTCACAAACTCGGAAATTTTTCATAGCTTTGATATTCTTTGCCAAAATAGCATAATCCTGACTGTTAATTTTCAGCTTAGATATTAAATTGAAATAGCCATTTTGTAATACCCTGTAGGCTCTTGTGACTGTCATATGAAGCTTTGCTAATGCATCCATGTAGTCATCCTGCAAAGAAGATTCAATAAATATACTAGATTGTGTGTGGTACAATATAATAGAAAATAAATCTAAATGTAAGTAAATTGTACCAGGAACAGATAATAGATTATTGAATAACGACAAAGAAGCAAAGAAGCAAAGGTTCTTGAAATGTAAAGATGGAATCAAAACATATCACCGAGACAGAAAAAAGAACATTTTACTTATAGGAGACATAACAATTACACATCTAAGAATAAAACTTTGATGCAGAGCTTAAAGGCAATCAACAAACTCAGTTGGCTTAAGCCATCTAGAGGCACCTGTCAATCAAAACTCAATCAATAAGTGTGTGAGTGAAATTACACTCACTGATTGGTCAATTCTTGATTGCAAGTTAAAGGTTTAAGCCCCTTTTGTATCTGTTGATTACCTTTAAAGAGCAGTTAGCAAAAAGGGACATATCTCTAAAACATGTGAGAACCAGAGATATTATACATTCTTCATGAGCAGGGAGAAATTTTAGCAATTTCAATAAAAATTTAGAAACACTTTACCTGAGCATCGATTACAAAAACCAGTGAACCACATCCACCAAATATTTGCTCAGAATCAAAAGCTGAATCAAAGAAATCAATTTGGCCTGGAAAATCCCATATCTATGAGGTATAAAGAAAAAATATCATCAAAAGGCTTAATTTTTTAAATATAAGTTGTAGGCTAGTCCTATTACACTTTTTGTTTATAATTGAAAGTCTTATTAAAGCAAACCAGAATCTTCCCAAGCTTAATGTATCTTTTTCTGGACAAATTCTTTGTGTGAAAGTCAGAAAAACTTAAACCTTTTTTCAAGTACTCAAATACAGAATTTTACAATATTTAGTAGAATCTTACAATATTTAACATTCTACTATACACTTTAATTACTATACAGAAAGTATGAAATGATAACATGGTGAGCAAAAAAACAATAACTACCCCACGGCCAATACATGAAGACATGAAATGTTTAACTATATACAGTACATGGATACTACGATAGATTTTGTCTCACATCAGTTGTAAGGTCAGCGTCACAATGAGTTAGAATGATGTCAACAGGGCAAACTTACAAATCCAAAAACTGACACAAAAATTGTGACCTGATAAAGGGTGTTGGTATGTTGCTTTAAAAATTTCATCAACGATACTAAAAACTTTCAGGATATCAATAAATTGTTCACATTTAAAATCTGAGAGACCATTTGACAAAATGATGCTATGCTATACAGTGGGAACACTTACCCTAAATTGGACAAAAGAGCTATTAGATATGTCATCTTTTATTATTTTTGTTGTGCTTTCAAGAAAAAGTGTTTCATTTGGAGACATTTTATGAAATACCACTTTCAGAATTGATGACTTTCCACTCCTGAAAAGATAGCAGAAGGTATCAAGAAAAATTATAACAAAAAATATCATGATATATCAACTAAATATACTTGAATTGAACATAAGCTCTAACTAAATAATACTTTGAGCAGGAGAGCAATAAACAGTTCTCCTAGTCATTTCAAGGTAAGATATTTGAAGAAAAATAAAGAATACAAAGAGCTGTAGAATTAATTTTAAGGAGAGCAAATTGCATTTTAGAATAATTCAGGAGAGCAATCTGCAGCTTTCCTAAAGGGAAAATTTGAGTGGAGCAAAAGCTATGACTCTCCTAAAATGGCAAGGCCTATAATATCGATATTGATCTACTAAATGCCTTCTCAATTGCCCCTCTCTAAAGCCTGAAATACATGATAAGTTTTTATCAGTTTTTGACTGGCAGTTTTCAGTAAAAATTGATTATGTATACATTTAACAAAAACTGACAAAAAATGATGCAGTTTTTAACTGGGGGGATTTCTATTATATTAATTGCTGCAGACTCTATTCTTTGCAGCTTGTGCCCCTCTGATACAATACCGAAAGGTGCATATTTGTTCAGAGCAAGGTGGATTTACTGACATGACATTTATTATTATCAAGTTTTGACTCATAGTATCTTTGATTGACACTTTAAGTCAAGCCTTGCTTAGCCTATGCTTTGAACACATTTTACTACTCTTACGCTGAATATGTAATGTGGCCTGGCCTAGTATTATATCCTGATCATATAAGTTGTTTTGTCATGTTCGTTCAACGGTAGTTTATCCTTCAAGATACTCTTCATGGCATTCTAATATTTACAAGCAATTTGAAAATGAGGAGAATTTATTAACACCGATGGATTAAAAGATGCAGGGAAGTAAGGAAAATCATTATGAGACATGAAGTCATACATACGAGTACATTAGAAAAGGCAAATAGTTTGAAAATGATCTATTTTTGGTATTTTTGCCTTTTGTTAATGACCAAAGCTAGCCAGTAGAACTGCAGTTGTTTAACGAACAAGCTCCATTGTAAAAACAAGTAGATCATATCAAACAGAATGAGCTGTTAGTCAAAAACTACAGAAAACTGATCATGTATGGAGGAAATCAATTTTAAGAGACTGAAAGCTGTTAGTCAAAACAGATAAAAACTGATTGTGTAAAAAGGACATCAATTTTTGGAAAACTGAAAAATATCAATCAAAAAGCAAACAAGACCTGATGGTGTATTTCAGGCTTTTTATTTTTAAATCAACTTTTTATTCAAACAGCCAATAAACAACCAGGGTTATTATTACAATATATATACAATTTTGCATTTCTATGATGTTTTTATCAGTAAGACATAGTCATAAAAATCTTTTTGATGTTGCACATTTCCCTTGTCGAGCAATGGTTAAGATGATAAAAAAATTATTTCAAAGAGAGAAACAAGTCATGTTATGCTTGCTTTGAAAAATTAAAAACTGCCAAATCTTGTGATGAAAACAAGAATAAGGATCCATTTGAAATATCAGATTCTGATGTGGAGGAGAATCTATCAACTGAAATTGATTCAGATAAAGAGGCAGATGATTTTTAATTTATTAGATTTTGCCCTTTCAGTTTCAGACTTAGCATGAAATGATGTGGAAAAAATGATTTTATCTAGAAAAAAACTCTTTTTTTTCAATAAACGACACTTTCTAATAAACACCCCTCTCTAATAGTTGTCCTTCTTTAAAGTCAAACTTTCATAAACCATTATGCATTTTGATAGACCAAATAGATGTTCTGGGCTTGTAATAAAATTTGCCATGTTAACTTTTGTAAAGATGTTTGGCAAGTGGTGTAGTCTCAAATTCTTAGGAAGTATAATGCAAAAGTAAAAGAAAAAAACAGTGTTACCCCTCCACTACACCACTGTGTTTGGCATCACTTTGAAACTCATTTTATGCTTAGCTTCTTCGCTTGAATAGCTTTCCCACCATTTTTAAAGCATAATAAAAAAATTAAAATGACCATACCTTCTCATACCCATTAACAATATCTTTGGCTTCAGTTCTTCTTGGTGGTTCCCATGATCCTCTCTTTCATCTGGTGCATAACTAAAATTTAAACATGTATTAATATTTGCATGGTAAGAAACCTTTATTACAATATAGCAAGCAAAAATATATTTTCTACAGGCATTGCTAAATTTGCAGAGAAATAAGGAACACTGCAATGGGCCAAGAACAAAAAACAATTAACACAAGCAAATTAATGGTAAGCTAATATTTTGGACTAATCTGTTTACTTTTATGGTGTTTCACTGCAAGCACTCCATTGGAGTCCATTCAATAGCCTGATATTGCAGCCTCTCCTTTATTTACATACATTGTTAAATTTTCTAGCTTCAAATGCTGAAATGCTTCTTTAAAAAAAAATAAAAACAACTTGTCAAAAAGTCTTTGAAAAACCAAATATTACTGTAAGTGAAATTTAAAGTACATAAAATAACAAACAAGCAAAATATATTTCAGAATTTGCAATGTATGAACCTATGCCATCGTTATTATAAAAATTCTGCCCAGATGCTTGAAAAAATAAAGCAATCTTACTCTGAAAACTTGTCTACTTACTCGTAATCTTTTGGAAAGGAACCAACTACACTGTAGCTTCCACTTGCACCAAAGTTTTCTTCTTCTTCGAATGACTAATTGACCAATACATGTAAATCGTTAGGTACAAAAAAAATTACAAGAAACAATTGATTCATATCACTTTGTCTAATTCTTATATTCTATAATGCTTCAAGAAAATTGTAACTTGCTGCATTTGAAATATTTTTTACCAGCTAAGCTAATCAGTAAGGGTTCTCAAACTTAGTTTTATAAAGAAACATTATGCAACGACGTGGAGTCAAAATTTAGGCCATCTTACTCAGCTTTAGGCCGTTTTAGTGAATTCATTCAATAACGACAGCTGTAAATGCAACCCTGACTTCAGGAGTCGTTTTCTATGAAAATATCTTGCTTACTTACTGCCATTTGAATGTTGTTAAGTTAGTTTCTTCCTTGAGGTTAATACTTTTTTCGTTTCCACAACTAGCAGCGATGTTGTTCTCGTATCACATGATCCACTCCAATGACTTTCGTGATGGTATTCAAAACGAGGTAAAGGTGGGTCAAAAGGATCCATGGGTCGCAGGCCATAACAAAAGTACTGAATTTAGTGTTTTTTATTTTTGGGCATTTTGGCCACGGTAATTTTTTACCAGCAAGGTGGGGCTGGTACACACAAAATTTTATCTCACTTCATGTAGCTTTACACAATAAAGTCTTTTTAAAGCTTTCGAAGGTTGTGAAACTGGCACAGTTAGGTTACTTTTCCGGAACAGTTAAGTGAATGTACTTCACAAATAACAAATCCATCACCAATTACTTGTGACTTGTGTTGCTAAGATTATTTCTTATTCTATTTCAAATTTATTCGATTTTCTTGATTGGCACCTGTGCTCTTTGTAATACTAGAAATTTTTACACATAAACCAAGTTCTCCGCTCTTTGGTTGGAGCATTTATGACTGTATCTTGTAAAAGTAACTCTGAGTCTTTTGAAATACAACAAACAGATATAGGTCCTGTGCTTTTCAAAATGTTTAAAATTTCATTCAATTTGCATTCAAGAACATGATCGTACTGAATGTCTGGTAACAAGTATCAGTTTCATTTGAATTGGTAGCCTATCATGGCTATTGAATTTTAGATCCGATGATTATTTTCGACGAATAACTTTGTATCTTAGAAAAATATACTGTCAAGTCATATTCACAATGGGCCCAGGGAAGGGGGTACTCCTATTAAGGCCTCACAGGGGTCCAGTCGATTTGAGGGTATTATCAAATGACTACCAAATGGCCCAGTTTTGATAATAACACAACGGCTTAGTTTAGCTTGTGATTTATTATAAACAATGAACATGGTTTTATCTTTCACGAATCAACAACAGTCAATGGCGAAGAAATTTGTCAAAAGAATGACCAGGCGCGTACAAAGAAATGGATGCTACAGATAATTATAGGAAATTCTCTACGGTTATTTGTTGTCAGGAAGATAACAAAAACATAAAGGAATTGCCAACAAACGAAACATCCTACTGTTTTGAAACAAAAGTATAAAAATAGAAGTATATAACTGCAAAAAACTTTTTAAAGAAAGGAGCAAGAACAAAGACAAAACTAAAGATTGTTTTTGTCGATTCTACGCTTCATATTTTGCTTATACACAAACACAAGATAAATACTTACTTGCCTCATAAAAACACACCTTTAGTTTAAACGAGGTAAATATATACATAAATGAATTACCAGAGCAAACAAATGTGCAGTTTAATATTATCTCAATTCTCAAATACGGGATTGACAGTAAAGAAATTTTCAGTCCAAAATTAAA
The DNA here is from genome assembly GCF_013076305.1 of Rhopilema esculentum. The sequence goes on from NW_027019640.1 coordinate 8,942,777, forward strand.
ATTTACACTTCTTTGTAAGAATATCATAAATTTTCAAAGCCTAAATATTTTTAAGAAATTTTCGTTTTGAGCATGAATATATTCTTAAAGTATTCTTACTTTTTTCAAATCTGATATAAATTCAGGGGAACATTGCCCGCCTTCGAACAAAAGCCACGAACTAAATATGGCAGCAACTTGATTGTCTGTTATTAGCATCGCAAAGTGGGAAACAGCTGAAAATGCGACAAATATGCGAACTAAGGTTGGAAATATTCTAAAAATATTCTTAAACATTGGAAGATCTTGAGCCGAAATATTCTTATAAGCAATAGCAACAGAAAATGATGTGAAAAATTTGATATTTTCTGATGAAGATTCATTACTGATTTAAGCTGGAAAAATCTATGGGGAAATCAATAGAAAACAAGACACTCTGCATTGAAAATGTATGGAAACTTCATGGATAGAGACTATGCCCAATTGTTAACTGAGCAATGTCTTTACCAAAAATAAATTAAGGACAAAAGAGTGCGACGTTACTAATTTCCAAGAGTCTCAATTCTTTTTTACATACAATCTGCCAAATCTATTGAATTCTTAAGAGCCTTTAGCCACCTGTGAAAAGAAAATTGTTTACTGAATCAAATTTATAAAGAAATTAAGGGGAAAATTCATAAGAAAACTGACAAGAAGGGTGTAAAATAGAAAAAACTAACTTTTCTTAATTTCTCTTTGTAAAACAGGATTTACAGTTAAAAATAGCATAGCTATATCCTCGGCATGCACTCAAAGCATAATTTTATACTGAGATAATTTCATTTACTTTTTAGGGACCCGAGTGAGCAAAAAATCTTCAAATGAGTTAGTTAGGCAACCCTCCGGCCCGGAGTCAGAGAGCATGCGTAATAATAACTTATTCCATAAGAATGCTCTTTGACTCCGGGACGAAGGGCAGCCTCACCCATTAAAAAACTTTCTCTTGCTCATCTCTCCAACAATTACCGTCTTAGCAGATTGAGTTTTTTTGATTATACAATTTGGCACTGGTTTAACATGATTTTATCCAAAGATTGAAGTTATGAAATCGGTGAGATTGAAGTTACGCAAGGACCAGTAAATTTTCAAAGAACGACTTTAACAGAAATTTACTTTAGAATGACGATGGTTTTATAAAAAATAGCATTATAGAGTTTAAATAAACTTTAGCTTGCGACAAAAAGGGAAATCTGGCCATTATCTTTTTTACATTAAAACATTTGAAGCATTAGAGCCCTTAACTTTATACAAGCAACGAACGAAATGGCAGTCGGTTTTATTGCTTGATATTGTTTGATACTATAATTAATGATAATTTCAGCTTTTTTAATATCTTAACCATTAACAACCATCACAATTTTCATCTCTTGCACGCTAAATCCTGATTGGTAGCTTGTCCTGAATTTTTTTACACAGAAGCTTTAAATCAATGACCGATTCAATTGATAACTTGCTGCAGCAACGCAAACAGAATGATCAATCATATCAAGATCTTTGGACATCTTGTTTTTAGTATTAGGAAAATGTATTATTCTCTTTTTGCTACATAAATCACTTTCACAAAGTGTTAAAGCTTAATGTTAACAAGGTGAAACTTGTAGCTGAATTGTTTCTCTAAATTGTTAAACAATTGAAAACTTTTAACAAGTCCATCTAAGACAGCTTTTTCAGATGTGCCTGCAGACGTAATTTGATCGGCATGGTTTGCCTGCGAATGCCGCTCGCGTACTTTAGCGAGGACTGCCTAACTGATACACATTTACTAGCTTAATTTTTTTTCATTATTCTGACATTCTATACTCTGAGAAGTATCGAACGAAAAGCTTAAGTGTATTTAAAACACTTACTTTTCAAAGTGCATTTTAAAAGCTGGATAGTACTGATCATTCAACAGCTACTGGGTTTCAGATGCAAGCCATTCCTCATGAGTTCGTTTTTCTCACACATTACAATGTCATTTTTAGAATGAAACAGACAAAAACGTTGAAAGGCAGTGAGACGAAAGGAATCGTTTTAGAACACAAAGCTCATTTTCCACCTGAGATCTGGTTTGTATCCTTCGTAAATCGCAGCTTGCTTTGACTTAAAAGTGAAGGGAACTCAAACTTTGTTCCAATTCGTCCTATATCATCCACTCACCATCGCCCAAAAAATCCAACATGGGTGACAAAACCAGTGCAACATATTATTTACTGTGCTGTATGAAACCCAACATTGCTGTATGAAAGGTTGTAATGGTTTGAACAAGGTCTTAAACGGAAACAGGAAATAAATCTTTCTTACCTATCGCGATCATTTTCAGTTTCTGTTGCAAAGTAGTATGTCCTCATCAGCGGCTGTGGTGGAATAGCAACAAGCCCATATTTTCGGGATATCGACTCAGTTTCGTTAACAGTATAGCAATGTAAACAAAAAACGCCGATAGCAGTCGTTTCTGACATGTCCTTATAATAGAACAGGGATCCATCTTTTAACACAGCGTAGCGTCTCTTCCAGGTTTTGTGAATCTGGCCTTGCTTCCAGATGTAGCCATGGCAGTCCGGATCTTTGATTGACAAGGCAGGTATACTGATATTGTGGATACTGTAGTCCGGAGTAGACTAGAATAGAAAAACCAAAACTGATTACTGTTATAAATGTTTATCTATATTGGTGATTTAACCGGGTTATAGCTCGCTTGCTGCTAAAAAACCAATAGTATTGGTGGTGTTAAATAAGGCTAAATAATGGCTTAAATATTTGGTAAACAAAAATAATGAAGAAAAAAGCTAAATCTAATTGAATTTAGAATCTATTGTGCATTCATTTACAGTATTAAGTGCTCTTACAACTGAAAAGATGTTCTGGTGCATCTTGAATAGAATGTATTTTGTTGGAAACAAATTTGAGGAGATTCTAAAATACAGATAATGACAAAGTTCAAATAGAAATGCCAAAAGAAAACTTTTTGACCTCAAGGCATTTCTTAAAAACTATTTTAATAAACAAATGTGATCAACGAACAGCATCTTGTTTGATATACACATTCACACTGGATTGAGTATCCATGTTTGTGTTCACTGCTTTGATCTTAAGACGTCAAAAATATCTTTGATGCTTAAAAGGATAAAAGATAAATAAAGCAGTCTTACGTGTGGTTTATCGTCTGATTTTGTTGCCTCTGATATTACTTGTATCCACCTTTAGAATAAACAGAGCTTCATTCAGTCGACCTTTATCACGATGAAATATTACTAAATCTATCTGCAACTTTCACATAATTTATCAATATGAGCTATCAGCTTGTACATGTCAAAATATATTCCTTGCAGTGTGACTTGACCACACGATTTCCAAGGATTTTGAATAAAACAGACCACACGAGAGAGAACCATTTACGAAATTACACAACAGAATACCATAAAAGTAGAAGAATAAGACAAAATATCACGAAAAACATCAATTATAAACCAAAATAATTTTTAGTTGGTCTTTCTCTTATTCCATAAATCACAGGAACATACAAAACAACAACATAAACAAAAGGTTTTAGTAAAGTTCAAAATACAAAATTTCAACAGTAATATGTTGCTTTTTTAGAAAACTTAGAAAACAAAGATTCTGAGAGATCTATTACTGAAATAGTTTGGTTTACATCACAGTTTGTCATCAGGAAAACATTCCCCTACCAAAAATTCGCCATTTTAATTTTACATTATCAATTTACAAAACAACTATAAAATTACAAAAACGATACCACCGGAAGTAAAACTGTAAACATATACATGATGGTCATGACTCTGAACAGATAGAAGAAAAGTGTAACCAAGTACAGGATAAACTAACTATACACAAAATTGGCACATTGGGAAAACATTAGCAAAAAATATATAGCGTAGCACGTACGTTCTCATTTCAGTTGATGAAAGGGCAGCGAGTGTATACGTCCTGGCACCACCTTTCGTGAGCTGGAATGAAAAGCTTTTGCTGGTGCTACCCATGACAGGAGTAACGAGGTAATTTGATAACACTATGCCACCGGCTGGTTTACCCTGCAAAGAGAAAAAGCTCCAATTCCAAATAAACTGCCATTTACGTAGCCTGCACACACTGCATGAGTTTGAATCAGTCATAGCCACAAAAGATAAAATGTGCTTCTTTTTTACCATTAAGTCAACAGTGCGTCCAAGCACAGGTGCGTCGAAAGCAATATAGAGTAAAAAGGTAACCCCACCCGGTCTCTATCAAAAGGACAGACGCTCTTTGACATCACTTTTCAATGGTCTTCGTTTCCTTCATTAGCTCCAATGCAAACCTAGCAGTACAGACACAGACCTAAGATAATTTGATTTTATAGTCAAATTATCGACAGGTTCTTAGGTAACATTAAGGGTATGATCTAGAGCATTTTTCCTAGAAGAGAATAACAGAGACATACAAAGTTTCATGCTCTAAAGGCCTACAAGGTTTCCTCCTCCAGAGGCCCAAAAAGTTCCCTGCTCTCAAGGCCTACAAGTTCCCTGCTCTAAAGGCTTACAAAGTTTCCTTCTCCAGAGGCCTACAAAGTTCTCTGCATAAGGCTCAGCTACCACCAGTCTAATCTTACAATCAATATTGACCTACAACCGGTTAAAAACTGGAGAATACTAACATCTATCACAAAGAACTCAGCCTTTTATCTTTGACTTATAGTTCTGCATCAAGGTTAGAAAAAGTGAAAATTTTCCTCTCTGTTTCAAAAGCAAATCAACTCAAAAACTCAAAAACAATGCTATACGATAACTATAAACTAATATGAAATAAAGGTCAGAGTTGTCGCAAATCTCTGATATTAACTATTACAAATTCTTGCTACAATAGTGGTTTTGTTATTCCAGAAATAAGATTATAAAATGGCCTTGAAAATATATATATACCCAGTTGTGGATCGAATCCATCTAGCAGTTTTGGAGTCTTTGTTTAAAAATTCTTGCTTTCTTTAAGTTCATTTATAAATTTTGTACCACAAAAAGATTGTTTGCAAATAAGATTATAATTAATTATCGATTAGCTTAGACAAAGCGGTTCGATATAGCTGAAGACAAAAAATATCAAACCTTGAAGATTGCACGGAATACCGGAAACATCGGAAACATAACAATCTTCAATCTTACAATCTTCATAGCAATTTCGTACAATCTTCAGGTTTCGCAGTACCAAAAACTAATTTGAATATCTCACCTTTGGATTTTTGTAATAATACAGACAATGGTCACTCCGTAGAACAAACCTGAAATATAAGTAAAGCAAGGTGAACAAAAGTCAATGAAAATAAAAAGAACATGATACATAGGATGGAATGTACCAAATATATAGCGATCATTACATTTTTGATTCCCATTTAAAAAATTGTAATTGAAATCATTAGGTTTGCGAGGTAACTTGCTCAGTTTTGTTTACTTAGAAAAAAATTGCTAAGTGTTCATTTCAACATAAATCCCATTATCAATGACAAGATACAAGTTTGTTATAATCAGGGGCCTGGGCCATTTAAAAACAGCTACACGGTAACTCCACAAATCTGTCACCCTTGTGTAACCAGTTGACATTCTCTCGACTTTAATAGCGGAGATCAGAGAGGTGCAGTGCAGCATTTCCTTGCCTGTGCAAAAACCCAATCGGATCATAAAGAAAAAGATAGTGTGATAAATCCTTTTACAGTATTTTTAACTTCCAAGGAGTAAGCCGAGGTCTACGTGGCCTCTCAAGGTACTGAATTTCATTATAAGACTGGAATTAATCCATCGTAATAAAAGCATGCCTTAAAATGGCAAAATGTTTTTAACTGTTGCAAGAAAATAACTACAAGAAAGTTTCTAAAATGTATTTCAAGCTAATCTTAAGTACGTGGTCCCAAAAACTTTTCGAAATTGAAGAATTTCAATGCGTTTTACAAAATTGGTTTTAAGGCTAATAATGCCATCAACTAGAGCCCCCCCCTCACTTCTAATTTTCTTGGTGCCGCCCCAGAAAAAAGGGCGCTGCAACAGAGAGTCTTCCAAATATTTATGGGGTGAGTATCCTCGTATCATCGCATCACTGTGATCGCAACACTGTGATCGCATCACTGTGATCGCATCACTGTGATCGCATCACTGTGATCGCATCACTGTGATCGCATCACTGTGATCGCATCACTGTGATCGCATCAAGGATCAAATCACAACAGGCCCCCTAATCAAGAAATTTCAAATATCAGTAGGCTAGTCCATGTCCTTGAAAGTTTTTGATTTGATTTTGATAAAATTGATCTTATTGACAAAATGTTTTACAACCGTACTCTAGTAGAGGTTGTTAACCAAGAATATGAAGTTTTTGTAATTTTAAGTGTTCAAACATCAGTACCAAAATATCACGCAAATCACAAATAAATCATTCAAATGAAAGGGCATAAAACCAAACAAACCATCTCTTTCGCCAATTCTTTGGTGTTAAACCAGTTCCTCCAAGCTTCATCATAAATCCACTATGTATAGGAAGTCCTGTAAATGAGAATTCAACATGTCTTCAGAGCATTATCGAAAGTGAAGATAATTACAAAGACAGTACTCTTTGAGAAACTAATAAAACTGCATATAAATTTGTACTGCAAAATTTTCATTGCCCACTTCTTGACTTGGCTTTCTAAAAGGCTAAATGTAATGCTAATTTGAACACTGCTACAATAAGCATTAATTCCACGATCCTGTTACATATGAAATATGATTAAATTTTATTTAATCAAGCTACGAATGAGTGGCTGCAAAGAAAAATGCCTCGCTGAATAATCAGGCAACAAAGTTACCATTCAAAACATGTGGACTTGCATGAAAACAGACCAAAATATTTTCTTTCAATAAAGGAAAATGAGAGTAAATTCTGCTTCCAACTGCATATCTATTTTACCATCAAGGACAAAATGTAACAAAAAACCCACAACTCTTAAAAAAGGCTAATTGTTGAATAAAACAAAGCAAACAATACTTACTTGTTTCTTTTTCTTCAGACAGCATACGGTAGAGCCTTTGTTTTTCTTCACTTGCGGTTGATGACACTGATGATGACTTACTGCGGCTCCTCCCAGGACTATCTGTCACTATTCCTGACAGCTCCAAGCTATTCCTAATCAAGGCATTACACAATGATGTAAATGAGAAGATATATACCATCCTGCTATTTAATGCAAATTTTTCAATTTGTCACGCTTTAGTTGCTTAGATACCAAGTTTCAACTTGCTTCATTGCATGAATAAGCAATACAAAACCCTTTCTGTGGGAGGCATGAAGGTGCACAAAAAGTTGTTGAAGAATGTGTTCCTGGAAACCGTGGACATGGAATATTTAAAGGAATGAAGTTGTTCCTTTAGAAGCAACCAAAAATTCAAAAAAATCTACAAATCAACATAATCAAAGAAAGCCCAGAGATATGTCACAGAGCATAGACTTTCTGGGTTCAGATGATACTGAGTTGCTATCAGGCCCGTCGGAACCGGGGGGCTGGAGTCCCCCCAATAATTGTCAAACTGTAGTATGTTTCCTTTATAACAGTGTACAAAATGAGAAGGAAAACAATGGGCAGCCCCCCCCAATATGAATTTCGTTCCGACGGCACTGGCTATACAAGAACTTTCAGAAATATTCATTGATTTCCACTGTTAGATGTATTATGTAGTAATAATATGCATTTGATGAATAAAACAGAATATGTAAAGTGTCAATTCAATGCAACTTTATCGTTTCATTTCAACTTCCTCATCATTTGAAACAAAGCTTTGTTCTATGATTGTATCTAAAATTAGGCCTATTATGAAAATTAGTTTACTATTTGTAAGTACCACTGTCTTATATTCCTTTTTCCTATTACAGGTTATTTGTTACTTTGTCATTTTGCTCCAATCAAATTCATTTCCTTTTTTGGTTCGCAAAGCAGGATTGGAGAAGAATAAATATATAAAAAAGGAACCACATGAAACATTTTTTCCCCAAGAGAGACCTAATGGTACATTCCCTTACCAAAAAATGGCAGAAAAAGTTATATCCATGCCTGTTTATCACAATTTAAGATTTGTAAAAGCAACAATGGCCCAAGAGGTAGGAAGTGGCATACTAGAAGATTCCTAGAAGATTCCTTAACCTAAAACATTTAAAGCTTTTGATCTTGGCTGTTTATCTTCTTTCCATCCTTTTCAGGTCAATCGCACCACCATCTATTCCCTAGAAAATATTTTCTGTCTCCAATGCCAATGCCAACAATGCAGTCAAATCACAGACTCATTTTTTGAGATCAATGGTTCTCATTCTACCTTTGTTTTGGTCCCTTTATTCAGTAAAATTTTAATGCTGTACAAAAAAATTCGTGGTGTTGAGAATTTTTCTTAGAATAACCCTTGAAATTAGCAAGAAGAAATCATAATTTGAAAATGGCTTTGAAAAAAGCAAACATTTCACAACATTCTAAAAGCTTTTTCGACTGACACTCCTCAGAGCATAAAATGTCAGAATCAGGGTCTGAAAAAACACGATGAAAAATATATACCCAGTTGTGGATCAGAATAGGCCAATTAGAAAAACGCAAGCACAAGACAGGTATAGTTGACCAATCAGTGCCTCGAGCCTAAAGAAAAATTACCACTGGAGTCCAAGAGAGAAAACTAACTCCTTCTGTATACACAATGGCGGCTTTTTCATTTGTATGTAGATGAACTCCAAAACTGCTAGATGGAGGACGACCGGGCTCTGCCAATTATCTGAAACATGTCGTCATCATACAGTTTTGCACAATCTGGGTTGTCTAAAAGATGTTGACCAATGGCAGAATCACTTGTTTTAACAGTGTTTCTAGACCTACAAGATCGAGGAGGCTGTTCTCTTTGAGGGGCAGTTTTGTTTCTTATGTTGGAAGGAACATGCTGCTTTATCCTATCCTCCAATCTTTCGGTTGTGCATCCTATGTAGCCAGAATCACACTGGCACATAAATTCATAAATGACAGAACTTTTTTGGTTGGTAGGAACAGATGATGGAAGGACTCTCCTAGTGCTGTAAACAATATGAGGATTGACAGCAAAGAAACGTTTAGTTATGGCTTGCCTAATCTGACTCTTGAATGGCAAGGTAGTGTTATCAATCCGTGGTAGTTTTGAATAAACTGGGCACTTTTGCGGACAAAACTTTTGAACAGCCGTAAAACTTGCGATTTTCTCCTTAATATAAGATAAAATGATGTCTTCTGGATAGCCGTTGTCCAGAAAGATTGTTTTAAGTTTTCCAGTTCAGCGTGCAGTTTAGATTACGAGCAGATCATAAGTGCCCTATGTACTAAAGTTTTGACAAGGTTGACTTTGCATTGTTTTGGGCAAAATGAATTCCAGACTATGTACTGACCGGTAGAATTAGGCTTGCGATATACACTGGTGAGAAATCCAGTGTTATACTTTTTGACCAAAACATCTAAAAATGGCAAGGAATCATTTTATTCTTTTTCAAGCGTAAACTGGAGGGCTGGGTGTAGGCTAAAGGTGTTTTATAATTTAATAAATCATAATTTATTAAATCATAACTTAATAAAAAGATGCAAAAAGTAAATAAAAAAAGGATAATTTTAAGCAGCAAAGTTTAGTCATTAGAAAAAGACAATGGTATGACGTTGTTAGCCTTGCTTGAGATTTTTAGTGTACTACTGCACTTACCCAAAGCTATCAGTTTCAGCTGATCCTGATCCTAAAGAGTCTGAATTTGAGCAAAGCTCAAGCTTATTACTTATCTGCAATTCATCTTCTTCATTGTCAAATGAGTCATTGCTGTTTGTTGAGCAGTTTTTCACACTTAACATGGAATCTTCTTCATGGTGTGTCTGGCTGGTATTATCTAATTCATGATAGCAGTCTTTACCATCTACATCTTCTAAGCATTTAACTGCATTGTTCTTGCCAGAATGAATTTCCTGATCTGTATAGCTATTATTGACATCACTGTCTTCAATAATAATGTTGTCTTTAGTTGAATTATCCTTTAGAGACATAGAATGCTCAACAGTGTCTGCAATATTCATGATATCATTAAACAAATTTTCATCACTTTCATAACTGCTGTCATCTGTATTGGAGACATTTGATCCTTGCTCAGAAGACATGTGATTGTTCATGATAATTATACTGCAATAGCTGGAAAATATAAAGGACAATGTTTTACCTAGCATCAACTATCTGTTATTAATTCAAAAGATAGCAAATCACTGTGAAATAACACTTTATCAACAAGAAAATAGTAGGAGAACTTGCTTCTCAAAGACTTTAATTGTGGAAATTTTAACACTGACTTATTGGCAAAAATCAATTTATATTTCTTTATTCAATGTTGACAGAGCAACATCTTCCCGACCCAATCTGACCATAAGTGATAATAACCTATACTTTATATCAATGAGAAGGTCTTTCAGATGATATAGAGCAGTGGCGGACACTTGGGGGGGCGAGGGGAGGTGATCGCCCCTCCAATACTTTAGAGAACAATGGTCTTTTGCTCTAAAGCAATGGGAAATGTGACGTCATCTTATTAAAACAATAGGCTTGCCCCCCCCAATATTTGACCAAGTGTCCGCCCCTGATATAGAGTACATAGCAGGCACCATTTATACCCCTCAACCCTTATTCTGAGGTGACATTTTTAGATTGATGTTGTGACAAATATTATTCTATATTAGCACCTTCTGCTTGGGTTGGCTAACATGGCTTTTAAAATTTTAATTCATAATATACTTTTGGCTCTTTGCACCTGTTTGGTGATGTAATCCAATTGTTTTTCAAAGGCAAATTCTAGTAACCACAAATGTAGAAATCAATCAATGGAAAAATAAATGTTTGATTGAATAAATGGAAAACCATTTTCTAATGTTGAATAGATCAGTTCATCAATTCAGACTGAGTCAGATAAAGGCTTAAATCGTCTTGTCTTTTTGGCATGTCAAAATAGGTTTATTAGGGCACATAATACAACACATAACTTCGTCAATCTACTCAAATTACCTTCGTGAAAACATGTTGATTAAATGAGCTTATCATTTAACTGGCATAATCAATTGATTGGTACTGACACAACATTCGCGTGTTTAACGAATATCAATAAAATCGGCAGCATATATTGCTTATGATTTGGCAATTGATGATTTCACCTACATACCTATTGATTGAGGCGAAGACGTACATGTCGTAATTTCATGAATAGAAACAGATACGCGGCACGATTCTAGGTACTCACTTGTCTAGGAGGTTTTAGTCTCCAGTATGCTTGTTGGATTGACCGAAGATGAGGATACAGGCAGCAAATTCATCACAAGAACCAGGATAAGCAGAAAGGAAACCACTTCGATGCAAGAACAAGACAAAGCCGCTTTTAATTTGTAAACTGTTGTTGATGTTGTTATAGCGGCATCTGGTGACTTGACACCAACACCCATGATCATTTACGCGGTCGCTATGATCAAGCACTCGTTTTATGAATATTTAAAACCTTTGTAGGCATTGGATTACATTAAGTTTTAGAAGAGAACCAACCATTTTAATTGAAATAATCAATCTTAAATCAATTGGAAACATCGAACTGGTCAGTAAAAATTTGATTCGGGATGTGAATTTTATCATTTGAGCGCAAGAGAGACTATAATACTAGAAAACCTTTAATATACGTCACGACAATGGTTTATCACCTAGTAAAAATGGACGATATCAACAAGGGTGAAAAATACCACCTTGAATGTCACAAAAAACTCTTTAGAGAGAGCCGATCAGAATAAGAAAAAGCACGGCCAAAATATTGAGGTTTATTTGGAAAAATTAGCGAGCTGAATATGGCAAATCTTTCAAGAAGTATAGAGTGGCATCACAGCAGTTTATAAATAACATCACTTCACAGAAAAACCTTGTGAACCTGAAACTCTGTTTACTGTTTACTGAGCAACGTATGCAACTGATTCTGACAGCCTGGCCAGAACTTTCGCTATTTTCTTTTTTTTAAAGATTACCAAATGCAAATGTAGTCAAAGGGATCATAAAGTTTGGATTCAACAGGGGCTGAGCAACAATCATTAGGTATTAAATATTGAGAGAACAACGAGAGGAAACTGCAATTTTTTGAAACATTTCGTTTTCGGTTAGGACTGAAAACTTAATTAAGTTTACAAGTTGTCAAGACTACATTATAAGAAGAAAATTACCAATTTTCTTCAACTACATTAATTTCATTGTAAAGCCGTAACTAGTTAATATACCATATATATTTTCTTCATAATATTGATTTGTTTTTAATTCTCAGTCTTATAAGAATATAATATCTTTCTATGGAGAAATTCAGAAAATAGCTCAAGGCAAATCTAGTTGAATATTGTGCTTTCTCGCATAATTCTTCTAAAATATTGAGACTCTGGGGTCAGGATCAAACAAAAATGTTGAAAAAATGGGAGCCATCTCCAAATCCTATCTTTGATGAAAAGGGGGTTGACTGTGACTGCTAAACCTATCTTTGATGAAAAGGGGGTTGACTGCTAAGTTAAAATGTTGTAGAAAATGATCGCAACGGCATTTTGAATTCCGGAATGCTAGTAAAAATTTTCTCTTCGATGAAGCAGAGGGATCAAAATAAAAAGCATCTTTACAAATCCTGAAAAAAACTAGGGGGATGGGTTGTGAGTTAATTGCCGACTACCATGTACACTATGAATTCCTGACTTTTCGTTCCTTGGCCCCAATGGCTTCTTAAATGGCGGTAGCTATCCATTAAACCACGGATATTCTTACAATGCGCAATTAACAATATACTGATCAAGTTCACATGTTCTATGTACTCCATAAATATCAAACAGGTCCAATTTGCAAAAGAATAACCATCTACAACCAGCAACTAAACCACACGAAAAGCATTTCGAAATGAGAAAACTTTTAATTATGATTTGCTTTGGGTTACTTATTCGCTTTCTTCGAGGTTGAGCATTGGTCCTTCAAGTGAATTCTTTACAACCAAAAGTCCGTTTATGCTCCCTGAGCTTACTAGTTTCTGCAGCTTTTTGTAGTCGCCATTAAAGTTGAAATTCACTCTCACTTTGCCAGTTGTTCGTGGATTTCCCTCGACTTCAGCCTCTCTGTTGTTTACAAAAAGAAACCTTGTAAAATAGGTTGCATACTTCATTATATACGACGCTGTATACGACGCTGTAGACTACGTTGTACACTATGCTGTACACTACGCTGTGCTGTACACTCCGCTTTACACTACGCTGTACACTACGCTGTGCTGTACACTACGCTTTACAATACTCTGTACACTACGCTGTACACTACGCTGTACAATACGCTGTACACTACGTTGTTACAAATATAATCAAGGGGTAAAGAGGATTCGTTCTTGGGTAGAAATAGCACTGGGAAAAGCGCCTCCCTCCATCCACATAGGCGTATGAGACAAACGGGGTGGGAGGGCTGCAGCATCTCTAATCAAGCAACTTTTTCCAGTGCTCTGCATTTCAGGCTGTATTCGGGTAGTTCTATTTCAAAGAAGCTTTTAAATTCGGCCAACAAAGAATAACCAAGTTATCTTACAAAAAAGAGCATGAATTTTTTTCTATCGGAAACGTAAACTCAATACGAACAAGCTTTCTTAGATCCCCTTTCAAGCCCTTTAAAGCCCCCTTTAAACCCCAAAAGCATCAAAGATATCCTTAGTAGCTGGAAAAAAAATCAATGCAAAACTTACGAGAAGCTGACATCGGTAACAGCAGAATCATCTCCTAAAGCTTCACCAATCTGAAAAAGAAGACACATTTATCAAAGATCAGGGCAAGTCTGAGTCTTAGACACTACTTCATGTTAGATGTTACTTGTAGAAGCCTTTGTAAAAATTCGTTTGTTGACAAATAAGCAACCGACAGTATGCAAAACGATTAAGTACATCGAAACACAGCGAGCCTAAAGATTAGACTAAAACATTGAAGCAGAGGCCACGGGATCGAGAGCCCGCCCCGCAAAATGGTTTTAATAAAACACTGTTTGAAATGTCTAGGAAATTACTTAATGAAGATTAAACACAGTTGATAAAAGACAATTAAAGCTAACTGAACACAGAGATTTTCGAAAAATTACTTGAATACCATGCCCGTATCCAAGATTTACGTAGATGGAGGGGTCGCACCTAGGCATAAAGGACACTTGTTCTCTTGAAAAATTGTGTTGCTTCCTTATCGGTTCATAATTTATCCGGTAGTTAAGTGTAAAGGGGGCCATTAGAACAAAATGCCCCATCGGGGATGAAGATGGATGTAACAATATTTAAGGATACTTACATCTTTTTCAAAATTCCCTGATAGAATCTTGAAAGCAGGTGCACCTTTGTCTTCGTATTTCTTGTCAAAATTCTGTCTTAGAGTCAAGTGCATTTTGTCTGAAATTAAATTTCATTTTAAGAAAAAACACGAAAAGAGCATCCCGAAACGTTGACAACTACGCCATTTTCACCATTTATTCAGGGGGAGGCCGATTGCGAAAATGTTTCAGCTTGGCCAGTCAACAACAGTCTTTTCTATGTTTGTATGTTTGCAACCAAGATCATCAGGAAGGCTACTTTTTAATCATTTTGAAACACAATTATGAAGGTTTAGAAGCTACAAAAACTAAAAAAGCACATACTAACAAAATTAAACTTTCAGATATTGCACATTACAAAACAGTATATTAAGAAACGTACCATCTTCTGAGCCAGATCCTGAAAAGTGTTCCAGTCCAGTCTCTTTAAAATCAAGATCAACATCCGTGACGTCATCTTCCTCGTCATCACCGCCTTCTTCTTCCTTGTTTTGATGGACCGGCACTTTCCCCCTAGTTTTTGCCTTCGAAACAGATACAGCCTTCAGATCACCATTTTCAAGCATTGTTTCCATAAGGTTTTTCTTCTCATGACTTCTTTGTTGGACTGGTTTCACACCTTTGTCGTTCTGCTTTTCTTCATCTTCATATTTCTCAGCATTTTCAGTACGCTCCTCTTCTGCTGCTTTGTTGGTATCCTTCTGGTCTTTGTTCTTATCTTTTTCTTCATTTTTGGTCTTTTCTTCTGAATCCTTGTCGTTTTCACCTTTCTCTGTTTTCTTTACTCCAGAAGATTCTTCAAAGCCACTACTGGAACCTTCTTCAGTTGCTTCACCAGAGGTTTGATCTTCATCTTCTTGAGCCTCTACTGAAGCTTCTGAAGAAAAACGCACATTGTTATTAAAACGCTTAACAGTATCGAAAACCTCTTTTATGTCACTAAGTTTAGTAGGTTTTTCTTCTATCAAAAAGTCATTAGCGTTGTAAATTCTATCAAGTTCATTCAGGGCTGCATCGCCATCACTGAGCAGACCGGACCCTGAACTGCCTGATCCAAAGGATTCTTTTGTATCTTTTACAAAGTCATTTTGCTTTCCGTGCTCTTTTTCACCATCGCTCTTATCGTCAAAAACGTTTTCTTTTTCAATATGCTTAGATGAAGGGTGGGTTTGCTCATTTGTGGCCGGCTCCTCATCAGCCTGCGAATCTGATTCCTCTATATTCGTTTCCGAATCAAGAGTTTTCTCATCCTTGCTTTCCTTTTCAGATTTAGTGTCCTTCCCTGACGTATTCGTAGCCTCGTTTTCTTTATTAGCCTTTTGTGGCTGCGGGGCATTTGATTGTGGTAATGGTTCTGAAACATTAGTTGATTGTGATGGCGATGGTTGGTTGCCATAAGCAGCATTTGGTGAAGGCTGGGCAGCATTTGCCTGCATTGTGGCTGCTTGCTGGGCTGTTTGGGGTGTCTGGGGGTAGGCTGACGCGTCAGGCTGTTGAGTTTGTGAAGAGTACGCTTGTTTATTCTCTTCTGGCTCTGTGATAAGAAGGAGAGGAGATTCCGTCAACTGCAACTTCTGAAAGCTTGATATCTCGATGCAAAACTCGAACTTTATTATCAGTTCTTGCAGCCCTTTCAGCCAAGCAGCTCTCTAATTGTATAGCATATAAAACATTTCACCAAAACGGATGAGCAATGCAGGAGCTAAACTGATCCGAAAGAAAACATTTGTGCTCAGCTTTTGAAAGGATGTCTGATTTGCTTGGTGCAAATTGCTAAAAACTCTGCCATCCTATTCCTGACAACACCACTAAATGATAGCCCCCTATCGCACTCTTTGGCCTAGCATCAACCTTTGACTCCAAAACAAGTGATGAAACCTAGGCATCTATTAGCTTATACTATATATTTACAGAAGGGTAAATAAATATGTACTTTTTCCATTGATTGTGTTCTTTGGAGTTTGTTCACAGATAAAGAAAAGCCTGGTTAGTTACACCGAAACAGTGGTTAGTTTATAGACATCCAAACATTTGTTAGCAGCTGTGGCAAAATGAATACACTTTGGCTAAGAGTATATTTTAGGAAACGACAGCGAAAAGTTGGGTACGTTTTGATACTTTGAAAAGTACATACCTTTGCAGAATCCACAAGTTAGTGGGCATGTCGCTTGCATATAGTCTTGGTTCTGTTCGCAGAATCCCGCGTTTTTCCACTCAGGGCACTCATTGTATACATTTGTGCAGTGAGAAACTGAAAAAGATTGTAAAAATATATCAACGATACACAGATCAAGTCAAATGCTAAATCAATATAGATTGAGTCATTTATGAAGCTGATATGTAAAGCAGGGGCGGATCCAGAGCAAACTTGAAGGAGGGGCAGTTGGTAGTGGGGGCGCTGAAAAATTTTCAAAAATTGATGGCGAGAGAACGCTGTATACAACAATTTCAGATCCATTTTCGGAATAAACAACATAACTTTTAAGTAGTCCTTGAAGCAAATTAACCTATCGGTCTCAGAAACGTTTCCACCTGATTCTCATTCTTTTAAAGGGGCGCACAATTTCTAAAAAAGGGGCGACATACTTTCTTCAATTCGTCGAGGGAGGGGCAACTGCCCCTAGTTGCCCCCCCTTAAATCCGCCTCTGATGTACAGACTGCACAGGCCTTCTCGATGTAATTATTTTCTAATTTTACAAAAGAGTTACCGTTGAGCCGTGTTAAGTCGTACCCAAAGTTGACTCGGACTTTCACTAAGTCAGATTGATTTTGAATTGTCACTGGTTTTTCCTACTTTACTCAAGACATAATTAATAAGTTAGACATTTGCTAAGTCAAATGAATTCCTTACACCTCTTAAAGGTCGGGCTTAACGGGATTCAACAGTAATGTTGATGAAAAATGTAGCCTTAATGTTAACTGAAAACCGCTTTTTTGTACAGATAGCATTTTCCAATTTATCAACGAAATATCAAAATCTGCATAAGAACAACATTTTGATGATCAAACTCACCTTCGTCTCGTTTTTCCAAAGGCAAACCTGTAGAGATGATAAGAAAATCAATTAAAATGCTACCTAACAGAATAACAAAAAAACTAGCCTTGATTAATAAAAAGCAATTCTGCATACATGTTGCGGATTAGCAGTTGAATTTCGCATTAGTCTTAACTTATACAATAATACTTACAGTTTGCGCAGAGTATTAAAGAAAGCAGACACAGTGCTGTATTGTACTCCATGTTGATAAAGCAGCTGAAAGGTAGAGAAAGCGAAGAGTTATTACTCGCCCCAAAACTTAATATCGACTACATGATTTTATAGCTCTTATTTCTATAATTCTTTTCTGTAATTTGAACTCTAAAATTCATCCACCTCACAAAATTTTCTACTGAAAGGCGAAATTTCTACTCAAAACTTTCGAGGAGCGGGACTTGATGTGTTTGTTTAAGAAAACAAGCGATACAAAGCAGACTCAAATGGTGCTTGCAAAGATCTTTAGCTTTGTTAACAGTGTCCAGGTTCAATAGAATGAAAACTCTGAAGTCGGGATGACTACTCTTATAAATACGTAGCGGCTTTTATTTTTTTTATCGTTTAAATCAACTTCAAAGATAATAAGATAAAATTAGTCAAATCATGATCTTACAATGGACAATGGTAAATCATCAAACAAACTTAGTTATATAAACGCAACTGAAAAAACTTCTTTGTAATTCTTAAGGACGAAATTTAGAATTATGTCTTTAAAATCTTTAATCAATTAAAATACAATAGCCATACCTTCACCTCTCTTTATTCTTGGCACTTGTCCTTCTCCTATAATTCTATTGAAAATGCCTTGCGGCTAATCATTTTGCCACGTTCGGTCTACAGGTAGCTTGATCATAAGATCGTGACATAGCGGCCATATGGTTAATCAGTGTACAGGTACGAAAGCAGCGCTCTTCAATTCTTTTGTGCAACAAGACCCTGACAAGGCAGGTAGCCGATCATAAGTAGACAGTTTAGATTGAAACAAGTTGTTGTGAGCGGCGACTCCTAATAATCTCCCAATAATCTCTCAATATCTCTCAATAAGCAGGGTTGTCCATAGAAATTTTCAGTTATAGGGGAGGGGCGTTGTTCATGGGAGTTTTTTAACAAGATGGCATGGTCAGAAACCTCACCAAAGATAGATGATGCTCAGAGCTATCAAAACTTATATATCAGAACTTATGTTTTGGTGGTGTGGGGAGTGGGAGGGGTGATGGGAGAGATACTAGGAGGCAGATTAATGTGCAATGCTTTTTAATTAAATACTTTTAGGATGTAATTGGGAAATCTGCAGCTACCAGACCCCCTCTCCAATCTTGACGAGCCTAGGGCTTGCGGAATTTTTCGTAGATTGAAAGTTTTTATCACTTTGGTCTTCTTAAAATTGCATGCAAACAAACCTTAGAAAGTAAGTAAGTAGCAAGTAGCAAATCATCGAGCCACAAACAAATAAAGAAATTTACTTAATTCTAGCCGTAATCAATAAAACGTCGTTCTGATATTCAAGGTTTTATTATGAGATAAACGTAAATAGCTCCTTCACATCTCCCCACGGATGTGCAGCAGGAGTTTGTACAGTAAACCCTCGCATGTACGTGCCTACTTTAATATGGATTGGCTTAGCCAGGCTCGTATTAAGAAGGCAATTAGGTTCAGTTCAGGGTATCAAGATTCTTATTTGAAAGGAGCACGTAAAAGCTATTTCAGTGTTATCACTTTAATATCATGTATCACTGCCCTGGTCATTTGTCTATTGACTTAACTTCCCAGGAATATTGACAGAAATTTTGAACATAAAATATTGTACATAACATACTGGATAGGCACAACTGATAAATTTCGTCCTGATTTTACCTAATTGTTCAAAACTCAGAAAGGGCATAAGGGTCAACAGCAAAAGAGAATTCACTGCTCTTTTATTAAAAATCATTCTACGTCAAACTGAAACAGGGTCCATTCTTTGCTACAAGGTGCATAATTTGAGAAAACACCCTGTTGGCAGTTGGTTCTTAATTCTGTGGGCTCGTATATTCGGGGAATTACTGTAGCTAATTTCTTTTACTCAAAATGTATTTTATGGGGGTCTCGACATGCCAGGGTTGCTTTTGTAGGCAGTTCTTTTCAAAGTTTTCTTTTTTCGCCAGAAGCCACACAGATGTGAAACTCTTTCCTTTTACAAGTATGTCATCAATTTTTTGGTGAGCCCGGAAGGCAGGACACGGGAAAGGTATTTGTCTACATTTCGGAGAGCAGGGCTTTCTTGGCATTGAAAATCGACTGCTAAAATAAGAATCAGTAAATGATACCCCGTGCAATGGTACAGTAACTTCTATTCGATTTGACAGACCAATTTTCGCAGAACTTCTCTGGAAGTCTAATGGTCGCACTCTAGGCTTTAAAAAGGACTCTAGGCTCTAGAAATGGAAGCACAATTACATCTAACAGCAAGCTATTAACACAGAGGTCAAAAACACAAAAAATCCAACAAATGACAAGCTTATAGAACAACTTCATGGAAAACAATAGATCTTCTGTTGATAGTTGCGTAACTGCTTGTGATATAACGAATGTTTTGAATGAATAAGCAACTTGTTTCTTAGGTCTTGTTTCTTAGGCTACTCTATCTTTTTAGGTTTCTTCTCAGCAATATATGCGATATAATAAAAATTAGAAAAAAGGAGCAACATACTGAGTCCATAGAAAATACCATAAATACAAAAGCCATGGTACAGATAACCCAGTGTACATTCAATGAGTCCCAGAAGAAACTGAAATATTTGTAGCTGTGTCAAACGTTTCTTCCAAGATACATCAACAGAAGTGGCAATTGCAGATGCAGCATAATAAGTGTACAGGAAGACATGAACCATGGAGTTCAAAGCAACCATTGCGCCAATTGGCGGCCATGGTGCATACTTGTGTGCATAATCACCAAGAAGGAGGATTGATGAATGGTGGTAAACCTACATAAAATTACAGTAAAGCCATCAATAACAATAGTTTTGCTTAGTTCTTGGGTTAGTTGAAATATCTCAATTGACAAATTCTTGCATCACATTTGGACACAAAATTGAAATATCTTTATTGAAATATTCTTGCATCACATTTGGACACAAAAGGTGAATGCAATGAGGAAACATAATGATACCCTTGAGCCTGAATAACCAAACAGCTAATGCCTCTTTGCTGCAATACCCAAAAACATGTAGAAAGTCAGGTTAGAGTGCAAATGCTTAAGATGGTAATAAGTCCTTAAATGCCTTTCATTATTTAGTATGGATAGCATTGCATCTGAGCATTTAAACACTGATCAGTCAATAGCTGACAGATTTAGACTGTCTATGAACTGTAAATGATTAATAGGCCAATTCAACTTCATCTTAATTTTTAATTGGTAATCATCAAGAAATTGTGAGCTTTTGTTTTAAAGTTTCACATCTAAAGGCACGCAGCATGAATAATAAGCACTGAAAAATCTTTTAGAACTTACATGTAAGAAGGATATCTGTCTCTGCTTGTGCCTCAGAACCATAAAAACTGTATCCAAGAGCTCAAAGTATTTGGAAAAAAGGTAAACATGAAGTCCAGACTTCACATATTCATTATGCTTCATTTCAAAAAAACATCCACAATCAAAGTGTCCATACAGCAGAAGCAGAAATGATGATAAGCTCAGCAGGGTGCATACAACATTGTGAACAACCATCACCTGCAAGAGGGAAGGGGAAAAATTTATGATTATATAATAATGGTTAGAAAAAGTGCAAATGACTGGCTAAAAAATACAGTCACATACCTTGGGGCATAGGACAAGATGATTTTAAGTCACAACACAAATTTTCACACTTAATGCAATCAAAAGGCAATGCTAAACTACTCACACTAACTGTTGCAGTCATATATATGGAATATCCATTGTTTAAATAAATTTGCTTATATCAAATGTCTCTGGAATGGTGCTATTAACATTGTTTTGATCTGCTCCTCTGAGTCAGGGTTCTCTCTAGAAAATGGGTAAGTCAAGGGGTTTTATCAAAAAGAAGATGTTTCAAATCTCAAGGATTTGGGGAGGGTGTTAAATTATTTTCAGGTTTTGGCACTTGGAAAATGGTGGAAACACCCATTTTTAAAATTCAGTCATTTACTTTAAGATAAAGAAGATGATTGAAGAAAACTTTTGCATCATTTTATTGCTACTAACAACCAAAATTTGCATTTTACTGCATTAAAGCAAAATTTACTGAAGGACAAAAAATGTTAAGGGTGTTGCATCCCCCCACCTTTAAATCTGTCCCTGCAGCTTTGAAAATTAGAAAGAATGAATCCCTTCAATCAAAAGTGATTCTATTGTAATCACAAAACAAATGCAAAGTTATAATCCTGCTTACTGTTCTGTCCAATATAGCACCAAGTTAGACCAAAAAAAATTAATATAGAGAGAGACAGAGGGATTCCATTCCTGAGATATGTCCCCTTAATTGAAGCACTTATTCAGATAAAAACCACTCTAACTCAACATTAAAGGGTAAACCATTAAAAAAGTTACCTTCTTTAGAGAAAGTGGTGGGAATAATTTCTTCCATATCACCGAAGATGCCACAAATGAAAGGTACAGAAGCACCACTTTGAAGGACGGTAAGTTAGCAAAATCATAACCAAATTTAATATATCTCTCTGCAAAAAAAGACAAAATAGTGTTTTTCAATAAGAATAAAAGTTAAGGCACAGAAAGTCACATTGATAGGAGGGACAGGGAACCACAGATTTATTTTGTTGTGTGCCACAATGAAAAGCTCAAACAGAACCTTTTTTCATATTTGGCTTTAAGTATACCATTGGACATTCACAATAATCCTGAATTGTGGGTACTTGCCAGCAAGGGTGCAAATAAATTATTTTTTAAGTGTGTCAGGACAAGTTGGACCAACTCACATACAAAATGGACTGAATCTTCAAAACCAATCTAAGCAGGCAAACCAAATGTAAATGTGTGTAGAAAATGTTTGAGGAATACCAAGAGACCCCACTTGGGGGCAGGCACTTGGTCAAAGGGGGGGGGGCAAGCCTATTGTTTTGATAAGATGACATCATAGTTTCCCATTGTGTTAGAACAAAAAGACCATTGTCCTCCAAAGAATTGGGGGGGGGGGTAGGGTTGGGTGACTGCTCCCTTTGTCCCCTAGGTATCTGTCACTGGACCCCATACAATGGTAACATGGGGAATTATTTCTCTTTTGGAACTGGATCATTCCAAAGAAGCCAGATGAAGTAAAAACTTTTTTCTTTAAAATGGTGTTTTTGAAGCAACAAAACAAATTTGGATCATACATGGAAATTAATGAAGGACACAGACTGAAGGGGCACACAGACATGCAGAAAAGACACGCTGTAATAGGAGCATCCCGGGGAATGCTCCCCTGGAAAATTTAGAATCTTCATTTGCTATGCTTGCCTCCTAGAGACAAAAGAACCAAATAATTGTGTTTTATATTTGATTATTCCTACTATAATCCAACAATTATTTTAAGTGTCACTTACATGTACACTCTTAGGTGCATTAGATAACAAGAAATAACACTAAAGCAACTCTTATGATATTTTTCAAGGAGGATAAATTAGAATGATGACTGAAAATACTACACATTCCTGTTTCTAACAAGTAGATATTCTAAGGTTTCTTTGTCAAGGGGCATGCATCAAGTTAAACAAAAAGGTTGTAGTGGGCCTAATTATCTTTATAGTTGCGTCTTCTTGGCTTTTCATAATATTTCCTTATAGTTTGATAAGATATCTATTTTTTTATATGACACATTCTTATAAACATTCCTGCAGTACTTTTTATTTGTTTCATACTGAAATTAAAGATCTGTTAAAAACCACATTTTCTGGCCTCAATGTGGGTTGGTTATTTGCTTCTCCTTAGTAAAACATCACAGGCATATCAAAATTTGCTTTTGGGACTCCTCTCTTTTTCAAGATAAAATAATTTTCTGGGGGGTGGTTCCACACAATATTCCTTTGTTTTGCACTGATTTGTGGGATAAATAACATAATTGGTTAGGATCGGCTCTTCCAATTATGTCCTACCTCCTTCAAAATTATAGTTTAATAGCCTGGGACTGACTGGCTGGTAATAAAGAGGGGGTGTACACATCCCAACACCACTCTAATTTGCACCCCTGCTTTACTTCTTTCTAAAGGCCCTATACTTTTCTGTTATGTCACTGCCTCCAGCATGCACAGCATATTGTAGGGGGCTGCCACAATAGTCAGAATGATTCACAATTTTGTTGAATTTCTTTTCAAGATGAAGGATCAGAAATCATTTGACAAAGAGATATAAATTATATGCTATGCTGCCTATTTTATTTGAAAAGCCACCCAGGCACACCCAACAGCCACACCCCTAGCATACCATTTGCTTTTGTCAAAGTTTTTTATTTATTTGACTTAAAATGACAATACTGATCTTAAGAATAACGTAAATCTCTCAATGATCGGATCTTCTTCTCCGATTATAAGGTCTGCTAAGCCATCAAAAATCTTGAACCACAAAAATACAACGTCGACAAGGTTGCGTTGCCACCACAATGGTCAGGGTCACACTTACAGCTGCCTTTTTTGGTCATTTTAGTAAATATATCTTTTTACTTTCCGATGCAATTAGAAATGATATCAAAATAGTACCTGGTAGCATTTTTCTCTGTTTATGTTGTTCCTGGCCCTGCTTATCTTCATGGGTGACAGGCCTTAAAGAGATCAAAGTCTCAATTTCAAAACGAGAAAAGGGTGCTGGGAAACCTAGTGACGTCAGTGGAGTGAGAGCTTGGGTCTCTATTCTGTGTTGAAAGTTCTACGCCTCAACTGGAATTTTTTTGTCTCTGTCTTATATTTTTATATATTTTGTGGATGTAAAGGGAAGTGATGGTGTAGAAAATAATCAGTACCCCGGAAAATATTATCCGGACAAAAATTTGAGTATTTAACGCTCTCAGAGTGTCAGTTAGTCCGGCAAAATTTGTTTGTCTTTAACTCATATTTCACATGTTGTAGGCTTAAGAAAATTCGTATTTCTGTTCTTGCAGCCTACTAATCGACAGCCTTTAGATACAGAAAAGAATCTGGTACCCTGCTGTTTTCTCACATGCCCTTCCTTTGATCATCAGATGGAAAATGCCTTAAAATACTGATTCGTATAAGCGAATTACTTTCCGACTAAATTTGGATATGGTATGCCCGCCAGTATACTATCAAACTGACGGAATAAGGTGTATTCATAATTTGGTGGTCAGTATTTCAGTGTAATGTTGTTGCCCATGTAATCAGTTCCTACTATTCTGTCTTGAGGGATTATCTAAACTAATGTGCCACTGCCAGCCGATGCACCTTAAGTCATACAAAGCTTGATTTAATGAAATTTAATCACGTTTAATATTTGACAGGGTACGCTTTTAGATGCCCCTTGGGCTTTTGTTTTGGACACAGATTTCACGATTGTGGAGTTTGTGTTTATTGTACCACTGCTCGAGTAAGCTTTACATTGTGTCTTTTATACGGCTAAAGCAACAAGCGTGCAAGTGTGCATTGGCCTTGGGTATATAAACTTTGTCTTGGTATAGTTTTATTCTCACACACTACAAGATAACCTGAAGTTAGACGTAGAGAGGAAAGGTTTTTCCTTTCCGACCCTGCCCACCCTACCCATATCTAGGTATTTTCAGGTGTTTGCAGGCATGTTAAATTTATCTTTCTTTTTTTTCGTGCATGAGTTAATGGCCGTATGGCTTGCAATTTTTGCATTTGCTAGTCGGCGAAAGAAGGCCATTGTTCTTCTTCTCAACCCCCTCAAAAACGGTTGGGCTTTTATCTATGACCGTCTTTGCGATTGGCGCACCGTCAGCTCAAAAATAAATGGTCCAAATGATGAGAGAACACCACCTTCAGTCTTATGATTGACAATGGTAAAATATTCTGAGGACCATCTTACTCTTATTTGCTAACGGTTCTTGTTTGGTAACCTGGAACAAATATAAATGACGATTTGTGCCCTTGCAGGAGATCAGATAACGGAATTTTGATGGCTCAAAATCGTGATTGAGTCAATAACAACAAATTATGAAAGTAGAATAGAAAGTGACACATGCTTGATATTGATGTGTCAAACAGCAATTATTATGACATATACAAACAAACACAAACAACAAGTAAATTCAAATTTTGAAAATTATTGAAAAAAACATAGAAACAGAACAAGGTAGTGGTTATATTTTCATTTCATTTACTTCTATAGTCAGACATCATTAACGAAAATTTTAAATAATCATTTCTAAATCTTAAGTCACGTAAAATCAGTTTGCAATGACGATTCGATCAAGTCCAGCCAAAGCACAGAATAGCAATTGAGAAACAATACCTGGAGGAAGTCGTACAGCTGGATCCCGTTCATTCGGACCTTCAAGGGAGGCAAGATAATGGATTTAGCAAATGCCCGACTAAACCACAGGGTACAACTTTTGCCTTGAATAGGATAGGAAAAACCAATAGGAGTTGAAAACCAGTCCGACTTAGTGGAAGTCCGAGTGATTCGGGGTATGACCAAACCGGATTCGACTGTAACAACTATCTCTGTTTTAGAGGATTCTCCTCTCATTTCTAGACGACGCAATCAAATTCGATTGTATTGACTTATGGGTACCGCTTGAGAGAGACGTCCATTTACGATGTTTTCCTGACACTGAATAGGATAGAGTGCATTCAAAAAAGCTATATACAAATATATCTATTCCGATTTACAACTGAGATGTCAATCCCTGCTTGGCCTCCTGTCTTTCCTCCCACAATGTCTTGCCGCTACATTGGCACACCCGTTTCACATTCTCGAAAAGTCCTGCTGACCTCGCTATGATTCCACAAGCAATGCTAAAAAAGAAGATTTTCACAAATGGAAAAACATACATATGGGATACATTGCTAAGTTATTTGCCTGCCTACCTCCGAATACACTAGAAAATATATTCTATAGATTTAAAACTATTATATAAATTTGGGGTAAGATTCTTTAAAACATGACACATTTTATAAACATCTTCTTTCCATCAAAGATGAATAAGTTTGCATGACTTCTGTGTGGACAGAGACATTTTCCATTTAATATGTTCATTTGATAAATTTGAAATCTTATAAACATCTAACACAGAGACGTCTTCATCAGCATTGCCATGCGTGGCTGTGACAAGGTAATGAAAAATTTACCTATCTTTCCATTGAAAACTACTTCAGTATTTGTCATCTTCTTTATGTTAAATTTCGAAAAGATTAATCAACAATGAAAAAAGTAAAACATCCATATACAGTGGAAATTCTTGAAGACGGACACCCCTATAAAGCATACGAACCTTGATATTGATAGTAAGCAGAGGAACGGACTGTGATCCTGGTTAAACTCTTCTAAAGGACTTCCTATTAAGCGGAACGATATAAAGCGGATACTCAGTAAAGCGGACACCGTTATTTGGACCAAAATGACATTTTCCTTTGAGTTTACTCTTTCTAAAGTAAACCACTCATAAATTGATTATTTTTTATCCATTCTAAAAACCCATTTTGTGCAAATTTTATCCTTGGGTTCACAGAATAAGAAACCGTGTGTGTATTTAAACCTTTATACAAAAACAGAATAAAAAAGTGTTCCATTTAGCATAGAAGGAAATTCGGAATACTGTCCGATTTATAGAAATCCCACTTTGACTTATTATAAGTTATTTAGCTAGGTGCCTTCGATATGTCACTCACCCGTTACTACTGTTTGTGTCTTCATGAAATCTATCCTCTTCAGCATCAACTACCAGAGACCTTCCAATAATATCCCAAACCTTCGTGAAAAGTCAAAATATTTAGCACACTAAAACAATTAGGAAAATCTAACAGATATGATAAGGTTGAGAGTGGAAGGGAATAGCAGGCCTTGGCAGAAAGAGATGCAAAAAACATTACTAAGGAGCATTGGGAAATTACTTTAATGCGACACTTAAACGAATTTATTTCGAGAAATATTTTTGAAAACTTTAGCAAACATCACTTTTGGTCATGCAACAACGATCTAAATGTTTGATTCTAGCCAAAGCTGTATGAGACTGGAACACATTTCTCAGATCCAGGCCAGTAAAATCTCTCGTATCAAAGCAGTTATTTTAAGAGCTACGTGATCAATTGGTACAGCAAACAAAGTACACTGTCGCTGATTGTTGGTTCCATTCCAGCCCTGGCTATGTCACTAGCTCGCATTTTTCTCTCAGTATAATTCTAACCATACCTAGTCAGCCAGAAACAAAGACACCTCCAGTCTAAAAGTTAAAAAATGAAGCGGTTAGGGTCTGTACCTTGACTTTCTCATCTTGAAATCTGAAAACTGATCTTCCATTGTGATCACTTTCAATGTTTCCAAGGTCACCAACATGCTATTAACAAAAAAGCTGCATAATTATGTAGGGCTAAGAAACAATGCTAGAAATAAATAAAAAATAATACCTAAAACATTTCTTATAGATTGATTTGCAACATGTCATCAAATCTAAAGTTTTGGTTAGTCAATGGTAAAACTGCTGGGAGGGGGGGGGAGCGTGTGGGCTGCTAACTTATAATTCAAAAATTGACTGGCATATAGATTATGGAAGAGTTTCTTGTTTGTAAAGCATTGTTGCTATTAGTTAGGATATAAAACAGCTTTGAGGGTCTTGAGCATAATAAACCAACAATCAGAAATACTCACTAACCCTTACACTATCTGTTCTGTTTCCGTGATGTGTGTTGGTTGGGTTGAAATGATTTCCAGTGCTACAAATGCAAAGACATCTAAAGTCAACACTGTAGTCAGAAAAAAATAACACCAATCATTAAGACCATTGCACACAAATTTGAGCCAAAAACACCATCCCCCAATGGCACTACAACTCCAACTTAACTTTACGACAATACAACTCTGTTATTACTTCAGTTGTTCCAAGTTTTATAAAATTGAATAAAAGTTTTGGATTCTAGCTACCTTTGGCAGCCTTTAGACAGGTCACCCAATGTGTTTATATGCAGGCCATGCTTTCCCTTGGGAAGGCCATCAATAGTACCATCAATTACACAACTGTATTCAGTTGTCTGAAATTTAAAAAAGATTGACTCACTGACAGGGGGTAAATGAAAAAAATATGAAAAGTTAGGGAGGCAAAATATTCTGTAACTGCATTTGGCTCCTTCAAACCTTGGAAGTGAATTACCTTGAATTTTGAATATTTTTAAAGTTCATAAACTTGATGAGCATTACCTTGAATTTTGAAAAATTTAAAAGTTTAACTTTTATATAAATAAAAAACAACTCAAAATATTTCCAAATATAAAAAATTCCATATACCACACACACATATATATATACAGAAAAGCAGTGCTGTATTTTAAAAAAAGAGAAAATTTACATTAGCAAATTAACTAACAAAAAAGTGGAGTTACCTGAACAAGCCGTACAATTCCATTTATTTGGTCACCCATGACATGTACAACTGCTGCTCCAATATGGCCTTGGCCTTCAAGTTGAAAAAACAATGAAAAAAGCTATATTTTTCTAGAAATATAGATGAGGAAAAAACTTCTCTGATGACTGCCTTGAACTTAGATACAAGCAAAATGATTATCCATAAAAAATTTCAATTCCCCAAAAAAATGAAGGAAGCACCTTGACTATATCCATGTCCCCTGAATACAACTGTATCCCCACTTTGCTCTAACAAATTTTGAACAACACCAGAGGGCAACGTTGTCTCCAAAACAACACAACGCTTCTCAGAATTGATATCTAGCAACCTGATATCTAGAATATAAATAAATACAAATGTTTCAGTGTCTAGTAATGACACTACTGAATCAATTTCAAGATTTACAAACTGACAATTTATTGAACACTTAAGAAAATATCCATTCTAGCCAGGCTACAATAGTGGCAGTAGTAAGTTTTCACATTGCTGGTTACTTTGTTCAACATTCTTCTATTGAACTATTGATCTTGATAAACACCATAGAGTGGATGTCAAGAAAATGAATGGATTTAAAGAATTGTAGTGAATGTATTTCTCTAAGTGTTTTAAAGAGTATTTATTTTAATATTTCTTTGCTTTTAGATATGGATAAACAAAGAAAACATTCAGTAAAAACCGAATACAAAAAGAAAAAAATCAATGAGAACATACCTTTCTGTGCCTTAATCAAATCTTTGATTTTGTCAATTGAGGAGTTATCTGCCATGTCTACAGCAAATTCCATCTGTTTCATTTGTATAAAATAATCAAAGGAAGATTAATATCCATGATAAATTGTGGGAAAAAACGAGTTTCAAATCAGTGCTCCGACAATAAGGAGTTTTTTATCTTTGATTCTTCAAACTCATATATCAAGAAAACAAATTTTCAGGTTCTTACCCAGTTATACAGTTATAAAAGATTTATCAGTTGCTATAAAAACTTTTTCCAGGCCAGTCTGCAGAGTATGGCACTTTTCGACGAGATCTCCGGTGTGCACGAGCAAAAAGCCTGGTGTGACGGTGTGCACCACCAAAAATGTCTGGTGTGCTGGTGTGCACCGACTATTTTTCCCTGTTGTGGTTAAAATTTGTGAATTTGCATTTCACCGTAAAAATGCGTGTGAAGTATACTGTTGAAGATAGCGCAAGTTTTTATTTGAATATTTGTCAAGTAAGATTCATGATATCTCAAATTGTTCATACACAACTGTGCTTGTTTTTATCAGCTGACATTTTCTATGGGACGACACCAAGCCACACCCATCTTAGTTGCCACACCCAAAAATACGGGTGTGCAACAGGTTTTGCACAAAAATATATCCGGCGGTGTGCACATGCCATACTCTGCAGACTGGTTTCCAGGCATGCCAAAT
The DNA here is from genome assembly GCF_013076305.1 of Rhopilema esculentum. Next base: position 8,973,108 of record NW_027019640.1, read on the forward strand.
AGGGTAAGTTTATTTAAATTTAACTATAACGAGTAACAGCCTCACTGTAATTCTCTCAGGTATGCATTGAAACAACTCACAGTGGTAGGTATCATTTCTTCAAGTGATGTGGCCATTTTGGAACAATTACACCCAGAAAACTTTTTCCTGGAATATTTCCCGCTACCTGACTTTTTACTTCAAGTTCAAGCAAATTTGTTAAATCTGAGTTGAGCTGCATTGAAAGATTGCAAAAGGCTGCTGCGCAGCTCCACGAACATTGCCTCCGCACTCTCTATAAAGCCCCTTTTCATAGCAAAATTTGAAAAGCAGGAAACTCAATTTCTGCAATAATTAAAACGAGAATATGTTCGATATATCAAGCAAAAATATTCGAGCAAAACAAAATAAATCAATTTTCCAATATTTTTCATCATCATAGTTTCTATGGATTTACTCTTGTTGAAATCTCAACGCAAGCAAGTCCAAAGGTACCCCTGCAGCTAATTCTTCTGTGTTTTAAAAACATACTATTTATTCAAAACATTTAAACAAACTTCAGAAGAAATCTATCAGAAGAAAAGAATATATCATGCCGTACACGTAAACTTGGTTAGAATCATTTGAACATATGTATAATAAAGCACCATGCAACCATGCAAAGAGACCGACGAAAAATTATATCCAAAGCAATGATTATAAATGCTTGGATAAATATCAATGGCGGCGCCAGCCGCTACGCTCTGGGGGGGCAGGGTGGGGGGGGGGGCAGAACAAAAAAGACTAGGCCATGCCATTTTAGCACTAGAAAACGCCCTTTTGCAAACAAAGGAAGCCAATTTTACCTGAAAGGAACGCCCATAACTAACTGTTGGCTATGTAAAGGCAGTTTTAAAATCAAAGGATGACATCAAAAAATGTACTTTACCAAAATGTTACCTCTCCCCCAACATTTTCTCATCGGATTTAGACGAAATACAAAATTGATCTTGCCGAGAACTGGGAGGGATGTGTCAAATCCATCCTTGAGCCTTATCCAGTGAATCATATCCAGTGTTCCGTATTATATAGATAAGTATTCGCATTTCTTTGATTTACGATTGTACGAACTGCCTCGAAACTGGGATTTGGTGATTTTTTGTTATCCATTTTTCCAGCAGAAGACCCCGCGAGCCAAACACTTAGTGCTGACCGTTTTTTGTGCAACTCCAACCGAAGAGTCTCCCTTCACTCTCATATTTTAAAAGTAACTTGTATTACGTACCGGACATCTTTTTCATGCATAGCTAATAGAATAGACATCTATGTTACTGTAGTGAACGCAGGGAAAATTTTCCACACATCCGTAAGGCAGCTTCAAGCGGCAACCGCGTCATAATAATATTTCTTCTAAAGCCTTAACCATACTTGCAAATATCTGCGTAGCAAATGTCTTGCAAATAACGGACGCAAAATCTAAATTAATAAAACATTTCAAACAAGTAAAATGTTATCTCGAAAACTCCAGAACTTAAAGGGACCCTTTTTATTCCTGGTGCCAGTTCCAGTATTTCAAATGCTTTTACTTTGTTATACTAATCTGTATATTTATATATCTGTATTTTCAAATTTTAGCGTTTATCATTTTCTTTGTACAGGGCAGCTTGGAAAGCAATTTATGTATGTATTTGATAGCTTTACCCTGTGTAAATAATTAAAAATGAAAATGAAATGAAGAGGCTGCACAACGTTTAATGGGGGTTATTATGGATCTCGCCCCGAATGGAGTCTGAAATGTGATAATTTGTGCTTGGTTAAGAGGGTACAACCCTCCAAGCCCCTAAGAACCCTACGCCTATGCTTGGAAAGCTCAATATCACAAAATAATCGGAAGAGAACAGCTATGAAAGACAACATTTAACTGCCTAACCGCATTATACACAAAAATACTCATTCATTGCATAAATACTACACTGAAAATATTGCAAACAACACAGAGCATTGTAAATAAAACTGGGTATTAAACTTTGCCTAAAAATCTAGGAATTTAGGGAACACGAATTTAAGCAGACAAAAATCCACGACGCTTATGTAAAATATCTAAATACAATTAAACATGCCCTAAAATAAACGACAAAAAAGACAAACGTGCAATTATAAATTAACAAAAAACTAGTGGCCTGGGGCCTAAAAAATAGTTTAAAACACAGGCTAGGAACAAGAACCAGATCTTAAAAAGATACATACGTAGTCAAGTAGTCGAATTATTCAGTGGAATTTTCATTCCTCACACCCAATCAAGAAATACTTGGTAGGAAGCATGTTTTGAATCGTTTATGCTAACTTTATCCCAAAACAAGGTGTAAATTGACTTTCCTACCAAAGTATAAACTTTCCATGTCCGCTTCCAAATGCGAACAATTCGCAATGTCACTCACAAATTTCTAATACCTCCCTATTTTTCACCCATTGATTGGCATTCGCATAAATTGACATCAACGCAGTCGTAATTTTCTAGTTTTCCCCCAGAACAGGGTGCGCAAATTTACAGGTTTTTCTGTAATTGGCCGAGAGATAAAAGACATGCCATCTGACTTGTAAGACTCTAGGAACAAACCAATTTGAAATTAAATTCTAAAAATAAAAAAACAAAATAGATATGAATCCCAGACTGCAAAGTTTGGGTATGCGCGGGGAACGAAAAATAACTTTTGGGCAATAACTTTTTGCTCAAATCCCGTCCGCGCATTTTTACAAATTTAGATTAATCCGAGCAGTTGGAACATGGACTTTCGTGTGAATTCCGCGCATAGCTTAATTTCGAGCCGTAAAAGTGCTATTTAAAAATGAAATCCCGCAGCTTTTAACCTGTCATTTTGCAAAATGATTTGTTCCCGCGCAAGCGTAAGCGACAGAAAATAATTCCCCGCGCACAAAAAATACTTTGCACTCTGGTATGAATCTTCGTGCTTAACTTCCTTCATCTATCTTGACGCAGATTGTTTTCACTTCGGTGTAAAATTCCAAGGAATCTTTGTATCCTTCTCTCCCTAGACCAGACTGCTTGTAGCCACCAAAAGGCATATTCAAGTCTCGAATCAGCCAGCAATTGCACCAAATTGTACCGGCCTAAAATTCAAAATAGCATTTTCAGAGACCGAAAGTGGATGAAGAATCTGAAACTGATCGGCATTCGCATGAGCCCCTGATGGACCTACGCAGCATTTGTAGGTACGTATGTATATTCAAGTAATTTGAGCATTTTGGGTATTCGTTCAAACCTTGCAGTAAAAACTAAATCGATCAAAGAAAACATTATCTTAAACTGTCTAAAAACAACGAGCTTTAAAGAAGCAAAAACATACTTAAAGAAAGAGATATTTGAACTATCTTTTAGCAAATATAATTTTAAATGTATTATAAACGAGATCTCGAATGAAGGACGGGGAGCATTGATTGGACAATTTTAAATATATTAAAAGGAAATGATTGGCTAATGCAAAACAACTATTGTTTTAGTTTAGTACAAAGCATGGAATCGAGGATGAATGTTTAAGGCAGTAAAAATTCATAAAGAAGTAATGAAAAGTCATGAAACAATGGAAGTCCAAGCCAAACGTTTTTGTTGTATTAGCCAACTGCTAACAAGACATATGCCCTTTAAGAAACATTTTATTAGAATGCTATCAACAAAACCTTTCTGACTGGATTATATTAAAAATCCAAAAATACTTATATTATCAAACTGAATCTTAACTTCTATAATCCGGAAAGTATAAAAAATCATCACACCAGGAAGTATTTAGGGTTAACTAGAAGTTTCGAAGATCGTCTAATGTGAAACTTTGGTCTGCTCACAAGGAGTGACAGCCCATTTTAAGCATGCTTTTTTAACTGAAACTTTCATCTTTTCTAGCCAGAGTATCGCTGTTGACGCGACACATCCTTAATCAACTAGGTGAAGTTTCTTCCTATAAGGTATTAATAATCAAATTGCTGTTGTGGATATTACCTCGAGTTTTGGTGCCACGCGATGAATTCTTGATCCATTTTCACTCCAAACAGTTGCACACAATCCGTAATTCACCCCATTTGCCCGTCTAACGGCCTGTTGTGGATAACAGAAGACTGATTGTAATCATATCGAGAAAAAGTAAGTCAATTGCATTTATAAAAGGCTAACAACCTGGACAGCGTGACTCCACTGATGTCAGTCAAATTAAACCTAAAGGAATTAAACAAATTTTCACATGCATTATTATCTTAAACGATCTTGGAAGACGTGTCAGTAACAAAGAGTGGTTCATGACCCCATTCATATATATAAACGTGAGTAAGAGTGATCTTTTTATCGGAATATAATCTTAACAGAACTGCGAGATTATGTTCAGTTTAGACCGAACAAATTCATTTGAACATAGAAAAATATAGTTTCTTTGTTTGTGCTAGCTAGAGACCATAAATCAAACTTTGAAATTGGAACAGATCGAAAACGATTACATAACATCAAACATTACAAAGAGTTGAAATAGAAAAAGTTCATTGTCTTATCTACTAGTTAAAGTGAGTTATATCTCACTGTAATTATTCTTCCAGCGAAGGTAGTTACTTTAAAATACCAAAACTTACCTCTTCTTCAGTATCAAAAGGCGCAATACAAACAAATGGGCCTAGAAATTTGAAACAAAATAAACTAAGATCATTCGAATTCATAATTACACAAAAATCAAAGAAATAATATTTATTGCTTGTGGTAAGAACATGTGATGTGTCATTGTTGAAGAAATTTAAACTTAGCACTATTCCTTTTTTAAAGCCTTAGTTTTATATAATATTGTAAATTAGATTAGGTTAGTAAATTTTTTTTTGTTATTAGTATTAGTGCTTATTTTAATCTTTTAAACAGGTCAGGTTGAAAAACATATAAATGTATGAGCCTTTAACCTGTATAAATATCATAAGATGAAATGAAATGAATGAAATTTATTATGGTCGCATTGTCGCAAAAAAGAGGAATGCAGCGAATACATCGACGAGGAAAAATGCAATATAATTGATATGCTAAAAGAAAATAAGCTGGTTATGATGTCTTGTGATCTGATGCTTGTAACAAGGAAATACACCTCCTCGAAAATACTTCTGAAAAATTATAGATTTTTACACAAGAATGTGTTTTGAATTCATTCCAATATAGTAAAAAATGTAACCTTCAATTTCAATTTTTTGTCTACTTTCCAAAAGAATGCTTAATTTTCCAATTTGTTGTTATATTAACTTCCTTTTTGTAAAATTAAATGCAAGAGAGTAGATATACGTGACCAGATACGTAAGGAGAACACCAAATAGGCCAAGGGACCGTCATTGAGGAGACAAATATTGAACCAAAAAGTATTGTGTAAATAAAGGAAAGGACTAATGGAATACTCGCGGCGAAAAGTCGATAAAAATAAATTTTATTTTTAGCCAATATGGGCGAAATATTAGCCAACTTTAATTTACTTATGTTCGTTGTTGCTTGTTCTCGGCGCATTGCGTTGTTCTGAATTTTCTGCTTATAGAGTATTAACTTACCAAAAACTTCTTCCTGCATGCATTTCGTGTTGTCTGCAAGACCAACAACTACAGTGGGACGTACAAAATAGCCCTATGATGTAAAAAACTGCTGTTACTCTGCTAGATCATATAATCAACAGAAACATATAATCAACAGATCATATAATCAACAGATCATATAATTAACAGATCATATAATCAACAGAAACATATAATCAACAGATCATATAATCAACAGATCATATAATTAACAGATCATATAATCAACAGAATCATATAATCAACAGATCATATAATCAACAGATCATATAATCAACAGAAACATGCGTATCTACGTTTGGAGACTCAGTCACAATGATTAATGTTAACATCACATGAATCTTCAACAGATGCAAAAGATTGGCTAAGAGAAAGCACGAATTGCTTTACAAAATTACAGATTTTGCTTCACATTAATAGGTAACTATGGTATTAAATAGGTATGTTATTTTTACACCTGGTTGAAAAAAAAATAAGGTTTTAATTACACATGTTCGACGACGGCATGAAAAGCATTTATTATTGGCAGAAAGAGGAACCTCAGATAAACTTATTCATCTTACGTTTTTGTTTTTCTCAGGTAGGTCTAGCGGCTCATCTTTGCCCTCTCCACAAAGAATTTTGCCTCCCTCCTCCTCTGCAAGACTTATGAAATATTTCACCTTTGATGAACGAAAGAAAAGAAACTACAAGTCAACAAGATCAACAAGAGGGAAACCATGACAAACTAAATAATGCCAAACAGTCGCAAACATTTTCTAGACAGACAGGCCTGCTCAAAGTTTCAAAACGCATCATGTTACATACTATATCAAGAGCTTTATCAAAAGTTTTCAAATACAAGAGACACGGTAAAAAAACAGCATATAGGTTCCTAAATTCTTAGGTTCTTCTTTGCGGATGTTTACAGTATCAAATGATTTTTCCTACTTTACCAGTAAAAAATATCCCTTTTTTGAAACTTGATATATACTATTTTTGCATGCACAACTGAACATTACACATTACACACAACAAACAATATCATTCATCATAAGATAGAGAACCTTCCCTGAAAATGTGAAAAACCCAACTCAAACTTGACAAGAATACCTTTTCATAATGCTGCTTGCTTACTAGTGCTCCCATAAAACTGCTGTCATCCTCTGGGGGGCCAACTTTGATTTTTCTACAAAGATTAAAGATTATATGAATGAAATATCAAACACTGATAATGTGCAAAACTTCAGATATCTAAAATTTGCATTTTATGTTTGAATTTTAGTTTTATTCTCAAAGTCTAGATTAGCTTTGGTTCCCTTTAAATTAGCAAATCAGTTGGGATAAGATAATCAGTGGCGTAGATAGAGGGGGGTCGGGTGGGCCAAAAAAACCCCTGTTTTGGCCCACCTGACCCCCCGCAAAAAAGCTATTTTGTCAGAAAAATTCCTACCTTGTCAGAAATATAACATGGTTTTCTACTTTTATCCAAGTGTTAAGTTTTGAGAGGACAGTCTTTAAAATTCATTGTAACGATTTCTTCAGCTGTTCTGAATCAAATGAGCAACTAAAAATTCCTTTTGCGAAGAGAAGACATAAAATCTTCAATTGGTATGATTTATGACGAATAACTTTGAGTAAATAATTATACTTTATCTCCTGTTTTATTTCAGTTCTAATGTGGGTATGTTATGTTTGAATCTGTGTCACAACATTTTTGAATCTGTGTCAAATGCTCACCAATATGGTAGGTACACGGCAAGCCACAAAAATGACGCTTTTTGATACGAAAAAATATTTTGCATTCTGGTACTAGATCTGTGCGTTTCCTTGGTGCTAAAGATAAAAAAAGACCATTGTCTGTTGTCAGTTTTTGTCAAAATCTTAAAACAAGAATCAATTTCCGATCATTTTGCGATAAAATGCCATCTATCCCTTGGAAAACCACCTAAGGAAATGAAAAAAGTAACTTTCAGAAAGCTTACACCGATTGATTTTGAGAAGTTTAATTCTGATCTTGGAGACAAATTTGAATCATTGCAGCAGTTAACTGACATTGATGCCCTCGTTACGGCATATGATAGTACTTTATGTAAGATCCTTGATAAACATGCACCTGAGCAGGAAAAAATCATTACCATACGAAATAAGCGCCGGGGCTTCACTGATGACCTGCGGGAGGAAAAAAAGAAAAGGAGACGACTTGAAAGATGGCTGAACAAAGTCAGCTGTTGATAGAGACAATTTGTTGAACAAAAGCTTAGGCTAAGAAAGTTGCTAGAAGAGTCAGACACAGCGTTTTATTCTAACTTAGTGATGGAAAATTCACAAGTACAAAAGGATTGTTCAAGGTTCTGAACAATATGCTGAATAAAAAGACAGAGTCTCCCCTTCCTAAACATGACTCTACTCTGCAGCTTGCAAATGTATTTGTAGATTTCTTTGTGGGGAAAATTGAGAAGATTCAAAATCATTTTGACGTGGCCATGAATAGGGATGGAAATAGTAATGTTGTACCAGAAGAACCCAAATATAAGACCCAAATGACTACATTTTGTCACCAAACTGAAGATAATGTTGAGAAACTTATAAAAAAGTCACCAATAACAACATGTGATCTAGACCCAGTGCAAACATGGGATTTCGAAGCGTTGTGGGGAACCTTTTGTAAAAATCATGACTCTGATTAATTAACACGACATTTCAGACTTCAGTTATGCCAGAACGTTTCAAGTTTGCTATATTAAACCCACATTTGAAAAAGCCAGGACAGGAAGTTAAAAATGCCAACTTCAGACCAGTTTCCAATTTGCCTTGTGCCTCAAAGCTTATCGAAAGGGCAGTTGCAAATCAACTTTTTCAGCATATGGTGGAAAATGATCTTTTTGAGCCATTGCAATCGGCATATCAAGAGGGACATAGTACAAAAACAGCATTACTGAGAGTTCAAAATGACTTACTGATGGCAATGGATAAACAAAAAGTCTCTATTCTTGTTTTGTTAGATCTTTTAGCGGCGTTTGATACAGTAAACCATTCTGTATTACGTGATTCAAGAGGCAGCTTTGAAATGGTTTGTTTCATATCTAGAACATCGTTTTCAAATGGTTAAAGTTAAAGACGAAAAATCAAAGGAGGTGCCTCTATCTTGTGGTGTTCCACAAGGATCGGTGCTGGGCCCATTACTTTTTCTCGTATACACGCTGCCGTTAGGAGACATTGTTCGGAAAAGAGACATGAAGTTCCATCTCTATGCAGATGACATGCAACTCTATATGTCATTTTCACCAACTCCAGAATGTGCAGCTTTCTCAATACAGCAAATCGAAGGGTGTATTCAAGAAATTCAGTCCTGGATGCTAACAAACAGGCTAAAGCGGAGACAAGACTGAATTATTGGTGATCGGAACGCGAAAATAATGTGCAAAACTGTCAAACCTGTGTGTCAATATTGGAAATACTACAATTAAACCAAGTGAAAAAGCTCGAAATCTTGGTGTAGTCTTTGATGCTAATTTGTCACTTAAGTCACATGTAAACTATGTGCAGCTCAGTTAGGTACTACTTGCATAAAATCCGCCTAGCTCGGAAGTATCTCACTAAAGAAGCTGCTGAAAAAGCCATCCATGCTTTTGTCACATCTCGGCTAGATTGCAACAATTCTCTATTATATGGTTTGCCGATCTGCGAGTTAAAAAAGTTGCAAAAAGTTCAGAATACTGCCGCCAGGATTTTGACCGGTGCGAAGAGGGACAGTCACATAACCCCAGTGTTAAAACAGCTTCATTGGTTGCCAATATCATGCAGGATAAAATATAAAATCTTAACGTTGACTTACAAATGCATCAATAACCTTGCACCAGTATACCTTACTGAGTTGGTCACATTACAAACAGCAGCGCGACGGACAAGATCTGCTGATGATGAACTGACTCACGAGACACCAAGGACAAAACTAGTGCCCGCTGGAGATTGTGCATTTACAGGTGCCTCTCCTTTACTTTGGATAAAAGACTGCCATACACGTTGCGAGCAAAGGATTATTTTGTCGCTTTTAAAAGCAGACTGAAAACGCATCTTTTTCAAGAATATTTTAATTAGATTTTATTTATTTTACGAAAATTTTACGAACTGTAGTACTGTATATTATATCATTAATTTTATGAACATTATGTAATGCGCCTTTGAGCCGCATGGATAAATGGCGCAGTATAAATGCCTTTATTATTATTATTATTATTATTATTAACCTTTTTATTCAACAAGAACTATCAAATTTGATTCTGAAGTGAAATTTATTGTCCTGTCATTCTTGTAAATGATCAATTACATTTAAAACCATCTTAGAAAAGGGGGATGCTATCTCTTCGATTAGTTCATCTACTGAGAGAGCTCCTCCTAAAGAAACTCTTTGCAAACAACATCTTACGTAATTGTTATTTATTGCCTGTTATTATAAGTATGTTACGTAATGTGCGAACATTGTATGTAATTAGTTGTAATGTAGTTGTAGTAAGATGCTGTATGTATAGGAATTTTAAACATATAAAACTGAACTAAATTGAACTGAACTGAACTGAATTGTTCAAGTGTATAAAAAATTAAAAATGTTTGTTAGATTTTTGTAGGAAAATCTCAGTTTTTTGCCCCTCCTATGAAATTTCCTATCTACGCCACTGAAGATAATGCATAGGTTTCTAAAATAAGAGTGGTGCTAATAGAATGCAATGCATTGAATAATATATTTACTTCAGCTTCTTCATAAACTATGTAAAAAAGGTTATGGTTAGTTTCCCTTTTATACCATTTAGATTAACTAATAACACACAAAAATTCCAAATGTTTTGGTGCGAAAGTATGCATATTCAAAAGGTATTCATCCAGACATACCTCACACGATGAGCTGTTAAATAACAAAGTATGAAAATGGCAACATTAATGATATTGTCAGAGATTCGTACCTTGTTTGTTCAACGAAACGATTTGTGAATTCATCATAAATTTTATTCTGCACAAAGATACGGCTGGTACAAAGGCAGATTTCTCCTTGATTTGAAAAGGCAGACCTGAAATTATACAGAAAATTCAAAAAAAGGTTTGAATCTAAATGGAAAGCTATTAAGGAACAATTTAATCTATAAAATGATTATGTGTGAAAAGTATGAGCAACAGCTTTTTGAAACTGTACATTGGCCAGGGTACATGCAGATTCGTAAGCAATAAGGGATAGCTTGAATTTATACCAAGTTAAACAAAAATTATCGCATAAATTTGCAGAAAGAAATATTTTTGATTCTTGAAATCGTTTACCATGTTGATGATGTTTCCAAATGTATTTTAGCTATTGCAATTCCATTGTTTAAGCACATGTGTCATTTTCAAGGAATCAATCTTACAAAAAAACCTTAAGCAAAGGTAATGAACTTTCAGAATAAGACAATCAAAGTTCATAAGATCAACAATGCATTGCTTCTGTCTCTTCTATTGTTGTCTTTGCGAAAGTGGTTGAATGAGTCAAATTTCTTTTTTGCTGGGCTAGACATACTATAAAGCTCTGTAGTTACTGTTATGTTGTTGTTGTTGTTAGTGTTGAAAGTAGTGAAGACTAGCGAAGCACGTGCGTTGCGTAGATGTACAGAGATTCAAGTTTAACAGTGGTAGCAGAGGAAAAAAGTTCTAAGGAGCGTTATATCAGTGTTTGCAGAAATGCTCAGTTTGGCTGATGCATTAGATCATGCAATTTATCTACAACAAGTTATTTCAGAGCTTACTTCATTTGATGACATTCCTATTGATGCTTTTGTTGACAATAAATCAGTTGTAGAAGCTGTCTACTCCACAAAATCAGTTGAAGACAAACGTTTGCGTATAGATGTTGGGTCAGTTAAAGAAATGTTAGAAAGAAAAATCATAAATAGTGTTCAATGGATTCCAGGGGAACAGATGTTAGCTAATCCATTAACAAAGCTGGGTGCATCATGTCTGGATTTACTGAAGTGCATTCAACAGGGAAGAAAACTATTTTAAGGATTTATTCAGTTTAAAATTGTGACATTTTGACTTTATTTTATCCGCAAAGAAAAAAAAAATTTATAGTTAATGTTATGTTGTTGTTGTTGTTAGTGTTGAAAGTAGTGAAGACTAGCGAAGCACGTGCGTTGCGTAGATGTACAGAGATTCAAGTTTAACAGTTACAACTTATGTTGGCTTGAACTCCTTTCCTTTTTCGGAATATATTCTAGTTTATTTTGAGTTAGTTATTGACCATAAGGAGAGTCAGTGTGAGCATTTCAGGTATAAAGCCAGTAAGCATTCATGCTATCTAGGAAACATTGTCTGTAGCAGTAGCGGCTCTTAACATGCTGCAGTATTGAGTAGTACAGAAGTTGGGTAAGAAAATTTTGTTAACTGTCCTTTATTCTTGTTTGAAAAGGATCATCTCTACTGCATGAAAGTGAAACATTGGTTTTGAACGGTATTGTATCTAAAATGCTGAATAAAACAGAGGTCAGAATGCGCAGATGGAGACAGGGCATTACTGATAGTGAAATAGCTGCAGATGATACTGGGACATTCAAATTGGTTGAGTGATGTGGAAAGAAAGAGAAAAATCATGGCTAAAAGTTGAAGTCTAAGAAAAGGATGGAAAACCCTCAAGCTGAACCATAGAAGAGATGAACCATCATAAAGGGACAGATGTGAAAAGCAAACAGAGGAAGGAGGACTACTTATGAAAGTAGTCCTTCTTCCAATAATGGACTATAGCAAAAATAATTTATTAAGCCCTAAGTTCTATCAGGTTCATTCTCATAACATTAAATAAATAGATTCTTATTATATCCCTATATTTTTCATTGTAAAAAGTTAATGTTTAATCATACATGCAAAAATTGGAAACGACAAGTTGATGGGATAAATAACCATACCTAAACTTTGTACTAAAGATAAATGCTTGTATGACAAGAAACATTGGGGTATTAGTGCAGTAAAAAGATGTGGCCTTTCAAAATAATAAAAAATCTGATTCCTCAAGCTTAAATGACAATATTTGATGAATTAATCAATGACAATCAATAAAATATAAGCAACTTGCCTTATGCATGTTGAGACGGCTTTCTCAATATTAGCATCATCAAACACAATTGCTGCATTTTTGCCTCCAAGCTACAAATAATTTAAAAGCATTTAGTGATTTCTAAACCAGCTATTGGCTCAAATAAAAAAAGAGTCAAACAGCTAGCAAAGATGATTAGAAACAGAATATGAAGTAGAATTTGAAATATAAGCAACAAACATTTTTGACAAAAAGTGATTTATTTATGTTGTGGTAATGAATGCTTCAAAATATATTAACAGTTACAGGAACTTCTTTTGGCACCAGCTCAGAAAGGGACCAGCAGTATTGACATACTTTGATCATTATAAATACTGAATTGAACTGGGATTACAAAAACGTAATCAAAGAATGCACCAAAACCACAGAAAATTGCAGAAAATAAAAAAGTACCTCAAGAGATAATTTTTTGCATAGTGGTGCTGCTTTTTCTTGTATATAGTGTCCAACCAGTGTTGATCCCGTAAAAGAAATGGCTCTCACTGCAGGGTTCAACACCAGTTCAGCTCCAGTGTCCTTTCCATTACCAAACACCATGTTCACAACACCAGGTGGAAGACCTACCAAAAATGAAAGGCGCTGCTTGTAAAAAGTTTAGAAAATATTCTGTCTGCTTTGGCAGCCAATTTTTTAGTCATTTACAATTGAATTTTTCCACATGAAATTTTCCAATGATGTAATAGTGATCAAGAGCCCAATGGTGGAGTTAGCAGCTGTGATGACTTGTGGCTTGTGAAAAATGTTGGCTTTTACTGTTTACACAATTAGTTTCTGTCATCAGTTAAATCTTTAGGACGATGTTCGTTCAACATTTCTTCGGCACATGTTGCTTCACCTTACCCAAACAGAATCCTGACCTTTGATATAGCTTAAAAGACTCAAGTACAAGCAGCTTAAAGTTCTGGGCAGGGAATGGACAAGAAAAGTTCACTTTTCCCCACCAGAGAGCTGATGCACCAGTCATACCTTAGATACCTAAGATATGAGAGGGGAAGAGAATATAACTGAATTAAGGGTCTAGCCTTTTCTAAACAAAAATAACAAGAAGTTTGAAATGAATCCCGTGATGTGAACAGGGCCTAGCTTAATACAATAGAATGAACAAGGACAAGAAACACACCATGCCTGATATAAAAAGGGGAGGGAGGGACAGGAGAAGAGAACAGCATGGAAACAGCATACAAAATAAGCATGATAATTCCAACCCAAAGCAATTAAATACACCCATCTGAGTCAAGGGACCCACACTTTCGTGCAGAAGCCCAAACTACAGAACTCCTTCTTTTCCCAATGGCATCAAAGAATCACATAAGGACTTAAATACCAAATTTAAGCATGACAATTGACACCCAAATGAGAATAGTACTGAATAAGCTACAATAAGAACCCCCTAGCAAAATCTAATTCTAGAACATCCCTCGTGAAATTAACTCTGATGAAATTTCTTTTGATCAGCATTGTGTTTTGAGCCTTTCCAGAAGGGCCCCTTAAACTGCAAATATGAATAGCTTGACAACAAACCATACACCAAATGGTTTTAAATGAGCTACAATTCCGACCAAAACTTGTAAAACTGCTTCCAAAATGCAATCCATTTCTTATTCAACATGACTTCCTCCCCCTATATCAAGGTTGGGACAATTTTATGGGTTAAAATCAAATGCTAGGACATTTAGCTCTCATACGACTTCAACAATGATATTAGGAGAAGGGGAGAAATTGATGTGTCCCTATATTTCTTGGGAACAATTGATAGCATGCAAAATTTTTAATTCAGTGTCAAGAAGGTTTGGCCACGATTGTAGAAACCATAGGATTGAACGCTTTTTTCGCTCTTTAAATCTCACACTAAAACTTCAATTGGAAGTATTTATCGAACCTGCATCATTGAAAATTCCACATAGCATCCAGGCAGTGACAGAAGTGAATTCACTTGGTTTGCAAACAATGCAATTTCCAGCTGCAATGGCAGGAGCAATCTTAAATGTCAACAAGTAGAGTGGAAGATTCCAAGGTGTTATCTGACCAACCACTCCCACAGGACTGCGCACAGTATAGTTCAAAGCCCCTAAATGACTCTGAGTTGAGGATCTATATAAAAAAAGTAACATTAATTCTTTTATATTTGACTTTATATTTAAAGAGCATGTGATGAGATTCAATTTTTTTAAACTGGCAAATAATTTCAAAACCCAGAAATAAGAAACAGAAGAATGAGAAAATTTAAGAATCAACTAATGATTGAACAAGTTTAGTTCTCTCATATCACATCAGATAACAATATGAACTTTACATTGATAGATAGATATTGGCCAGTATGTCTGATAGTGTTTTTTTGTATATAGACACAGCTGTTAACAACTATGGTGTAGAACAGGGTCTGGTCATCCAATTAGGTGCAAAATTCAGAGTAGCAACTGAGAAGCCCTTTGACACATTAAAGAAAAAGCAGTACACAAAGACCCCATGTACACTACAGAAAAACGAACGGAACTCTTTGGTTCCGTGCCTGAAAAGCGATGATAGGCCTTGCATTTACACTAAGCATCTTGGTTCCATTCTTCTTTGGCTTTGCTAAAATGCGAAACTCTTTGGTTCCGTTCACAAATCGTGCTTGTTTTCTCTAGTGTAAACGGTGGTTACAATTGAAAACGGGGCTTAATCTAGGGTTGGGGTGAGGCTTTCTGAAAATGTCGGGTGTCATTCCCGTGCCACTGCGCATCCTTCACAAAGAAGTTCTGTTCTTTTTACTTAAGTGTAATTGGGGTCAAATTTGGATTTGTTCCTTTTTGCTTCAGTGTAAACACGATGAAAAAAGTGCTATCATGCCCACAGAAGAAAGTAACCAAGAGTTCTTCTTTCTGTAGTGTAAACGGGGTCAAAATAATCAAACAATTGTCATAGTGATGGAGCTATAAGAGACTTACTCATTGCCAAAATGGAGAACAGCAGAAGAGAAAAATCTAAAGTTGTGGACAGCTCTAGGAATGTCAACTGTCTTTGCTAACCACACAGGCTTGCCTTGATCACGTGATTCTGCTTTTGCAAATTCTTCAAGCCTTGCCTCCAGTAAATCAGCAATTTTCATCATGATAAATGACCTTTTAGCTCTTGAGCACTTTGCCCACCTGGTGAAAATTAATTTATAAATAATGTTTATATGGATATATTTTGAAAGTTTCTCACAGGATGCTTCAATAATCATGGCACCAGTGGTAGCCCTTACTAGATTTGACTATCAAGTATAACTAATGGTTCATCATTTGGATAGCACAATTTCAGGGTGGCGTCCATGCAAATAAACAATATGCCAATAGAAATACAATGGGAAATTGCTTCCTCACACTGAATGTCTCAGGCATGAGTGACATGGATTCCAAACTGGCAATAAGCACCCTTAAGCCAAGATCACTTGGGTCCATGCCACTTTAAAAAACATTGACAACACTTATTCCAATCAAAGAATAGAAAAAATAGTATAAACTTTAAAAAATGATATATGGAATGAAATAAATATATATTTTTGTCAGCAGATGGCTGCTAGAACTGAAACGGGATATGATAGGGTTTCTAATGCTAATTTTTAAATTGCCTTTAACTGCGAATTCTCTAAAAACTTGTCTTTGAATTAAGAAAGACATTTTAGTCTTCTCTATAAAAATCTGGTTTGTTTGTTAATGCAGCTAGACACCCAGACTGTATTTTTTGACATGTGCTGATAAGCAAAAAATAATTTTTACGAGTTTCAGACTTGTTTTCTCTAATTTTTGTCACTTAGTTGTTGTTAATCTTAGTCTTTAGCATTTTTAAGAAACTGATGTGAATAGTTTATATTGCTTTTCAAAGAAATAGAAGTAGGAAACTTACAATAAAATTTTGGTAGGAAAATGCAAAGGGATTGTAGGACAATAACCACCAAACCAGATTTATGTTCAGTTCCTTTGTTAGAAATTGTTATGCTAGAGCAGTCATGATAAAAATAACACTTAATGGCGGGGAAAAGATTAATTAAAAACCATAAACAGTTCAACCATTTAACTTAATTAAAATTAATATACTTCAAACGAACTAAAGCTCAAAATGCGCTATCTTTCATCTTGATTCGCGCAGTAAACAACTCTATTCTGAATGAACTTTTCTGGCAAATTTTAATGTCGCAATAGGTGTACTAACCCATCTTTAGCATTCTCTGCAGCTTGGATAGCAAGCTCGACATCTTTTGGCCCACTTGCAGGAACTTTAGCATACACTTCCCCTGTTGAGGGCTCAAAGCTATCAATGAAATCATTGGCATCTACGAACTTTCCATTGATGAAGTTTTGAAGAACAACCATGTTTACACCACCGCGTGAAAGCGAACTCATGTGCAACTACAGCAACTCTAGACGAGGTGTGTCATAACACAACAATCTTGTTTTGCCGGTTCATCAATTAGTCCGAGAAGCAGGTACCATAAAAACTGCCATAGCTATCAAATATACGCTCCCAACTTTTTGAAATCAACTTTTCTATCTAATCACTCCTGTTGTACTTAAAATTGTTTCGCTCTTCTTGAATAAGCGAGACATGCAAAATGCGTGGACTTGCTGGCTGGTCCAGTAAATTACGTTGTTTGATGTCAATGATTATTTTAAAAATTTGCATAGGTAATTGGCTGTATGGTTAAACTTCAAATCTTTCTTTTTGTAGACAGCCTCGTATGTGCATGCCGATACCTATCAACAAACAATAAAGGAAATTTGGATACCAACATTTGAGTAACATTCCCCCTCATTGTTTTCATGGTCTTTTTTACAAACCAAAAGTGACCATTCTTTTAAAGTCACTGTAAAAATATTTTTTGAAGAACTCTGTCATACACCAAGAAGCTAGCATCAAGGATATGAATTTTCACCTACATATGATATTGACCACCTTACTGTTCTTCATACATCATTATTAACATTGTTGTAGCATCAATCACTCCCCTGAATTTTCAAAAAAAGATGGTACTTGGAATTCTCTGCAGGGTCACTTCCTTTTCTCTTCTTCTGAACTTCATAAAACATAACAAAAGATAAGCAAATGCAAAAGAGTGAGTGGAATTTTAAGGCCGTCTGAGTGAAACTATTCATCTCATCATACCAGGACCACACAAAGCCAGTCCTGTCATTGAAATTCACATACTGTAATTGGCTGGTGGTAAAGAAACAAAGATAAAGAGACAATTGTGTTGCAGTTATATTTTCATCCACATATAAATCAGTATACATGAACCATGACAATGACATCATTTGACACCAGAGTTCATCTAGTCAAATAGACCTGAAAAAAAAGTTACGATAAACATAAATTGAAAAACTTTTATACTAGGAAAGTATGGAAGATAATAAGGGTAAAGGCAAAAAGGTATCTACTGACTACTCTTCTATGCAATTCTTATATTCAGTGACATAGAAATCTAATATAATAACACCAGCAAAGAGTAGTTTAACAAATGCCTGATGATCAAAGCATGAAAGTCAGAGTTGAAGCTCAGAAACATCCTGTTTTACATTGTGGTTTGTGAAGAAAGAGTCACCTAAATTGTGAATAGTGAATATATGTGCAGAAAAAAGGTCACCTCAAAAGTAAATGTGGTTAATGGCAAGGCTCATTATTTACCATATTCTCAACAAAATAAACTTGAAAAATGTAATGATGTTGGTTCATGTAAATGTGCCAAGCAGCCCTTTACATTTCCAGCCACAAAGATCTTTTGGAAAATTCTACAAGCAATAAAGAAGAAACACAAATTTAATTTAACATACCGAAGCCCATGTCATCATCAGATTCTTCTTCTGATTCTTCTTTCTTTTCTTCCTTCTTCTCCTCTTTGGAATCTGCTGCGGCTCCTCCTGCTGCTGCAGCAGGGGCTCCTCCAGCAGCTGGGGCACTGCCAACATTGCAGATCAAGTCACCAATGTTTCTTCCCTCTAAAGCCTTGGCAAAAAGTCCTGGCCAGAAAGGCTCTACATTAACTTTTGCTGCCTTAATCAACTTCTGGATTTTTTCAGCCTGGCAATAGAAGAGGGAATAAAAAAATTACACTGACTAAATAACTTTAAATGGCTCATATATAATATCAATTTAACAGGTATATAATATTCATAAATATCAAGCCTGACCATTAGACTTTTAGCAGGGGAGTAGTAAAAAGCTCTCCTAGCAATTTCATGGTGATCTATTTGTAGATATATAAAAATAGAAACAAAGGTAAGCTTTTTAAAGGGCAACTTGCTTTTTTGAACAGTTTAGGAGAGCAATCAGCAACCCCCCAAGAACATTTAAGGGAAGCCTGACTCTCCTCAAATGGCCAGGTTTGCATATATACATTTGAAAATAACCAACAGTGTAACAAGGCTGCAGAACTATTTTGCCATCGACATTACGGTAAAAAGTATTTCTTGTGAAAAAATAAACATATTTTCTTAAGCATCTTGTTTTGATATTCTTCAGAGCTAATTAAATGCTAAGGTGAATAACAATGCAAATTATGGCAAACTGCAGTTCTAAATTGTCAGCAGGCAATGCTAACAATTAGTTTCTGCAAGGGATAATTTCACATGAAATCATCACATTTGGATGCAATACTGAACCTTAACCCCTCAGGTTTTCTTGAAATTAGGCTCACTTGAGGGTATCAGCAAGGTATTATATAACTGTGCTTAAGAAATCTCTAAAGAGCTATATAGATACATATTGTTTCTTTAGAAATGATGTGTATGGTCTAAGAAATTTTGCAATGTACACTTTGGGTACAAAAGTATGGAAACAGTAGGCTTAAATGGTCACCCAGTGGCTGCAGGTTTAAGCTGACCAATTTCCAAAACAAAATTCAAGGCTAAAGAGGAATGGTAGGAAAATTCCCTTGCCATTTTAAGGAACGTTGGTTTAAAACAAAATTGAATGATTGTATATATATAATTGAAAAATAAATTGACTGACATTTTGAAGCATTATATACTTCAAAAAGATTCTGATGATGACAATGAAATGTAGCTTTTTGAAGAAGGATGAAAAGTACTTGAATAAAATTTAAATCAAACAACATCAGGGTTTTTTCTGATGATAAAAATATTACTGAGCAGTGTGTTTTGGCAGAAGTTTATACATTGGAACAAGGCAAGAAATCTTACATATATATATATATATGATATGACAATAAGGAATGTGTAATTTTGGATTAGATTTGCTCTTAGCTAAACAAGAAGAAATTCAAAAAAATCAATGAAACATTCTTCTTTTATTGTGCCTTTACAATTGGTGAGGACAATTACCTAAACCCAAGCTAGCCTGATATTTAGCTGTAGTGAAAGGGTCTTCACAGTAATATATTTACAATAAGCAGCTGAACATATACAGATTGGAGATTTGACGAAGTATATTCCAAAATTTTGGATGAATGTAGTGCTTAAAATTCTCCAGAGCAGTTTTCGCTCAAAGAATAGATATTGATAGACTTTCCCTATTGCACAACCTTTATGAAATTCGATGGGCCTAAACTTTTTATAACCTAAATAATGAAAAATCCCTAGTAGTTGCTTGCCTTTCAGAAAAATATTCAACGATTAGCATCATCGAGTTTAGGATTCAGAAAAACCACCTGTCTTGTTAATATCATTAGGGTATACATTATATTTATAAGAATATTCGTACAAACCGTAATAGGGACATCATCATCATGGAGGATCAAAGCACTGTATACACATGCAAGTTCTGATGTTTGGGCCATTGTTCCAATAATTTAAAGTTTTTCACTCTTATTGACGTTTATAAGGATGTGGGTTGCTCGAAGTCGCGATGGAATCGGATTCTAGCCTTAGCTCGAATGAGAACTCCACACCTCTATAACTTTGAAAATAGAAAGACCGAAGCAGTGTGTCAGGGCACATGGTCAGCGGTCAGTGTAGTTGTATGAAACAGAGGCTGGGATGAGAAATGATACCTGAAAAATCTCAATGACCTGGAAAAGGGGGATTTAATTTTCCAGCATCATGTCAGTTTTGTGTGAAAAGTTGTGCCTAGAGAATTTCTTTTAGTTCAACAGTTTTGCAAGTACGTAAATGTACGTAAATGCAAGCCCGTGGAGTAGGGGTGGCAAACTCCCCATGTCCAATGCAGGCGGTGTTTAAAATGAAGTTTTTGCAGGGTTGGGGGTGGGTATGGAAGCAAATAAGCGAAAAATGTTGTAAAATATCTTCAGCATTTGTTGTGCTAGAAAACTATCAAGATCTTAATGTCCAACGCCAGACATGAGGGAGTGCATTCTTTCTCTGTCCGCCAAGGACTTCGCTGAGGGGAGTTAGGGGAGTCCTTATGTGTTGATGTGTAGTAGCTGCAACTTATAAGAATTAATGAAAACTTGCGAGTATCGGCTCGCTCTATCTATGCAGTCGCTACATCTATCTTTTCAAAGTCGCTTTCTGGCCACTTCATATCTTTTGCGCTCAAGAGAAAGATATTGCACACTGCTTTAAGAAAACAAGATAATCTCCTCAAACATTTTCTCCAGAACAGGAAACTTTTCGCTGCGAAGTTGAACAGAGGTATCAGGGTCTTGTACTTTGGAAACTTTGATAAACAAGGCGAAAGAGCTTCTATTAGTCTCCCTTAACAGATCTTGTTGACTGATCAATATCTTTACTGAACATCTACCTCCATGAGTTGCAACGATTCTTGATTGCTTGAAGCTTTGACCCTTAATGACTCACTGACGGAGAGTGTTCGGTACTGATAAAATCATCGTAAGTGCTTGGAAACAAAAGCCCTTCTTCACTGAATGTTGCTGACCTCAGTGTATTGAATTGTTTTTTCGGAAATTAGCAACCATTTTAGCACATTGAGCCCCAGTCAAGTTTGTACATCGTCCCTTAAGATAATCTCTTGTTGCTTTAACTACAAAGAGCACTGTGAAAAATTTGGACTGAAAGATTGAAGCTGCTTCATGGCTATGTTTCTTGGCTTTAGAATGTCTATCAACACGCAATTCACAAAAATGAACATCCAATTGTCCACATCCTCTTCTAGCTAATAAAACAATCCTTTTTCCAAGCTACGGTCTTTGCTTCTTAAACTTCTTTGATGATCTTGATTTTGTAGAATATTGCAAAGCAAACACTGAAAATCTGATTTTTAGTGTTTGCTTTGCAATATTCTATTATAATGTAGGCTAAATCGAGAAATACGTGTTTTCGAGCATACCAGAACATAACACTCTTACTTCGACAACTACTGACTAAGGCAGTGCGTGTTTATATACTACAGTATATTGTCCCAAAAACTGCTATTCGCATAAACCCAGACAACCGTGTTGCAGGAAACTGTTTTAGCAATTCTTCTGAGAAGCTCCCAAGTAGCGTCAAGTTTTTGCTGCAATCTTTCAACTTTTTGCTGAAAAATTTTCAGCGCCAGGCACAACTTTAAGACCTACGTGAGTAATAAGAGATCCCAACAAACAATGTTCCTTTCTCCAGTATTAGCTTGGCCCAAATGGTCATAGAAATCCAATGCAAAAGGCGAAAAACCTCATTAAAATAACTTTATGACAAAATTATTGGGGTGGCAAACAGCTGGTATTGCCACCCCATGCCACCCCTCGGCTATGGGCCTGCGTAAATGCAAAACCATTGATAGATTTGTAGAACGATTATCGCTGTCTTTCACGAGTTTTGATCAAGGCATCAGCAGTTTCAGTATTGTTGTATTGCAATTTATCAACTTACTCTGGCAGAGTTATTTGTAGCTTTTGCAGTTTAAAAATCCTAAAGCGCAAAAAACTTAACAACGTAAAAACCTAGTCTATCTACCCATAACGAGGTATTACCTAGTTGAACTTTTAAGCATTTGGTTTTCTCAACCTTGTGAGTCATCAGTACGTAGACACGATCTTTTGTCAAGAAAATTTCTAGGATATAACTATAAACCCACAATTAATTTCAATGGCGGCGCCAACTACTGCCGAGTGGGGGGGTAATGGGCGTGGCCAGTGAGACCACGCCCTAATAGCCTCGTTTCAGTGCTTTGTACCAGGTCAAATTTCCTTAGGAAATATGATCTACCCCTACCTAGTGCTTTCTAACCCGTTTTAAGAAGAAATATGTAGACCATGTTTCGAAAAAAGTGGGGGGGGGGGTAATTACCCCCATACCACCCCTTGGCGCCGCCACTGATTAATTTCCTGAGTGACAATGAGATTTAAAGAAATTGGATTTCCTTAAAGGCATTTTTTCTAGCACCTTGAGTCTCTATCAGTGTTTTCATTAAGATCGTCGATGTTGTTGGATGAGTATGATACGGTAGCATCATTAGGATACATAATGACTTGATTATTTTGGAGAGAAAGTGGCAAATTATTAATAGAGATCAAAACAGGAAAGGACCGAAACAAAGGCTTTGTGGTAATCTTGTTCTGAAGTTGATATCAGCTTGCTTTGAAGACCCACCATCATCTCTGCAGAATTATGTTGCATTATTCAGATATGTTGTAAACAAGGCCTGTCGAAGACAGATAGTTGTAGAAATTCAGCATTTACGCTGTCAAACGATCGTTTTAAGGTCAGTAAATGCCATCGCTGTATGTCGATTTCTATTTGGTTCTTTGTATATTTAAAGATCGATAATGAATGCTGTTCGATTTTTAAGGACCGTGTTAATAGTTTTCAATGTGCTTCAAGATCGCTAATATTCTAAGCAACTTTTTGCAAAACCTATTTGCCTAGAATCAAAATGAAATATATAGCTTAATGTATGTATGTATGTATAATTTTGCCATCAAATAAATTACAATTTAGAATTAAAAAAAAGATATAATTACAGATATATAAAGTTTACAGATATAAGTTAAAAACATAGACTAAAAAACCCCCAGGTTAAAAATGGCAGGGATAGCATTAAAAAGGTCAATACGATCTTGTTTCCATAATGGTCCTTCCAGAGGTGTTATAAAAAAATGTGTACATGACAAATTGATTTGCATCCAAAACTAGGAAAAAAGTAATTCTGGAAAAATGTTAACTAGAACCTTTTCGTTGGCTGAATTTGGATTTTCAAAAAAAATATGTAGGGGCTATCCTCCTGATTTTGTAGATCATCAAAGAATTTATCTTTGATCTTGTGTTTGAAACTATTGACGTTCTTTGCAGATTTTAGTTTTGACGGTAGATTGTTCCAAATTTTGGGACCAAGATATGAGAGGCAATTTTGCCCCATGTTTTTCTTTCGGAAAGGTTAATAATTGCTTTAAACGTTTTCATCATCCAAGGACGAAAAATTTCAGAAACACGCATACTGTGCAATGGAGCATGTTTATCGAGCATACGTGAAATATTTTGGTTCACTGTTTTACGATATGGCTAATATCGTTGCCTTTTAGACAATATCCTTCCAGAAAGCCAGAAGCAAATCATCCATAAATGCAAGTTGATCAATTTTTGTTAACTTACTTTAAGTAGCATTTCAACGCTACTTTACAGTGTCCCAAGATGACTTATATTTCTTACAAAGCATTCTATGCAATGATCAGGATCACCAGTTTTTTCTATAGAATTATTAGGTAGTAGATTATAAGGTCTCCCTAGTCTTTTTTAATTAGCTGCTGAAAACCAAAATTGCCACGGAATTCAAGAATACGTTAGGATATGTTTGGTTGGAATATTTGTGTCATGTAATCATCCTCCACCGTGTAGTTGGTAAAATATCAGTTTTCACAATTAGTTACAACTCCCTAAGAGGATAATTTCTTCATTTTCTCTATCGATAACATGCATAATCCCCTCAAACTGGCTAGAAATACCAGCACACTCATTGGAAAGAGGAAGGCTCGATATCCAAGCATCTAAGAACAACTCCGAAAGGCCTTCATGAACAGTCAACCTGTCAACAGTCAATTTTCTATGTATAATGCTACTCGAGTTGAAATTAACTAACCCTCTACAATACTGCATTGTATCCCAAGGTAAATATTCTTGAAAATAAACATTACGACCAGGATCTTCTGATGTAATATCCATAAATTTTGACATGACCAACAGAATTTGCCATCAAATACTGTTTCTTCACTGTCAAAATGTGTGTGCGAAGATCTTTTGTAACAGTACGGCGAACAAGTATATATTCACATTCAAAGATGCTATCGTCATTCCCTTCTGATGTCCAAGAGTGGAAATGTTATAATCAGGGCAGGGACCCTCGTATCAAAATCAGATCGACTTTTTAAAAACAACATCAAGCAGGCAAATGTGACAGAAAAATACAGTGAACGACATTATTCTTTACTAAATAAAGACATTATCAACTACAAGACTCTACAGCAACTGTTATTAATCTTGCAACAAAACAGTAGAGGTTATATATTACTTTTAAAAATGTGCCAGAAGCGTGAAAACAGCACGTTGTGTTATGTAACTTGTATGCCTAATTTTGATAAAACGCACATTCCCAGATGCTACATGTGATAGAAGAATGAACCTGTTACAATGTAAGGGGAGGGGGCAAACTCTAAAAGCCGCGTAAAATGAGTCAAAGCCACCATTCGCGTCAAACAAAGCATAAAACCTTGATTGTAATTGTTAAAATTTTCTTTATAAACAATAACTGCTGATGGACAAATTTAGAAGTTGCATTACAGAAACTTTATACCACTTGAAATTCCAATGGAAAGATGCAGGCGGCGTGAACAGGAATCAGGAGACAGAAATCCAAAGAAAACAATCGCAAAAATTTATGGTGCGCTGTAGAAAGGGTCAAGGCCGCGATGCAACGAATATTAGTCTCCGATTTCTGTACTAAGCAAGCAAAAATCTACGCACTAGAATGCGACAAGGCAGGTGAATTTATGCAAATGTAACCATGCATAGCTCGCCTGTCTCAAGTCTCCAAAATGACTCAATATCCTTCAAAGGCACTAGATGCTACAGTCTTTTGCATTATAACATCCCTGCATGACATGCCAAGCAAGCTTTTTCTTAACGGGAAATGGCAGGCAAAAACGGCAGAGGCAGTAAAATTTGTCTTTGGCTAGCAGGGGATGGGGTATGGTGCAAAAAAGGGAATTTAAGATATACTTGGGACAAAACATTTCCACTTGCTTGGAACGCGGGTAAGTAGAAAAAGGCATGGATTATTCGATTGCTCCAAAGGGGACATTCCGGCGGGGAAATTTCTAACCGGGGACGGTTTTCACCGGGTATGTTACACAGGAGTGCCAACTGCTCCGACTTCAAACAATTCCTAGGATTCTTAAGTATTTAAAAATCTTTTGAGAAAACCTAGTTAATGCTTTAAAATTAATCTAACTATGCAATAGCTAATAATAAATGTAGCCTGTAGAAATCTCAGGAGTGCAGGATTAAAATAACGTGAATAGAACGGGGACATTCTACTTGTAATATGGCTTTGGTATTCTGCTCGTTTTTGGTCAATGTAAGTCAATTTCTCAGTTAAGATTTTGATCAATGAAGTAAACAAGGGAAGTTAATTTTGTGTAAACGGTTATGGCTTTAGAATTTATCTGCTTAAACTTCTCTCCTTTTCTAAACACACGGAGCCGGATTCAGTGCCACAAATGTGAATGGTTGCCATTGAATGCAAAATAAAAAATATCTAAATTTTCAATAAAAATTCGAAAACAGCAGAGCATCAATAAGCCTTCTTTCAGCTCTAAAGCAGGGACGTCAAACTCAATACTCGTGCGACACAGTTAACACAATTATGTGTGTCTTTCGAGTAGAAGTAAAAAATTGTATTTACTTAATTAAATGCTATTACTTTATTAGTTTCTCCTTAGACAATTTTCTATCAAAATTAGTGACAAAACTCTGATATCATAAATCAATGTTTGAAATCATAGTCGTGCTTGGATTTTTCAGTGAACAATTATTCCATTTTGCAAATGCGTTGAGCCTAGTTTAATTCTAGTAATTGAGCTTGTTTGACCTTGACAGCCCTGCTCTAAATAAAACGAGTTATCTAGCAGTAGAAAAAAATACCCTAGCGGAAATTGGCTATTCTAAAATCCTATTAATGTTGGAATACAAAATATCCCATTAGGTATATTGTCTCTAGCAGCTTAATCCTAAACAAACTCAAAGCGTTTAAAATCAATTTTACAATTTATTTCACAATGCAAATCAACTCAATTGGGAATAAAACGTATCATTCACTTCTGTTTGTATTTCACATAAATGCAAATATTTCCAGCAGAATGTTTCCATAAAGACGAATTTTGAGTGACCGGCTCCAAAACCTGATCATTATTTCTAATGAGCTTTCTTCTCTTTGATATGGAAAACGTCGATGCCAAGAAAACTGCTGATTTCTACGCAAACTTTGGTACAAAATATTGCCATATTAAGACATTCAAAGGCCTAAAAAGAAAAACATTGAACAGTATCTCCTGTGTAAAACAAAGAAGACCATGTTAAGAGCTCTAATCCACAGGTTATTTTGATACATATTTGCGTTACACTGCATAAAGCATTGGACACGCATTTCTTGTTTTCATGTCTGTTGCAAAATGTACCGCTGTTCTTGAAATCTGGAAACTGCTCCTTGTTAAAAATACTTAGCACAGTGTGATTTTACTGAAAGGCAGTCTGTCCCCCTCGTAATGTAAAATTTACGCTATTATGGTTCTTCATTCTGATTGTTTATTTGTGCATTGAATCAACAATGCATGAATATCATGGCAATGAAAAGAGATTCTGAGAACATAGGGGAACATACTGCCTTTAAACTTTATGTAAGCAAAATAACTATTTCATTTGGGCTAACATCTCATCTCATCTCATCTCATCTCATCTCATCTCATCTCATCTATCTCATCTCATCCATCTTATCTCATCTATCTCATCTCATCTCATCTCATCTCATCTAATCTCATCTTATAAAGCTCTTAAGTCTCAAAGACTACCAACTAATGATTATCCTGCTATATCATGGAATGGGTTAATTACATGAAGCAGCCTATCTCCTTTATTTAAAGTATTTAAAAAGGAGAATCACTGGAGAGCAAGATTAACTTCAAGCATATAAGGTGTACTGCAATAACTGTCAACCAACATGGTATATAGCAGACCAATTTACCTTGGTCTAAGCTCTGTGTATTTAATCCTCTCATCATACTAACAAACTCTCTAGCCTACCACAGAAAATTCTTGGCTTTTTGGTAAAGCATTTACTTTGGCCAAGGTTTAAAACAAAAGTGTGGAAAAATGTAGAAAAGTGTGGTCAAATCATTGAAAAATGTGGGTTATGCAGCACAATTTGAGTGCATATGCCAGATAGGAAATGAAACAAATAGGATCCATACCAACACAGCAAGCAAAGCATGCCATTCAGAGACTGGAAGAGAAAAGTAAATGATGAAGCTCAGAGCAGCTGGTCCAAGCATGCAGCTGTCTATCATTTCCAATGGGTGTTTTGTCATTGTAGCAATCTGTGCAAAATAAAGCAGAATATGTCTAACTGCAAACTAAAACATGATAGAGCAGACTTTGTTAAAATTAAACGAAATCAGAATGTTACTCAACATAGAGCTTAAATTGAATGTTTTTGAGTATTTGGGTCTACATTGTATGTGGCTTAAACAGTATTGTGACTTTAAGCAGAAAGACCATAGGCAATGTTTACTGTACACCATAGAGGAAAATATAATAATATATAAGTGTTTAAAGCAAATGTTCAGAATGTCCCTATTATGTCCTGCGTTGCAGGTAGTACATAAGAAAACATACATTCATAGGGAACGTAACAGAACATAAATCAAACCGTGCATTCTTATAGCATGGTTCGCTAATTAGCAAATTATTCTAATTTATGCAATGGTAAATTAATATGTGCTTAAATCACAACATTACAGTCCCCAATCTGGTCGAATCTTTAAAATTTTTCAACAGAAAAGAAGAGGCCCAGAAAAGTAATGTTTAGAAAATTTAATTTAATCAGGTAAGTACATAGTCATTGTCATAAAAAATTGAAAATTACTTACCACTAATTTACAAGTCAGCTTTGCAATGGTTATACCATACATTAAATCTACAAGGCATGGTGCTGTTTGGAACAAATTCAGTTCAGAATGTTTATATACATAGAAAGCACAGGCCAACACAATGCCAAGGGGAATCGCTGGAGATAAAACACTGGTATCCTGAAAAATAATACAAAAATTACATTATATGCTGTTTGTAAGAATGTACAAATCTACATACAATGCATATATTTTAATTTCCAAACCACTTTCTGCTTTGCATCTTGACATCTTTCAGTTAGAAACTTTTGCCACAAAACAGCTAGCCAGAGTGTAGACGTTTCTTTTCTCAGTTTTATGTTCATTGCAAAAATTAAGGAAAGTGGTACTCCAAAGACACATTGAAAATTAATGGATAACAGTTTGAATAAAATATATTAGGGAGAAAGGGGCTCAGAAGTTGAATAGATTTTTTGAAGATTTTTGATCTAAAATTTTAACATTTCATTCAAACTTATTTTGCATACAAAGAACACCAGGCTGAAAGTTTGTGAGAAAGGTTTAAAAATGATGAAAATTTTGAACATGCTACATAGGGAGGTATAAAGCCCATTTTGCCTTAAAATTCAGAGCAAGGAAGCCTTTGCCTTCAAGAACTCATTATTATCTATTATGTTCTATTATATTATTGTTCTATTATATTATGCCTATTGCATAGTTCCGGTCTTGTGATCCTCACGCTTGCACAGCGATATATCTACTTTTAGAATTTGTATTGTTCTCAATTGCTTCTTAATGTTATGTTCAGATACAAGTTGTGTTTTCTTTACACAGTTATCTTAAAAGCTTTTGCGTAAGGTCAAAACAGGGTGTGGCCCCCAAAACTTTTTGGCCAATTGGGGCTTCTGCCCCAGGTCCCACCATGCGGAATGGCAGTGGCTCCTTAAAGTGGCTCAATGTTGAAATGGCTGTCCTAAAAGTTAAAGTCTTGAAGAAAATGTAAACAATACAAACAAATGTTGGCTGATGTTATTGAACAACATTTTCTCACTTTTGTTTAGAAACATGACATTACAGACTACATGGTAAGAATCAGTGTTAGAATGTTATGGGGTTTCTGAGAAAGGAGCAATATCAAGAACATTCTTTTAAGAAGCTGGCTTTTTATAACCAAAAACAAACAATACACCAGAGTGTATTTGGCAGGTTATGTGCTTTAACAAAAGTTTTTTGAGATGGCAACAGAATGTCAGGACTCAAATTTCTAAATATGCATATCATGAAAAACCATCTGATAATAATTTGGGAAATATGACCAAAACAATGATAACTAGTACTCACAGAAACAGTAGATTTATTTTTACCAACTCCACCAGCTAAGATTTTTGAGAATGAATTCAGCATGTAGTAAAAGCTGTTTAAAGCTGCAAATATAACAGCAAGTTGTGCTAAAGATAGGTTTGCCCCAAGGATTGTGACCTGGAAAACAAATAAAATTCTTGAGAAATTTACTTTTCCACCAAGGTGCTTAATAAATCCTCCTGTCTATAAGGAAGTAACACAAGAAACTTCAAGAAAACTTAGGATACCCATTCTGAAACTAAATGCATAAAGAAACCAGGAATTTGGGGCAGAGATCTAAATTGCTGTATCATTGTTCATTATTTACAACATAATATGCATTTTAAGGAAGTAAACGAATAATGGCTTTTCCTCTTATCTGTTCCAATATAAAATTTATTCTTAAACCTTTTCAAATCACAGCAAAACATTTTGATTTAAAAACTTCTTCTATATCATTTTGAAATTCTTCAAATTGGTAAGAAATCTGAGAGCAATAAGAAAATTTAAGTCTTAAGTCCAGTTCTTATTTAGGTCAAAGAATGATATAACATAAAACTAATGCTGAAAATTTGCTCAATTCAGAAAGGAAATGAACACACCCTGAAAGGTCAAGGTTCTGTAAGTAAATGCTTCATAAAATTGCATTATGTATTACAATTGGCTTATCATCAGTTGGAACTTTTGCACCCTTTTCTTCAAGAAAACATCCATCAACTTACATTCCTGTCTGCATGTCTCTCATTCTAAAACTGTGAAATTTTACTGTTATATTGTTGTCCTATATCCTTGAAAAAAAATCTTCCAAAAAGTATTTCAATCAATAGATAATTTGATACCTCGTAGCTCCAAAGTTGGACTCCAAAAATAGCAGTTAGTATAAATGCTCCACACCCAAGTATCTGAACCTCTGTTACATCAACTCTGCAAGGAACAAAAAAATATTGTTCATGTCAACAGGAAACAATAATAGACAACAAGGGTATGGCTAATGGCCTTAGGTCAAAGGATTTTCAATACTGTAAAGGATTATGGATTTCTATCTGGGCCTTGGCAAGTGCCTTCCATAATATTAAAAAAGGAAATGTGATTACAGCAAGATTAAGAATTGAGGAAACTGCTCACAAGTTTCAAGCCAGAAGAACAGTAACTGTCTCAAAATAGCAAATGTATATCTCAGAGGAACAAGTTCTATAACAAACTCAAAAATCATGTTGGATATCATATGTTTAAATATGAAATACATAAATTAAAATATATACTCACCTTCCAAATACAAGTATTCCAGTAACATATGTTTGCCAATGTGCAAGGTAGAATATGACTGAGTTATTGAAAAAGAAGAAAAACAAGAAATGTGGATATTTGCCAAGATTTAGAGTACAAGCCATCGCCAAAGAGACAAACACAACTGATAATGAATCACATCCATGATCAAATAATTCTCCAAGTGGAGAGCTACTTCCAGTTCGCCTTGCTTGTTTTCCATCAATAGCATCCAAAGTTTGATAGATAAGCAAACCAGCACAGCAACAAATCAGTGCAGAAGGGCATATCTAAGAAGGAAGTAAATGAGTGAATGCATGCTCGGCTGATTATTTTCTTAAATGTTTGGAATACATATGTAGAGATTTAACTTAATGTATTTTACTCAGTACTCAATACAGAACCATTAACCAGGTTTAATACATAACAATAATTAAAAGTACTCAATACAGAATCAGAACACAAACATGTTTGATGTTGGCTATGCCTGGCTGCAAGCAACAGCACACTATCCTGTGACCTGCCAGCAAAGGCATTCAAGCTGTGAACAATAATGATCATATATATACATGACCATAGTATAATATACATGACTTTATTGATACTGTTGGTTAGGTGCAAGTGCAAAAGAACCAGTGCAGTTGTAAGAATATGCAAGTTTCCCAGCCTGGACCTTTCATCACAAAAAGTCCAGATTAAGCCTAAGTTGACACCTTTGTTGTCACGAAGATATCATTTGGTTATTTACAGAGAAACATCAATAACTAAAATATTTTTGAGCACACATTTTTCCACAGCTTCAGGCTAATCTTTTTTTTTCTTCCAAATTTCATATATGACTAGGACTTCTAAGAACAGCTGTCCTCGATGTTGAAGGATGCTACTTCAACAAAGAGATTTCAAATACCTGATTGGGCTTCTTGTATTGTCAAAACAGACAGGGATAAAAAAACAATATTGCCAATCACATTAAATAAGCTTTTCAAAATTTGCACTTGCATGAGATATGTACATACAACACTAGATTTTTTCAGACAACCGTGATTATCTGATCTCAATTATTGTAATCAAGATTTCAGATAATTGCAATAATAAGTCTAGAATTTTCTAAACAATAAAGTTTTTTTGACCAATTTTTCTGTCATGGGTCTATAATTTTCCCTTGCCTCCTTACTTTCAAGCTTGCATCAGAGTCCCTGTTTTGCAAAGTTGGCCTTACGTTACAACTGAATTTATTTAATATTAGTGTTAATGTGAGAAAAAAATCGGTCACGCAATAGATGTTCTTTGACATTGCTAATAACGGTAACATGATTCCGGGCACATGTGACCTGGAGCATGCGTGTTGACCAGGGAAGTCTGTCACGCACATGAGCTCCCATGGTTCTCACATGGAAAGACATTAATTCCTGACCCGATGCGGCTATACCAAATAAAGTCAGTTTTAGAGGTTGAAATACAAACCTCGCCTACAGCAAGTGGACAAATATACATGATCAATGCCGATGTTATAATGTTGACAGCCAGACCCAATGTTGTTATTGTGTTTGGGGCCAACCAAAGGGGCATAAACTCCACGACATATCGCCAAAATGGCTGTAGATAAACCTCAGCTATTGATGTGCCTTGCGCACTATACTTGTGCTCTAAAAGCTTCTGAAGTTGGGTTTTGCCAAGTACATTTGAATCACCCATCATGTTTACTTCTTACTTTTGACAGCACCTTTCCTCTGCACTAATGGTACGGTCTGCTGGTACGGTTTGTTGAGAAGTGAACAATGAACCTTGATCAGCTGATCACACAGACACAGGGGTGCAAGATCACTTTAACGCAGGAAAGACTCTACCACTTTTTAGACTAGGCTTTTCTTTTTAAACGGCTCGATTTCAATGTAAGGTGTTATAAACCAAAAAGAATTCTAATTGGAAAAATTAGCTATTTCTTTTTTCTGATACTATCTCAGCGAATTATCATAAAAGAATAAAACAAAGTACTTAAATAGCTAATGTAATAAATAGCTAATTTTTTCCCAATTAGAATTCTTTCTGATTTAAAACACCTTACCATAGAATTTTTAAAACATAAAGCGGTTCCTAAAAGCTGTTCCTCACCGGTCTTTAACAAACCTCGGGTAAAGAATGAAACTTTTAGGATAAGCACTGAGACATTCAATTAAAGACGGTAAATGCACTTTATTTTTTCGGGCTGTTGCTAGATAATCTGTCCAATTTGAAAAAAAATTCTGGGATTTCTAAACACTGTAGAATCAGTCGTTTCCTGTTGATGTTTCTGTCCTCCTCGATTCAATCTAGTAGAGCGAAAAGATGATTGATTTCAACAGAACAGAAAGCTCTTTGAACTTGCACCGTTTTTCTGGACGACGCCTTCAGGCCATGCTGGGGTCACTAGCAACAAAAAGGCAGTGTCGTTTCCAAGTTCACCCTTTGTTCCATTAATACCTATACATATAAAAGACTCTTACATCTTAGACTAGGTCAAATTCTTCTCTCCTCGATGCATGCTTTATACGTGATTGGTGGTATGGGTGGTAACATTCAGGCATTGTGACAAAGAATGGCACATCAAATATCAAGTGCTACGTTTATTTTGTTAAAGTGCATATGACACGAAAATTTTTATTCGCTTAAATCATCAAAGAAACATCGCTGGTAACGATGGTGAACTTAGTTTTTTCATTTGCGACTTACTTTCCCCAAAAAACGGGTTTTTCCAACACCCACTCGAGCTAAAATGTGTCACAAGAAAAACGCGGTCGAACCTGTGATCACGTGACCCCTGTGACGTAAAGTGGTTGTGTATCCGTTGAATAGAACAAGGCTTCTGTATGGTTTCACTATGTGCGGGCACTACTGTTGTCCCCCTAAAGATTCTTTTTCTCCATAATTGTAATAAGTTTTATTTAGATAACTCAAGCAATGCCATCAAAGGTCGGAAAGTAATTTAGAAAATTTTTTTGATTCATTATAAAATTGATAAAAATTGAAATAAAGTGTTGTGCATGACTTTATGGAACGGATACCCCCTTGAGGAAGATACCGTTGTGCTTGACTGCCATCCTGGAAAACCTGCCCCAATAGAAGTTCGGCGCTTGGCATTACTTATTAAAAATGCAGCGTATTTTTCCGACTGATTTTTCCCGTACATTTCCCTCTCCTCCTGGTTTTGACACCGAAAATACCAAAACATTTTTTCGACGTGATGCTCTACCCTCAGTTCGCAAACCAAAACAGGACAAAGAACGAAGCAAGAATGAAAAAAGCATGGTGAGTAATAAGTTTCCTATTGTTTTTTTATAACTGCCTAACAACGTTCTATTGTGTAACAGCTGAGATACGTTATTGGTAATGACTCTACAACACCGGGGGCACTCGCTTAATGGAAAAAAGGGACTCCTTGTCTCTCACCGTTTGGGTCCATATCACCGTTTTTATTACATAAAAATAACCCAAATAATCAATTTTGCAGTTTTTTTTAAACCATTTAAACAAATGTAAACTACTTCAATATTTTATACAAAAGCGAAAAAGGTTTTGGAAACTAAAAAAGCAGGGGGTTGGCAACCCAAGAAATATTTAAGAAGCAGGGAAATGATATTCTATGGGATAAAAATTCAAAATGCAAGTGAGAATCGATTAACAATAAACAGAAGTCATCAAGTAAAAAACATGATATAAAAACTTTCAATTAAATCACGGAGTCGTTTCTGTATAACAGAAATAGTGGTCTTTGACCTGGTCAGCCTTGGTCAAAGACCAAAAAATTAATCTTGGATCATGTTTGTTGTTAAATGTAAACATTGAAATTTGTATTCCTCGTTCTTCACAGGCAAGCAGCGTTAACGGAAGCTCTGCACAGATGGAGTTGCTTTGGCATCAACAAGGTTTTGAATCTCTCAGAAGTTCTGGAATTGAAGTATCTACGTTTGTCTCTGACAGACACCAAGACTGTATGCCATTGCACAGAGATACCTATTGAACAAAAACATTGTATGACTTAATATAATGGTTGATTTGAGTTTCTCTTACATTCTTTAGAATCGGCAGGATCCTAACATTACATATATATTTTATATGTATATGGTATACTTATTTCTGCCAGATTTAATGAAAATAAAATATTAAATTTACTAATTCTAAGAATTGAAGGTGCCAAACAGAATTTGTATTTCTAGACAGTATAACTTTTACAGTATAGCAACTAGACAGTATTTGTATAACTTCTTCTTCATTCGCCCATACAACGCAATAGGCCAGGCCGCTATGATCAGGGAATGGTGGCCTAAAAACAGCAGAGATGTACAGGGAATACTGAATTTATAACACTAAAAAACACAATGACAACTTATTTCACTCACCATTGACTCAAAGTAATAATTCCTCGCCATCGATCACGCAGTTGAGATTTTTGAATTCCATCTTCGTCCTCTGCCAGGTCATGAAAGCTTCGAGCCATGCCAGCTTCGCCTAGTTCCGCGTCTGAATTATCCGCAGAAAAAGACTGGTTTGTTCTTGCAAGGCAAAAATAGCCCATCAGCAGCACCTAAAAGCTATTCCCCTTCACTTTCGTCAAAAGCTGACGCCCTCGAGCTTGAATATTTGCCGTGAGACATGTTCATAAACTCGCAAGTAAAACTCCGCCGTATAATTTCTTGTTAGTTAGCAATCTAAATTGGTCAATGATTGTTAGGATGCATCAAAACCACCGTACGAGAATTGCATCATTTGAGCACTGAGCCTCATTCTCGAAACATTTTCAGCAAAAGCTGCCTTCAGGGATGTCTTTAAGTCATTCGGGGCAGTCATAGTTCTTTTTTGGCAGGAAACCTTTTTTCGGTAGGATGGGACTGTAATAGGGTCAGCTTTCGCGTTATTATTATTAGAATATGATTTATGTGCATTTAGGCCCTTCACATATCGAACATCGCATAGGAGTACCGTAAATTATCTAATTAAGCCCCGTCTCTTATTAGCCCCCCTGTTCAGAAGGAAAAAATTATGTAGCCCCCCTCTCAATTTAGCCCCCCCAATTTTCACTTATGCTGAAATAAGTAAACTTGACAAAAGACAAAGATTTTCATTTTATTCATTGGTCGTTCAATACTTCGCATCAAATCAAAATTCACTATGTCTCTTCCAGTCTTGTTGGAACAGAGGACAAAGATTTAATGTGCATTAAGCACGGGCCATGTGAGAGCCTTTTACCAAAATTACAGACCGTTGGTACTCCGAGGGATGAAGTCGACCTTTTCGAATGCTCGATTTCAGAAGGCGACCTGGCCCAAGAAGATATTTCAGAATTAATACTTGATGACGATGACGATGACAATATTATTGATAAAGAAGG
This sequence comes from Rhopilema esculentum, assembly GCF_013076305.1. The sequence continues at coordinate 9,009,708 of NW_027019640.1, forward strand.
CTGATCTGATGTTTTTATTTCGCAAATAACAAATACGGTTTTTATTAAGAAATATCTATTAAGCCCCCTCTCTCAATATACCCCCTCTTTCATAAGCCCCTCTTTAAAGTGCTGAAAACAATAAGAGAATTTACGGCACACTAATTTTTTTATAAGAACAATTTTATAACAACACGAGCCTCAAAATTGGTCAAAAGTTAAGAACAAATTAAGAACAAGGTGAGGCTGAGCTTCGGCAAAGTGCAATTTTGAACAACGTTTTTTCTCAAAATCGAGGATTTTTAGCGATGTGCGGGTGCTTTTCGGTGAATATTCAAATTTGTCAGCAAATTAAAGCTGTCTCACTAACTATTTTGGCAAATGAGGCCTGACTACCTCCCTAGAGCGAAAAAGCTAGCACTCGCACTGCTTACACCCTATTACGTAGATTAAGAACAAATTAAGAACAATCCAGCCCCAGATTTTCGAAAAAATTAGAACAGTCTGCCTGAACTTAAATTCACTGGTTCTTATAAAAAAAGATTGTATTTGCAGACGCATCATTACGCATATTACGTAAGTTATATTAGTGTGCTAGTAGTTCCTCATCACGCTTGACGTTGGCAACTGTGCGTGACGCAGCATGCCTATCTTTTGTCTTAGGATTTACCCTGCACAAGATTTTCTGAGGTAATGGTATTCTTTTATCGTCGATTCTAAAAGACTGAACACTCTAAGAACAGACTGAACACCCCATGAACACCCCAAGAACACCCTAAGAACAAGCTACTAAGCGGCTGAACACCCTTTAAAACATATCAAAATCGGCATATCATTCGAAAAATAATTTGGTAAGTCAATCGAAATTAATCTTGGGGCGGGAAAGGGCCTGATAAGTCCAATGCTGTTGGTGTTGTTACAACCAACTGATGTTTTGCACGCCAAAAGTGTGAACGGGGGTTTGTAGATGCGGAGCAAATTCGAGTTTGACTCCCTTTGTGCATTCAAGCAATTTCCCGTTGTTTTCATATCTTTCACATCCAGTGACAATGTCACTTGACTACCTATTGTCCTCCAAACAATTGTTCTTCCCATCCGCTAATTTGCCCAAATGGCCACGGCATAGAATAGAAATTAAAACTATGATGTGGTCACGATATGCTAGTGCACGCTAGCTTGTTAGTGCAAGCAGAAGGAGACACACACCTCCTCTCTTGTTGTGTTGTCATTCTCCAGGCAGTGACGTCACCAGCTGGTGCACTCGCAGGCCCAATTCCTGGATAGGATTTTTGAAAGGAATTTTTGTCAAATGAAACAGAAAATGCACAGTGCAGGACTTGTTAGTCGTCGGTTAAAGCACAATTTTAAGGGCTTTTGTCGGAAAATTTGCTTGTTTTTGTCGGTGTTGCGGTTCCTCTCAGCTCCCTAGGCAACTATATATTGTAAAAATATTAATTATATGGACTGTAAATAACTATATAATTATCTTATTGTTACAAATTTCTAACTAAGTTTCTGAATATAAAATGAATTGGAACTTGAATTTTGTTGCCAGGAACCATGGTAGCAGACGGGCTATAGGGGCTTTAGCCACACAACAATTTACAAACCCCCGCTCACACATTTGGCGCGCAAAACAACCGTTGGTTGTAACAACACCAACAGCATTGGACTTATCAGGCCCTTTCCTGCCCCAAAATTAATTTTGATTGATTGACCAAATTATTTTTCGAGAAATATGCCGATTTTGATATGTTTTAAAAGGCGTTCAGCCGCTTAATAGCTTGTTCTTAGGGTGTTCTTGGGGTGTTCATGGGGTGTTCAGCCTGTTTTTGGAGTGTTCAGTCTTTTAGAAACGACGATTCTTTTATAAAGCGCATTACCTCATGCCCTCTTTTAGGTATCTTTTCTGCCAAGTAATCATTTTGCATCTTAGGAAACTGCTGACACAGCCCCCGCGCTTACTGCCTTCTCTCTAACCATCGCCTTTATACAGGACCGTCGCTCCACGAGGCGAAATTCGCAGCGAATTCGCGGCGAATTCGCTTCGAAATTGTCTTTGATTTCCACGAGACTGCGAATTCGCTGCGAAATTATATAATAATTTCCTCCAAAACTCAACTTTAAGGCGCCTATTTTAAGAACTGCATGCATTGGGTGTGGTATTTTGACACAATTCTTTTTGTTTATCAAAGAGTATGTTCTCGTTAGTCAATCATTGCTTCAATTTTCGAGTGACTGTGGGTACTTAGTTTGCATGAGTAGATCTTACTAATAGGACCGCCAAGAGGCTTCGAAGGCCTTGAAGGAAACCCGAAAGACGAGGCCCCTGCGAGCGGAGCGAGCAGAAATTTTTTGTGACCACGCTCTTTAGATTGTTAAAAAAATGCATTTCAGAATATTTCTTGCAGTCAGTTATTGCAATCGTTCAAAACTTTCAGCTATTTTTAGGCATACTTCTTCTACGTTTCATTGATTTCATTCTTAAAATGGAGTTCATTACTACTTGAGGCCCCATCAACCTCTGTGCACTTTGCCCCATTGCTCCCCTCGGCAGCCCCGCTTACAGTGGCTTCCAGTACTTCCAGGCAGTGGCGAAGCCAAAGGTCCTGCTGGTCCTGCTGAGCAGGACCAAGAATTTCCAAAGATAAGATTTACTGTAAACAATAAACAATTTCTTCTTTGCAAAAAGGAAGTTTCAAATTCTTTTTGATAAACAGTCCCCAGTTCCGCCAGCTGATACAGGCATCCCGTGCTAATCTCAAGGTCCTGTTCTCTTCTACGGCAGCCCTGTATTTTGGTCCTGCTCATAACTATGATACCCTATGTTTGGTCCTGCTTCACAATGGGCTTTTGTGAATTTAGTCCTGCTTCACAATAGTCTAGAACAAAGAGCAGTCCTGCTCAATCTCGGGAGCAGGACCTCGTCGAAATGACCATCATAACATTTCGTAAGCAGTTGTGATTTGATTGGTCGAGGGTTCACCTACGTAGGTCAAAGAGCATTGTTTTGAAAACCTTTGGTCCTGCTATTTCTGAGAGCAGGACTGCAAGAATTGCCCTGTGCATTCTCGTTCTGCTATGAGATACTAGCAAGGAGGCCAGTTCAAGTATTATGGCGAGGCGATGTGAATGCGGATTTTCTGCTTTGGCAATACCAATGATATTATTATTGACAGCAAAACTTGCCTCAGTTGAGCTGCATAAATTTTATTTGTAACAAGACAGAGTCCAAAGTTCGCAAGAAAGAAATGTAAACAACGAGAATTGGCTGTATGAGGCACTCTGATTTCGGCCTTTGTACGATCGTTTGAGGCACGGTATATCATGGTGGCCTAAATAAAATTTTCTTAGACTTGGACAAGGACGATGAAAGCATTTACTGTTGTGTGATTGAAAGTTTTGAGTTAGAGAATAAACCAATTTCAGCGGAATTTGCATTTTTCTACCTGAATTGTTTTCTCGTCTAATGGTTTATCTAATAAAGTTGTTTTCATTGATAATGCGACACATTATTCGATTGTACCTCTCTTTATCAGCTGCAGAATAATTGTTCTGCAGAATATGTGAACTTGCCCCTACAGACTTTAAACTCTGTTGTTTATTAAAATTATTTTAATAGAGTATCTAGATTGGTCAGGTTTATAAGACCAAAATCTGGAATACCACAAATATATGATATGCAACTTCAAATGCCACCCCTACCCCCTTTTATCGTCAAATTTAGTTATCACCAATTTGAACTTTTACTTCAGCTGTAGAGGCTTACAACAATTTAACATAGATTTGTTTGAAAAGTAAGCACCCTAAAGCACGTCTTTAAGTATGGGTTTATTTTTCAAAAGATAGACATCGATTTAAAATTTGCTTTTTACTGAATTTAAGAAAAAAATCATCTGCAAAATAGAATTTTTGTCCATAGGCTTTTCCAATTGAATAAGGGCGTGGCCCTGTCCATATAGCAGGACCAACAATTTTTGGCTAGCTTCGCCACTGCTTCCAGGATCAACGTTCAGAGTTTTTCAATAAACTTTGTCCCCAAACTTTAGGTAGAAATTAGGTTGCCCTGGATATTGAACATTAGATTCTAGACTCCGGCTGCCGAAAGGGAGTTATTTGAAATTTTTGTAGACATTTGCCCCTCCGTGACACCCAAAGCGCCATCTGTACCTATTTTGAATTGCTGAGTGTTTTTGTGTGATACTTTTTCGGTCTTATACTCATCTTATCCAAACTTTTTGCGAAAGCTATTGCATTGAGAACTTCAAACTTCGAAAGTAAAACCCGACAAAACTCTACTTTTAGAAAATTTGCCGACAAGAATTTTCTAGGTGGGGTGCCGCACCACCCCCCCCCCCCCGCTAGCGACGGCCCTGCCTATATATACCCCTTTAGAAAAGTAGTTTTAGAGTCAGTAGTGTAGTACGTGTTATGCTGTGTAGTGAAGTACGTAGAAGTTGTATTCTCTGTTGAATCCTGCCATCGCCGAGACTCGCTGTATCTTGGAGGCGGGTTAGGAATGGTGTTACAGTTCGTGGGGGACTGATAATTTTGTCGACCCCATCGCAAGCCTTAGCCGCCAAGCTGTAAAGATTCGTAAGTGATCACAGATTCGATAAGTAGTCTGAATGATGAACGGAGGTGGCACAGAATTTGTCTCTGAAGAAGAAGCATAGCACGGAATCACAGTAAACAGTCAACATTGACTTGTCAGCTCGAGCATGATCCGCAACGACTCCAGGGCGAGGCTACGGGAGATTGTGATGTCATTTCGTAAGGTGGTTTTGGTGCATCCTAACAATCATTGACCATCTAAATTTTCACTAACACAACCACTTTACGTCACTTCCTGTCAAACTCGACCCAATCCCTTGTGACAGAATTTGAAGCAAAAATCGACATTGAAACAGCTGTAATTATGAAAGTGTTTGTTTTTCGAAAATTTTATGGTGGTTTTCGTGATCAGCATACTCGATTACGTGTTGGGGGCGAATAAAAATTTTCGTGTCATATGCACTTTAAGGACTTTTCATGTTTCAGGATATTTTTAAGCATTTGATAACTGCGGGAAGTTGTCCTCATCAGTGACATCACTGGCAGAAATTCTTGCATTCTTACTGCAGGGCCGTAAGGGCCGGGTTAGGGTGTGACCACGCCCATAAATGGAACAGCCAGAAGTATACTTTCAGTTGTTAGAGGAACTATCAGTTAATTAATGTACTTGTAGATTTCAAGAAGCAGTTTTTGCACCTTTTCTGAATCTTTCCAGAGCGTTCGATTGCGAATTTCGTGGTGCAAAGCTACCAAAAATCCGCGCATCAGTGAGAGAAGAGATAAAGACGTTGCAAGACTTTATAAAGGGATTTTCGTCTTATTTAGCTTTTAGAATATTTTTACGGCCAGGAAAAATTCAGTGCTAAAGTTGTAGATTTGTGTCAGAGGTCCGCAAAGTCTATTTGGAGCCATGAACAAAAAAGAGAAGGGAAAATCTGCAATTAGCCAAACGTTGCTCCATCGATTTCTCATCATGTTCAACTCGAAGACGAAAGTAGCGAAAAGTTATCATTACAGTTAATTGCCACATTTAACGTTTATTAAAAAATGTAGTCACAAGATTAGTTTGACCCACGATCAATTGCTAGATATCTGAATATCTTATCTTACAGCGGAATTCCTAAAATCTTGGAATCGAATTATCTAAAGATGTGTTTTTAAACCGACTGTATTTTTAAACATCAATGCCAGCTGCTCTTCAGGCTTCAAAACACTGTCCTAGCTTCAAAAGTGGCAAGAGCATCTTTTTTATGTTAATGCTTTTCCATGCTTTCAGACTTTTTAAAGCAAAAAGTCCTAATTCTTCCATTTCTTAACAAGTAGACGAGGGAGTTGTCTGTTTTAATGTTGTGTAGCAGGAATTTTGAAAGGGGAATGCAATTTTTCAGCTGTGTTTTATTTGGTTATCAATTTTTTTCACTTATTCAGGGCCTGCGCCACGAATTGGAAGGTGGGGGGCCAAGGCTAAATAAATAGGGGGCCAAGACTTCTTAGCCCTTTTACTGCAGCTTTAAATCTACTTACTTCGCCAAAAAGTGGGGACCATGGCCACCCCGGTCCCCCGGTGGCGCGGGCCCTGTTTTTCCTGATAGGGCATAAAATATTTTAAGTACATCTCCACCAATGCATAATTTATAAATCTGATTTTTGCTGTGCAACGATAAATAACAGCACAATTTTTCTAAAAGAGACTGATAGCTATTTTGAACATAGCTTCGGTAGAGCGTAGACGTGAATGAAACTCCATATCGTTGATTTTATCTTTAAATATATACAAAACGTGACTATAAACAACTATAACGTAAACGTAACTTGTTAGCCCATCATAAGTTTGTAGCGTGACTTTATCGTAACTTCACTACTTCAAACAACTTAACCTTACAATATAGGGCGTGAATATATATAACGTAAGAAGACTGGGACGAGTAGGAATCCCCCATGATGGCTTGGGCTGCGAAATATATTGACTTCACAACATACTCCCCCGATTGAGTTGCCTGCACTCAATTTACAATAATACATATTAATCAATCATTATTCATCAACAAAACGTAAGAACATTTTTTTTAAGCAAGCTGAAACTGTAAGCATATACATATTGAAATATTTACATATTGTCTCTTCTAAGAAACTCTCCAAACTTTGCAGCTGCGCGCTTAGATCGCGTAATAGTTCTATCTGCTGGCTGCGCAGGCGCTATAGGTGCGTTGACTTGATTTGCTTCTGTGTTAGGTTCCTTACATGCAATTTCTAAAGGTACAAGTAATTTCAAGGGACGTCTGAATACTTTACCCTTACTCCTTTCACCTGCTATCTGGATCTTTGCTGATCTTACGCTTCCATCTGTACCTACAATCAACTCAAGAATTTTACATAATTTCCAAAAAGTGCGTTTTTTATCGTCATCCTTTAAAAGAACTATATCTCCAACCGATATGACTGGCTCTTCCCGTTTGTCTTTCGGTCTATAGGCTTCCATAATACCTGTTAAATATTCCTTCTTCCACCTCTTCGTGAATTGTTGAAGTAGAGTCTTATGATACTTGGCTCGTTTTGACAGAACCTCGTATGTACTTAGCATTTCATAGTACCTGTCTTGGGGCAAAAGTGATAGATTTCTTCCATTAATTAATTGACACGGTGTCAATGGATATGAAATACCGTCAGTGTCATCATATACATAAGTAATTGGCCTAGAGTTGATTACTGCTTCGACCTCTGTCAAGATGGTATTTAATTCTATTTGCGTTAGGTATGACCGACCTATTACCTTTTTTAGACAACGTTTTACGCTCCTTATTAACCTTTCCCAAGCACCTCCTTGCCATGGGCTTCTATCAACTATGAATTGCCACTTAACTCCTTTCTTTTCAAGGCTTTCACCTAACCTAGGGGAACGCAAAAGATGTTTTACATCCTTTGAAGCTGACTTAAAGGTCTTGGCGTTGTCACTTACCAATAGAGACGGTAAACCTCTACGTGCTGCGAATCTTCGAAACGCTCGTAAAAATGACTCGACATTGAGCGATTCTACAAGTTCTAAATGAACTGCTCTTGTCGACATACAAGTAAAAAGACAGACATAAAACTTCTCTTCTCCATCATTGTTACCTTTACTTGCAACTGTCAATGGACCTGCAAAATCTAGCCCTGTATTTGCAAATGGGGGCTGATCATCGACCCTCATTCGTGGCAAGTCTGGACAAAATACAGTAGAATATGGCAAACCTTCTAATTTTCTACATGTGATACATTTGCGTACAATACTTTTAACTAATTCCCTTGCACGAGGAATCCAATACTTTTGTCGTAAAAGATTTAACGTTTCCCTTATTCCATCGTGCATGACTTTTTCGTGGCAATAGAGAACAAGCAATTTGGAAACCTGATGAGACTTCGGTAATAAGATTGGTCTTATGCTTGACTCTATGACGGATGCATTTTTTATACGACTTTGACACCTCAAAATGCCCTTTTCGTCTACGAAGAGCTGAAATTGCGAAACGTACAAAGGGGGTTTTTTGTCCCCTTTTGATTGTAAATAATCAATTTCCTTACAAAAGAATTCACCTTGAATTGAGCGTATAAGAACATTTTCTGCGTTAGCAAATTCTTCTATATTTATCTGATTTTCTCGTTGACAAGTATTGTTTTTTAACGATGCGCGTAAATTATGTATAAAACGAAGTACCCATGCTAATATACGGACACATTTTTGGTAAGAACCAAACCTTTCAAAATCTACAACGTTGCCAACTTTGGCGTTTTCCTTAGTTGCTATAGCATGCGTGATATTGGGGCTACATTTTACTCTTTCCTCTAAAGCGGAACCGGATTCGAAAATATCTTCTTGCTTAGGCCATTTTGTGGGTGGCTGTTTTAGAAACCCCGGACCCTCCCACCAAAAAAGATTTTGCTCTAACTTGCGACCAAATATACCCCTTGACGGTAAATCAGCTGGGTTTTGAGATCCCGGGCAATAAAACCATTCATCGCGGCTTGAAGTTCGTAAAATATCCGACACGCGATGGCGTACAAATTGCTTCCAAACCTTATTGTTCTTTATCCAGCAAAGGGTGCAAACCGAATCTACCCAATAAAATACTTTGATCGGCGTGCCGTGAAGCTCCTCCCCAAGAGTACCTTTTACTGTGCTGATTAATTTTGCGAGTAACTGTGCCCCTAAAAGCTCTAAACGTGGTATGCTTTGTTTTGTTAGAGGACAAACCCTGGCCTTGGCAGTGACAAACTTGATGCTTACCTCCCCCGTATCGTACACAATGCGGAGATAAACAATTCCAGCGTAAGCAGTCTCGCTGGCATCTGAAAACCCATGTATTTCGACTTGGCTTACTATTTTACCTGGGTCAAAAAAACATCTTGGCATGCGAATCCCGTCTAAACGACTTATTTCCGAAATGAAACGATCATATTTTTCCCTTGCTTCTCCTGTAAGCTCTTCATCCCACCCCCATTTGTCTACGCAAAGTTCCTGAAAGAGCACTTTCAAATTGATGGTATACACACTAAGACAACCGATCGGGTCAAAAATCTTGGCTGCTAACTTTAAAAGAGAGCGCTTTGTGGGCTTAAGTGTTTTTGCTAGTTCTATAATGGACCCCAGATCAAAAAACAGTTCATCCTTTTTACTTTCCCAATTTACTCCAAGGACCTTGTTATTATTTTCCCTTTGAGGTGGGCCTATTGTTTGCTGAGCGAAGGATTGATCATCTTGTATGATCTCCTTCGCATTATCACCATTGGATACGTTACCTGCTTCCACCTTTTTGATTTCATGTAACAAAGCTGTGTCATTAGTTTTAAATTTGCGAAGGTTAAACCCACCTTCGGACAAAATCTCCCGTGACTTATGGAAAATCTCTAACGCCTCATCAATAGAATTTGTGCTACATGATAAGTCATCAGCATAAAGCCGATCTAACACTTTAACAACACGAGGAAATCGATTAGCATATTGAGCAATGTGTTTCTTAATTGTGGCTCCCAGTATAGATGGCGATGGTCTTAAACCAAACACCAGTCTACAATACTTATACTGAATAACCGTTGGATTCGGCTTACTAATGTCGTCATACCACAAAAAACGTAAAGCATCCCGGTCTTTTTCATCAATTTCAATCTGAAGGAATGCCTTTTCAATATCAGCTATTATAGCAATGGCATGTGAGCGGAAACGTAATAACGTATCGAATAATGGCGGCATGTAATTATCACCAAGTTCTAAACATTCATTAAGAGATAAAGCTTCCTTGTGCGATTTCGCACTTCCATCAAAAACAACACGAAGTTTTGTTGTTTCACGATCTCGTCGAATTACACCATGGTGACTCATAAAATGAGGATTACCCTGATTCTCCTCCTCCACAGGGACTTGTTCAATTATTCCGTTGTTTAATTGCTCTTTGAAAATGTTATCATATTCAGATAATAATTCAGGGTTTCCTTTTAACCGGCAAAGCAAAGATTTTAAGCGATTTAATGCCAAGTTATAATCATCATTAAGGCAAGATATATCAACCTTCCAAGGAAGGCTTACCTGGTACCTTTTACCATTAAAGGTGATTTCAAATTGCTCGTCTTGTTTGTCTTCATTTGTGGGTTCACTCCCCTTGTCAATCCCGGATGATTCTTGTTTCCAAAACTCGCGAAGCGTTTGTGTTATTTCCTCATTTTCTTCGACAGGCCTTCCAACTGACGTATCTAAAATCAAATTAGAAGTCACATTAGAATAGGTTTTAGGCTCCAAGGATCCTGGTACTTTTCCCGAAAGTAGCCATCCTAATTTGCTACTTACTGCTATTGGCCCTGATGTACCTCTAATGACATCACCAATGATTACATCATATAAATAATCATTACCAATAAGCAAATCAATGCGCCTATTTTGCTCGCTTAGCTTCTTGTCCGCTAGATTAAGGCCTATCAAATGCTGATACTTGCTTACGTCTATGCGCGTATTTATAGGCGAACAAATAGACTGATAGCTTATTGCGCTTATCAAAATTGGCGTCTCATCTATTCCTGTCTCTAACATTAACTTAACGACGTCACATTTCTTGCGTACTGATTTCTCAGTTCCAAATGTGTTCAAATTTAAGTTTTCCTGTCTTTCGACTTCCAGATTTAGTTTTCGTCTGACTTCTTCAGAGATGTAACTTCGTTGGCTCCCACTATCGAAGAAAACATTGATTTTCATCCTCTGAGCCTTGTCTGCCCCATAAACATACGCAGTTGCCGTCTGCAGCAAAACTTCTTGTTTTCCTGTAACACTGGTAGTTACTTTTGTTTCTTCCTCCGTTTGTTTTGCTCCTTTGTAGCAAATTGACTCGTGGTGAAAATTTCTGCCACATTTTTTGCAATTTCGATTTTCCCGACACTTTTTTGTCATGTGTCCAGATTTTAAGCAGGAAAAACATCGTTTGGTCTCCAATAGGATCTTTTTTCTACCCGCTATTTCCTGGACTTCTTTGCAGCTTGACGGAGAGTGTGCATGCCCACAATAAACACAATCTTGCACTTTTTCGTCTTTCGTCAAAAATGTCTTCGTAGTGCCTTGTGGTGATTTTGGTCCATATCCTGAAGTTTTGTCACATTTCTTTTCGACGGGCTTGATGTTATCGCTCAGTTCCCTGGCTTCAATTTCCTTTTTGACAATCTCCAATATTTCTTTTATCGGCCAAACTTCCTCGGTCGTCTTTCTGGCGACATGCAATGTAATTTCTCGCGGCATTCTTGCCATAAGGATTGGTACTAATAAACTGCCATAACTTGCAGAACTCATACCAAGGGCTTCAAGCCCCCTTACGTGTACATTTATGCTGTCGTAAATGAAGCGCAATTGCTTCACGTTTTCGTTTGGGCAGTTTTGTAGCCCAAGGAGAGCCTGCATATGCGTCGAGATTATTTGTTGTTTGTTGCCAAACCTTGCCTTCAAAATTTCCATTGCATTTAAATAATTTTGTTCCGTCAGTTCGAGTCCTGATACTGCACGGTATGCTGGACCCTCCAACAAATTCACCAAGTAGTTGAGCTTATCAACTGCAGTTATGCTTTCGTTTTTATCTATGGCATTCTCGAAACTCTGCCAAAAGGACATGAAACGTGTTATATCTCCGTTAAATCGTGGGAGCGTTATTTTTGGCAGACGAATGGCAACAGAACCCATGGTAACCCCGCTTGTATTGAGACCATGTTCGTTGTTTGTTGCTTGTTCAACGTTTTCAGCTTCTCTGGAAGGCGTTGACGTAATAATTTGTGTCGTTCCACTCCCAACTCCGAATGCATTGGTCTGAGCGTAACGACCGTCTTTAAAAGCTTGAATCCTTCCCAGAATTTCATCGATTCTGAAATTCAGCTCCGTCGTTTCATCGATTTCTTTTTCGATATTAACTTCTGGACATAATTCCAGTATCTTTTCGTTTAGTCCGTTCACATACGTTTGCTTTTCTCGAAGAGACTTTTGTACCGTTTCTAAACGAATCACCTTCTCGACTTGTTCTCCATTTTCATTAATTAGTTCTTCAAGAAGAGCCGTGGCTTGTCGTTCAAGCTTCGTAATGGAGGTTCTATTTCCTCCTCGTATTGCTAACAATTTCTTTAATTGTCCACTGTTACCTTCTGTATCAGTGGCCATGATTTCGTCGTATTCCGTGCCCCACGTTGGGCGCCATTATATTTTGAACATAGCTTCGGTAGAGCGTAGACGTGAATGAAACTCCATATCGTTGATTTTATCTTTAAATATATACAAAACGTGACTATATACAGCTATAACGTAAACGTAACTTGTTAGCCCATCATAAATTTGTAGCGTGACTTTATCGTAACTTCACTACTTCAAAACAACTTAACCTTACAATATAGGGCGTGAATATATATAACGTAAGAAGACTGGGACGAGTAGGAATCCCCCATGATGGCTTGGGCTGCGAAATATATTGACTTCACAACAGTTTGTAACCGTCCACGGATAGTTGGCAACCGTCCA
>NW_027019640.1:9022348-9082147 GCF_013076305.1 Rhopilema esculentum
CTTGGCAGTGACAAACTTGATGCTTACCTCCCCCGTATCGTACACAATGCGGAGATAAACAATTCCAGCGTAAGCAGTCTCGCTGGCATCTGAAAACCCATGTATTTCGACTTGGCTTACTATTTTACCTGGGTCAAAAAAACATCTTGGCATGCGAATCCCGTCTAAACGACTTATTTCCGAAATGAAACGATCATATTTTTCCCTTGCTTCTCCTGTAAGCTCTTCATCCCAACCCCATTTGTCTACGCAAAGTTCCTGAAAGAGCACTTTCAAATTGATGGTATACACACTAAGACAACCGATCGGGTCAAAAATCTTGGTAACTTTAAAAGAGAGCGCTTTGTGGGCTTAAGTGTTTTTGCTAGTTCTATAATGGACCCCAGATCAAAAAACAGTTCATCCTTTTTACTTTCCCAATTTACTCCAAGGACCTTGTTATTATTTTCTCTTTGAGGTGGGCCTATTGTTTGCTGAGCGAAGGATTGATCATCTTGTATGATCTCCTTCGCATTATCACCATTGGATACGTTACCTGCTTCCACCTTTTTGATTTCATGTAACAAAGCTGTGTCATTAGTTTTAAATTTGCGAAGGTTAAACCCACCTTCGGACAAAATCTCCCGTGACTTATGGAAAATCTCTAACGCCTCATCAACAGTATTTGTGCTACATGATAAGTCATCAGCATAAAGCCGATCTAACACTTTAACAACACGAGGAAATCGATTAGCATATTGAGCAATGTGTTTCTTAATTGTGGCTCCCAGTATAGATGGCGATGGTCTTAAACCAAACACCAGTCTACAATACTTATACTGAATAACCGTTGGATTCGGCTTACTAATGTCGTCATACCACAAAAAACGTAAAGCATCCCGGTCTTTTTCATCAATTTCAATCTGAAGGAATGCCTTTTCAATATCAGCTATTATAGCAATGGCATGTGAGCGGAAACGTAATAACGTATCGAATAATGGCGGCATGTAATTATCACCAAGTTCTAAACATTCATTAAGAGATAAAGCTTCCTTGTGCGATTTCGCACTTCCATCAAAAACAACACGAAGTTTTGTTGTTTCACGATCTCGTCGAATTACACCATGGTGACTCATAAAATGAGGATTACCCTGATTCTCCTCCTCCACAGGGACTTGCTCAATTATTCCGTTGTTTAATTGCTCTTTGAAAATGTTATCATATTCAGATAATAATTCAGGGTTTCCTTTTAACCGGCAAAGCAAAGATTTTAAGCGATTTAATGCCAAGTTATAATCATCATTAAGGCAAGATATATCAACCTTCCAAGGAAGGCTTACCTGGTACCTTTTACCATTAAAGGTGATTTCAATTTGCTCGTCTTGTTTGTCTTCATTGGTGGGTTCACTCCCCTTGTCAATCCCGGATGATTCTTGTTTCCAAAACTCGCGAAGCGTTTGTGTTATTTCCTCATTTTCTTCGACAGGCCTTCCAACTGACGTATCTAAAATCAAATTAGAAGTCACATTAGAATAGGTTTTAGGCTCCAAGGATCCTGGTACTTTTCCCGAAAGTAGCCATCCTAATTTGCTACTTACTGCTATTGGCCCTGATGTACCTCTAATGACATCACCAATGATTACATCATATAAATAATCATTACCAATAAGCAAATCAATGCGCCTATTTTGCTCGCTTAGCTTCTTGTCCGCTAGATTAAGGCCTATCAAATGCTGATACTTGCTTACGTCTATGCGCGTATTTATAGGCGAACAAATAGACTGATAGCTTATTGCGCTTATCAAAATTGGCGTCTCATCTATTCCTGTCTCTAACATTAACTTAACGACGTCACATTTCTTGCGTACTGATTTCTCAGTTCCAAATGTGTTCAAATTTAAGTTTTCCTGTCTTTCGACTTCCAGATTTAGTTTTCGTCTGACTTCTTCAGAGATGTAACTTCGTTGGCTCCCACTATCGAAGAAAACATTGATTTTCATCCTCTGAGCCTTGTCTGCCCCATAAACATACGCAGTTGCCGTCTGCAGCAAAACTTCTTGTTTTCCTGTAACACTGGTAGTTACTTTTGTTTCTTCCTCCGTTTGTTTTGCTCCTTTGTAGCAAATTGACTCGTGGTGAAAATTTCTGCCACATTTTTTGCAATTTCGATTTTCCCGACACTTTTTTGTCATGTGTCCAGATTTTAAGCAGGAAAAACATCGTTTGGTCTCCAATAGGATCTTTTTTCTACCCGCTATTTCCTGGACTTCTTTGCAGCTTGACGGAGAGTGTGCATGCCCACAATAAACACAATCTTGCACTTTTTCGTCTTTCGTCAAAAATGTCTTCGTAGTGCCTTGTGGTGATTTTGGTCCATATCCTGAAGTTTTGTCAAATTTCCTTTCGACGGGCTTGATGTTATCGCTCAGTTCCCTGGCTTCAATTTCCTTTTTGACGATCTCCAATATTTCTTTTATCGGCCAAACTTCCTCGGTCGTCTTTCTGGCGACATGCAATGTAATTTCTCGTGGCATTCTTGCCATAAGGATTGGTACTAATAAACTGCCATAACTTGCAGAACTCATACCAAGGGCTTCAAGCCCCCTTACGTGTACATTTATGCTGTCGTAAATGAAGCGCAATTGCTTCACGTTTTCGTTTGGGCAGTTTTGTAGTCCAAGGAGAGCCTGCATATGCGTCGAGATTATTTGTTGTTTGTTGCCAAACCTTGCCTTCAAAATTTCCATTGCATTTAAATAATTTTGTTCCGTCAGTTCGAGTCCTGATACTGCACGGTATGCTGGACCCTCCAACAAATTCACCAAGTAGTTGAGCTTATCAACTGCAGTTATGCTTTCGTTTTTATCTATGGCATTCTCGAAACTCTGCCAAAAGGACATGAAACGTGTTATATCTCCGTTAAATCGTGGGAGCGTTATTTTTGGCAGACGAATGGCAACAGATCCCATGGTAACCCCGCTTGTATTGAGACCATGTTCGTTGTTTGTTGCTTGTTCAACGTTTTCAGCTTCTCTGGAAGGCGTTGACGTAATAATTTGTGTCGTTCCACTCCCAACTCCGAATGCATTGGTCTGAGCGTAACGACCGTCTTTAAAAGCTTGAATCCTTCCCAGAATTTCATCGATTCTGAAATTCAGCTCCGTCGTTTCATCGATTTCTTTTTCAATGTTAACTTCTGGACATAATTCCAGTATCTTTTCGTTTAGTCCGTTCACATACGTTTGCTTTTCTCGAAGAGACTTTTGTGCCGTTTCTAAACGAATCACCTTCTCGACTTTTTCTCCATTTTCATTAATTAGTTCTTCAAGAAGAGCCGTGGCTTGTCGTTCAAGCTTCGTAATGGAGGTTCTATTTCCTCCTCGTATTGCTAACAATTTCTTTAATTGTCCACTGTTACCTTCTGTATCAGTGGCCATGATTTCGTCGTATTCCGTGCCCCGCGTTGGGCGACATTATATTTTGAACATAGCTTCGGTAGAGCGTAGACGTGAATGAAACTCCATATCGTTGATTTTATCTTTAAATATATACAAAACGTGACTATATACAGCTATAACGTAAACGTAACTTGTTAGCCCATCATGAATTTGTAGCGTGACTTTATCGTAACTTCACTACTTCAAAACTTAACCTTACAATATAGGGCGTGAATATATAACGTAAGAAGACTGGGACGAGTAGGAATCCCTCATGATGGCTTGGGCTGCGAAATATTTTGACTTCACAACAATAGCAAACTTAGAAATTGACTTGGTGCACTTTAAAGAAAAACATGGATCATCGCCATGCCTTTAAAGCCAAACTGAAAGCAAAGTTAGCTGCAGTGAGCTGTTTTTATATCAAAGAGCTTGCTTCAATATTTGGACAGTGTTTGTAAGTAGTCTGACATAGAATTGCAATTTAGCTGCAGGCACCGCGGAGCGTTGAGAAAAGCGGGGGTCTAAAAAAGTTGGGCGGGGGGCTGAAACCTTATAAAAAAGGCTTTACTGGTAGTTTAGTACTAAATATTTGGCATTTTTTGCAAAAAGTGGGGGGCTAAAGCCCCCCAGCCCCCCCTGCTCCGCGGTGCCTGAGCTAATACAAGATTCTGTTATAATGAAAAAGAAAGGCATGGATGTGTGACTAGAGTAGAAATTATATGGGTATTAAATTTAAAAATTATTTTGAAATGGGGTTTCAAATGTTATTGGGTTTAGTAAATGGGAGTAAGAAAGCTTTTCCATTTGTCTCCAAAATTCTTCCACCCCTGTATCCACCGTTAAAAGAGACAACTCCCTTATGCTTAAATCAGAGATTTAACCAGTAGTGTATAGCTACAGGGTCGGCGCTAGCTTGTTTCTAGTGTGGCCCGGTTCGAGTGCAAATCAATTAGCTTCAAGTAATAAACACACAAAGCACGACATAGTTTTCCAACGCAAACCTTTATAAAAACCAAATACTCTTTACAACTCCTCAACGTGATTCGAACAGTCCCTCTCTCTAACTAACTAAAAGTCCTCTTCACCGGGGTAAGTCAGTTCTTGTAATATGGTTAAAAGGGGGTCTTCGGAGAGGTCCTCACACTCCCCCCCCCCACAAAATGAATGTCTTCTGGACATTTCAGTCTCCGAGATGCAAAGTTCTTGGGGAGACACATTGATAACAACGTTCAACGTTCAATCTCTGATGCTCTGACAGAAAGTAGTGATCACTAGGACAATTCGACGTCTCAATGAGCCCTGAATTACATAATCAATGTCCTTTGAGCTGAATCCTAATTGAGTCTTGATTATCAATGTATCATCGTTCGACTGGATATGAACTTTTTTGCTGCGCAGCGAAACTTATCTTGCACTGTGTTTGAACAGTAGTAGGCATAAAGTCATATTAGGCATAAAGGCCCTCTTATTTGCATAGTTCGGATGTTTTTTTAATTGCTAGTTACTTTTAATTTGATATCATAACCGATAGTAAACACAGTATAAGTCTTACTGATAGTAAACAATAGGTCTGCATGGTGTGAAACATTGGACTGGTCGAAACATATTTTGTCTTTGTGGTGGTACAAGCGGTTGCCTCTGTCCAACAAATAACGGATGCATAAACGGTACAAGTTAGTCTGCGGTGTTAATGCAAGCGGATATAATGAGAAGATTCCTGCTTGCTTGTCCACCGGTGTTCCTAACCCATAATACGACAATTTTGTTGGCGGGTTTCTAACTCTTCTTGGGCGTTCTCGGTCAGGGGGTGGACTCGCAGTAACTGATTGATCAGGTAACCGCACTTCACTCTCTGGTACTTTCCCTGGTCTGCCCTGATTACTTTCAGCCGTGGTGGTGGGCCCCTGTCCCACATCCCTGTGGCTGTCCCCGTCCTGGAGCTGTGATGTATCACCTTCATTGTTCCCTACCAGCTCTCTATTTAATGGTTCCTCTAAATGATGGCTCGCTTGTTCCAACTGATTTGGTGAAAATGTTGGAAATTGTTCCTCGTCATCGTCTGGGATGTTGACCTCGGGGAATGATGATTCTGGGCTTTTAGATGGCACGTGTTCGATCTCTGCAGTATTATTTGCTTTTCTTTTTGTGTGACCTTTCCTTGTTTCCTTTGGGGTTCCTACATGGGGAAGGAAGGGGCAAGGCATTAAAAGATTTCTATGCAGAACCCTTGTCCTTCCATCTTGATTTTCTAGACGCACCTCATAAACAGCAGCATTGGGGCCTTTTCTGTTTAGACGATATAAATCTTTTCCTCCCAAATTGAACGCAACTTTCCAGGGCCTCCTCGTTCTATTACGTTTTTTACAAGTACTCGGTCCCCAGGCTTTAGGTCAGAGCTTCTTGCTTTTTTGTTATGTTCCTCCCGACCATGTGCTGCACACTGTCCAGTTTTCTCTGCAGCAATACGGTAAGCATCTGTCATCGCATTCTTTCATTGCTTAAGGTACTCTGGATATCCTTTCACTGCTGTTACTTTAGTATTTCCGAAAATAATGTCAATAGGTACTCGTGGCTTTCTACCAAACAAAAGCTCAAAGGGTGAGAAACCTGTACTATCGTGACGTGTGCAATTGTATGTGAATGTCATTTTATTCACATGATCCTTCCAGCGTGCTTTCTTTTGTTCGCTCATAGATCTCAACATGGCTAAGAGAGTTTGGTTGAATCTTTCACATTGCGCATTACACATTGGATGGTAGGGTGTGGTTCTTGAACGAGCAATTCCTTCCAACTGTTCCAAATGGTGGAACAGATCATTTTCAAACTCTCGACCTTGATCGTGGTGGATTTGTTGAGGGAAACCAAATCGGAGTATAAAGTCATTGAAAATTTTATCAGCAGCAGTTTTCGCAGATTTGTTCGTGGTAGGTTAAGCTTGGGCATAACGGGTAAAATGATCCACCACAACTAAAAGGTATTCATACCCCCCTGTACTTCTTTCTAAGTACAAAGTCAATTGATATGAGCTCAAACGGTTGAGTTGTGACTATGCTTTGAGCAGGGGCACGTGGTGGTAGTGATGGCTTTTTCCGTTGTAAGCATCTACAAACTTTGGTTACGTAATGTTCGATGTCTCTCGGCATGTGCGGCCAATAGAAACGATCTCGCGCTAGCTCTGTCACCCTTTCAGCACCCAAGTGTCCCATCTCATCATGAAGATGGCAGAGTACCAGAGAATGGTATCTTTTTGGCAAAACCAACTGCAACCTATTGGCTGTCTTTCGGTGCAAGGCTCTGTCTTTTCCCAGTATCAGCTTGTTCCATTCATGCATCAGTGATTTTACCTCACTTGATTCACCATGTCGATCTTGAAACGAAGGTCTAACTGGATGTTAGCTAAGACACGGGCAACATCAGGGTCCTCCTTCTGCGCTTGTAAGATGTTCTGCAGAGGCAGGGGACTGTGTTTTTCCATTTTGTTTGCATCTAATAGTTGGGTAGTATTTTGGTTAAGTGAAACTGCATGGATCCAATTCACATTACCGTGATGCCTGGCGGTCACTGCACTGAGAGTTGCTGCAAAATCCATCTGTGATGTTTCTTGTGTGCATTCTTCCATGAACTTCTCAATGTTTGTTGGCATTCTTGAAAGGTAGTCTGCATCAACATTCGCTTTACCCGGTCGGTACTTGATGGTGAATTCAAAATCTGCTAATGAAGCTATCATAGAATTTAACTTTGCTGTACTCATAACATATGTTAGAGGGTTGTTATCAGTATATATTGTGAATTTTGGAGCGGAAAACAAGTAGTCGCGGAACTGTTCTGTTACATCACACTTTAATGCTAGGAACTCCAGTTTCACGGAATGTAGATGGTACTTCCTTTCCGCTGGAGATAACGTACGAGAGGCATAGCCTATCACTCTCATTTTCCCCTGCTGTTTTTGGTACAAGACTGCACCAAGTCCCTCTTGTGATGTGTCTGAATGAAGTACAAATGGGATGCTGAAATCTGGATAGGCCATAATATACGGCTGGTAATATACGGAGGGTTGGTAATGTACGGAGGGTTGGTAAAACAGCTTATACGATAATTTAGAGCTTTTTGATGCGGCTCTAGCCGGCGCACGCGATGATGCTTGACCTCCTTTCCCACGTGTGTCTTTTTTCTTTACTTTGAAAGTGCATGGCTGTTCCACCTTGAGTAAGTCATAAATGGGTTTTGCTACTCTGGAAAAGTTTTCTATATATCGACGGTAGTATCCCAGTAGACCTGTCAAATGACGAACTTCACCAATAGTCTTTGGTGTGTAGTCACGTAACTTGAGAATTGCTTTTAAGCTGTCTGGATCTATGCGATAACCTTTTTCAGACACGATTCGCCCTAAATATACAACTTCTTTCTTAAACATGTCACATCTTTTAGCTTTAAAATTGATACCATTTTCTTTCAATCGTCGTAGAACCTTTCTTACATGCTCCATGTGCTCGTTGAATGACTTTGAGTATACAATGACGTCATCAAGATATGGTGCACAACATTCGTCTCTAAATTCCCCTAAACAGCTCTCCATATAACGTTGAAATTCTGCTGGAGCGTTCTTGAGGCCCATTGGAAGTCTTATCCATTCATAGAGACCCCAGGGTGTCACAAAAGCAGTTAAATTGTGACTTTCTGGGTCCATAAAGTTGAATTTTTGGTGCCGCCCCTGTGAAAGACTAAACGACCTCATGATTCTTACTTGCGAGAAAGACAATTTGGACAACGTAAATTTAGATGAGATAGTGGAGCAATTGGCAAGTCGTAGAAGGAGAAAAATTAACACCTGATTTTTGGACTACGTATGTTTTGATGCACTAATTAAACTAACAGTCTTTATCTTCCAAATTTACGAAATCTAGAAACTTTATCATACAGCTGAATAATTATTTACGAGACAATTTATAAGGTTTTGTTGGTAAAAACTACTAAAGTTTAGGCCCTCATACAAAATTAGAATTGACGTTTGTCAGTCGGAAATTTTGAGCCCTTCACCCCCCCCTCCCAAAATATATGCCAATTTACGTCCCTGCAGTCGTCCTCTCCGTCTAACTAACATTTTGAAAATATTAACAATGAAAACAATTGCACTAATGTAGAATCTAACGAAGCTACTGATAGGGATACATCTGTCAATGAAGCCTCTGGTGACAGTTCATTGGAAGCTATCAGGGCGAAAAACCACAAAGGCCTTATCATTGCCTACCAAAATATTAACTCAATCAGAAACAAATTTGAATTTCTAAAACCCCTTGTAACTGATAATGTTGATATATTAGCTATTGCAGAGACCAAAATTGATGAAACCTTTACAACCAGTCAGTTTTTACTAGATAGCTTTTCAAAACCCGTCAGGTTTGATCGAAATCAACATGGAGGTGGTTTACTGATTTATGTCAGAGAGGGTGTTCCCTTCAAAGAGATATCTGTGTACAAAACACCAAATGACATTGAATGTGGCATTAAATGTGAAAAGATATATTAAACAAGATATATTATTAACATGAAAAGATATATTAATATGAAACAATTAACCAGCCACAAAAAGCTAACATGTCTCTATGGCGTTTGATTTAAAGCGACTACTGGCGCATACAAATGAAATCGTTTATTTGAAGTCCTTTTAAAAAGAACATTCTGAAAGTCGTGTTCGGCGAATACTGTAGTTGCCATCTTATATATTTGAATCCTCTTAACTATTTTAGTCTTCTATAATATTTTAGTCTTCTAAAATATTGCAGTCTTCTTAAATGTTGGAGTCGTCTTAAAACATTATTGCCCTCTCAACATCTTAGTCCACTTAAAGTAGTAGTCCTCTTGAATGATTTAACTTCCAAAATATTATACTCCTCTCGAACATTTCAGTCCATTTAAAGACTTGACATTGTACTAAACACAATCTAGTTTATATTAGGGACATGATGTATATTTATTGTGTATATTGTATATATATTTAGTAAATTGATTGTAGTTTTGAAGATCGTTCAGAAACTTTTAGCTTCGTTAACAAATTCATCGCTTCTACAACCGGTCTTTTAAGCGACTGCTGGCAGTGGCGAAGCTAGCCAAAAATTGTTGGTCCTGCTGTATGTACAAGGCCACGCTCTTATTCAATAGGAAACGCCTATGAACAAAAATTCTTTTTTGTAGATGAACTTTCTTGCAGTAAAAAGCAAATTTTAAATCCATGTCTATCTTTTGCAAAATAAACCCATACTTAAAGACGTGCTTTAGGGTGCTTACTTTTCAAACAAATCTATGTTAAATTGTAGTAGGCCTCTACAGCTGAAGTAAAAGTTCAAATTGGTGATAACTAAATTTGACGATAAAAGGGGGTAGGGGTGGCATTTGAAGTTGCATATCATATATTTGTGGTAGTTGAAATAGTCTAATTAGACTATTCAAGATTTTTGTCCAATCTAGATCAAGCTAGACACTCTATTAAAATACCTGACCAATCTAGATACTCTATTAAAATAATTTTAATAAACAACAGAGTTTAAAGTCTGTAGGGGCAAGTTCACAAATTCTGCAGAAAAATTATTCTGCAGCTGACAAAGAGAGGTACAATTGAATAATGTGTTGCGTTATCAATGAAAACAACTTCATTAGCCAAACCATTAGACGAGTAAACAATTCAGGTAGAAAAATACACTTTCATACTAGCAGTTCAGCATTCAGTTCATCGGTATTCAACATAGCAATCAGTCGCCCGTTGATCTCTTACAAATGCAAATTCTGCTGGAACATTTTGTCAGAAGTGCTAGAACTAATTGTCCGAATTCCCAAATGAAGGAGGGTGGATGAATCTTCATATTAAAGTGCACAAATTGTCTATAGAGGCCAGTCTAAATATTTCCTTTTTTGAAGACGCGTAGTAGTTCACTAATTCCTTAACGTTTCTATAATGCTTATCTTGTTGCTCCTTGCATCTTTTGTCCCAAAGCCATTGATAAGTTTCGAAGGAAAAAAGATTGTAATGCGTGTTATTCCTTAGCCATCTTTTGCAGTTTTCTGGACATACATCAAATCCAGCTGAATAGCAAAGTCCCTCTTTAATAAAATTTTCTATGCTTTCTTTAGGAGGCTCCCTTTTGTCATAAATTTTACCATTTGTTATTGTGTACCTTAGGTGGATTGACGATCTTGGCATGGGTACCAGCATCTCTGGTGGCACATTAGATCGATAATAGTCTGGTGACACTTGACTGGAAGACAAATGTTCTCCTGTCCAATCACCATTTGGGACCATCTGCAAACGCCATGAATAGGCATCTCTGTGGTAGTACCAAATATAATTGCACATTATGCTAAATTGACAGATACAAAGTGTTTCATTTCCTGCAGCGGAATTCTTGAAAACTAAATCGAAATCTGTGTTATGGCTTGTTGCAAGAAACTCCCTCATTTCTTTCATATGTTCTGTTTTGATCATGACAGGGAAAGTTGACATGCACTGCATAACTTCCTTTTTGCCAAGAAAAATCTCTGTTGTCTCTGCCCAACATTGGTATGTAACTTGGCCAATCTTTGCGATAATGATTGGTTTTCCATTTTCAAATAGCAACTGTGGTGTTACTAAGGTGCTAAAAAATGTATCAGTGTCAACATACCCTACGTGAGAGACATTAGTACATTTATCGGGATACATCATGTCCCAAAACATCCTGATCTTGCCCCGCCCACGGTAAGCATCGACGGCACTTGGGTCTCTGTAGCATACTCGTGGATAAGGCCATTCTCTTTTTATTTTGTCACCAAGCAAATGGTCTTCATCTTTCTCATTGTCCAACACAACTAAAAGTTTGGCTCTCTCATAAGGAAAGAAAAGGTTCATAGTGCGAATCAAATTATTTCTATACTCTTGTTCCCATCGTAAACCAGATGTTAGCCTCAAGTAGAGCAAAAATTCAGGGACACCATCCCACGGGTTTCTTGCAGGAAGGATCCTTTTAACAAGCGGTTGGACATGATTTAAACCGTTTGCATCTTTGGTTTTGGAATTAAGCACAAAGATACCAAATGTAACGAAAATTGTTACTAGTAGAAATGCCAAGTGAAACAACTGCATGGCTCTTGTACCTATGGAAGGAAAGAAGCATAGTTTGAGTATAATATTTCATGTTGTCATCATATCATTACTGACAATTATACTTTCTGTCGCTGCTTAGTCGCAATTAGCGTAATTCGGGGCGAGATGAGACACCTAAGGATACAATAAGAATTTTACCGAAAACAATACTAGAAATCAGATTAAAAATACTTCAAAACAGTCAATTATGGCCCAAGTACTGGATTTATATGAATGAACTACAATTTCAAAACTTGTTTAACAAAATAATACTTGATAATTGAGGTGATGTCAGGTGTCTCATCTTACCCAACCGTTGGGGCAAGATGAGACAATGTGAAAAGCATTTTTGGGTTTATTTAAAATGCCAAGTTTGCAAATGGTGAACTAAAACAGGTGACTGACTAGAAAAATAAGAGGTATAATAGAGATTTCAGTTGAAACTGTACTTTCCATTTGGACCCTTGAACACAAATTGTTACTAGAAACGGTTGAGCAAATATTCCGAAATATTTCCACTTCGTAGAGGAGTTTCATTTTATGAGTACTTTCATGCTTTACATTACTTTGACAATATGTAGGTAGGGGGGAAATCACTCCAAAAATATTGTATGTTATTTTGGAATTTAATAATATCTATGATTTTGCAAGTATCTTTGACATTCTTCCTGAGATTCTCAAATATTTTAGGGACTTTTTAAAATTTTGCAAGTTCCCAAGACTTGGGGATTAAAGCAATTTTTGAGATATCCCGTGTAAACGCGTCGCCTTTCAGGGATCCGATCCAAAAGTATCCGGATATTTGTGGATCTGATCTGGTCCAGGTCTCGTGTAAACGGGGTCTAAGAGAGAAAATGCTTAAATAAAACACCACAAATGTAAATGGGCCTAAGCAACAAAGGGCCAAAGATGGTCAACAACCTGTCGCATTTTGCCCCGCAACGTGAACTGACAGAAAAGACATTTATTTATTTATTTAAGCAATTAAAACATTAAGGCTAGGCAACAGCTACTTCATATGGTGCCATTCATAGAGGGAAAAGACACAAGGTCATCGAGTTACCCCTATAAATGGCACTTACAATTTATTTAACCATTTTGTCACTCAAGCCAACAAAGGGGCAAGGAATAAACCAAAAAAAGTTATTCAAGTTATTTAGCTAAAAAAAGAAAATATAATTATAAAAAATCAATATTGGGTAGCTGCATTCAGTCAAATCGTTTTTTTTCTTTAAGAAAGGATATTGTAGCTTCCATAATTATTCTGTCAGCAAAAACATTCAACAATGGAGATCCATACAGAAGCAGTGTGCATAAGGATTTTGAATCGTTTTGTGAAATGTCGAGAGTTGACCCAGGAGATCACAACGCATTATGTCGTACAATGGGCAATGCAGGAGAAAATGTTCATTATCTTTTTTTGCTGTTCCACAAACGCAGACAGGGCTTAAACAATCAAAATGATGCCTGAATTTGTGCTCGTTTAGTGCGCTAAATTGCAAACGTAGTTTAGTTAAACACCTAAGATGTCATGAATGTTATATATAGAATTTCCCACTGGTCTTATAGCAGAAAGCAATTTGTTTTTAAACTGAGCAACGGATACGGAATGTTTAACCTCATTGTCAAGCTTATTTCATTCCATCAATGTGTTTTGGAAATAGGTATTAGGAAAGCGATTGGTCCGTCCAATATTTTGGTCATAAACGCATGAATTTCTAGGATTATATGTTAGCTGGCGTTCATTTGGAATCTCAGTGAACAGATATTGAGGTGAGTGCTGTTTCTTCACAACAAAAAAGTGACACAAGCGTCGATACCATCTCCTGTCATGTAGACTTTCCCAACCTAATTCGTTGTAAAGTCTCTGCCTACTTGTACCTCTCCATGCACCAGTCACAGCTAGAGCTGCTGGATATTGAGTTTGGATATAAAGTGCTTTTGTAAAATACAGTGATGCTCGTGTTTTTGATTGGCCTATTTCGATCCACAACTGGGTATATGTAATTCTTAGCGTAGAGTTTTCGATCCATGTTCTGACGTTTTAACTCTGAAGAGTGTCAGACGAAAAGCTTTAGTTTACTAAATGTTTGCTTTTTTCAAAGCCCTTTAAATTGAGATTGCGTTGCAGGATCGTGTCGATGATATATTATATCTTCATAATCTAAATGAGGCCTCACATAAAGTTTATTAATCTGATCAAGTACATTTCTGGCTACGTATTTTGATAGATATCTTATCATACCAATGGCTCTTCTTGCTTTCGATATTGCCTGCCTGGTGTGGCTTTGAAATTCTAGTTTGGAATCAAGTATCACTTCTAATGCTCACTTTCCGCGTTGTTGTCTCTTGGGCCGACTCGCACTGCAAAATTTCCCTGCACCATGACAACAAAATGAACACATGCTCTAACATGATATCAAGGAAGGCCTAAAGCACTCGCAGCAGGAGCAAAAGTATTGTGAAGTGTGGTTGTCTCGTCTTACCCGACGTCTTGTCTTGCCCTGAATTACGCTAAAAAGAATACGTTATACACCAATGGAAATCCAACCTGATGCCTGGAAAATTTGTTTCTTGGCCTATTGGCCTTTTTTGCCCTTTTTCAGCTGAAATTCTAAATTGAAGGGATAATAACTAAATTGAGGGAGTAATTAGCAGTTTACTACGCCCAAGTGTAAAATATTGTCGCCTATAGATCACACCAGGGCCGTAAATCCCAGGGGGATGGGGGGGATTGGACCCCCCAAAAATCTGGAGCAAAACGATTTTTCTAGAAATTATTGTCATTTACTTTTAAAGAAAGGAGTCCCCGGTAGCTGGGATAGAGCCTAACAAAGTTTTGCTGAGTTATTGCAACATACATCAGCCACTATGTCATGGTGACTATTGTCAAGCGCAAGTTGACTATTGTAGATGGCTGTTTTCTATGTTTGCAGAGTGGTGTCGAGTCGGTGACAATGCTCATGGAGGGGAAATTAGCCCCAAATATTTTATCCACCGGTCTCCCCTTTAATAAATCTCAAAAAGCATGTAAGAAAAGAATCGTTTAAGTCGCCATAAATCTCGACAAACCCATATTACACATATTTTCATACACTCTTTTTTATAAAAATCCTAACTCAAAACCTAGGTCCTAAAGTTCCTAATTTCTGAACCTCTATAAGTCAAATTGAGGTATCAAGACCTCCATAATAGCTACTTAATTTTAACTGCATAGGAACAGGGAATAAGGCCAGAAGACAAAGAGGGCAAGGAGTAAAATTAATTTGCGTAATTTACGCTTATTTTTAATCTTTGTAAAAGTACCATGTCAACAAAGAAGTACTTTTGCATTTAATATAGAGAGAAGCAATGACTAAACTCTATTATTAGAATGCAATAAATTTTTCCCATCCTTGATTTTTTTAAGAAAGTTTTCATTTGGAGCCCGAATATGTTCTTGGATGCATCCTAATTTTTTTCTAATCTGATATGGTTTCAAGAAGAAAAACGCTTGCTCTCGAATCGAAAACACCTTTTCTTTCTTTTCTCCAACGTCTGTCACTAGAGTTTAAGCATTTCCCCAATATCTGTCATTAAACTCTTCCCCTTTCCATTTTCTCCCAGAAACAATAGACTCTGTTCTTCTGAAAAACGTCAATTTGTCTATCCTGAACGGTATATTATTTTGTTAAACTTGGCAGGGCCTATTTTAGGATATTTCAATTATACACATTTATAATTATATTTTTTTATAGGAAATTTTGTTGTTGCAATCAGCGCAAACCCCTGTGAGCCCCAGGTGTCTTAGCCATGCAAGCGTAGCGAGGAAATGCCCCGAGTTTTGAACACGTGTATAGGCCATGACGCAGAAATCACAAACAGACAGACGATAATATATGCAATCAACAATAACACTTCAAAACATAAACAAAACAAACAGTAGCTATAAACTTGAATAGAAACATGGTCATTCATCTCTTGTAAACGTAGTCACTATCTCTTGATTTGTCGGGACAGTACAACTAAAACGTCTTATTAGGTTCTTTATCTTTCTTTTTATTTAGTTTTTGTATGTCAGTAGCCTCCCTAAATGTTTGCACAAACCACTCCTGTTGGATTGCCTTAGAAGGCTCGACTGCTCTGTGTCGTTTTTCACTCATCCAATATAAGGCAGCAGTTCTTGGGTCAAACTCAGCAAGGGTTGGCATATTCATATTTACATACAAATTGTGGGCAAGTGTCTCGTTGGATAAGCTGCTGCGGTCAGCTGTTTTCAGCTGGTTATACAGACTTATAACCCTGTCGACGTCAGCAGAATGTGCAGTACAAGCTGCTATTCTTGCATATACAGTCAGGGCCGTCGAGAGACGGGCCAGGCCCCAGGGCTGGGACTGTCATGGGGCCCCACAGTCGAAGGCTGCAAAAACCTTTTTTGGATTACGCCCTTAGCAATGCAGTTAGATGGACTGTAAAAGGCATGAATTTTGAAATCAACGCCCCTGAAACACTCGAATTTGTATTTTAAGGTCTTTAACAGAACATGTAATTAGTGACTATATAAAACAAATCATTAAAACAAATCAGTTTAAAAATCAGAGTTAATTTAATGTTTAAAAAACTGCTTTTCTTGCTTTCCTCATGGCGAAATCCTTAATCTTTTCCCACAATCTTTTCCAGCTGTCGTTCGCTCCCCAACCATCAGGAGAAGCCAATTTTGATTTTGAACCATTATTAATAGTGTGCATGGCAAACAATAGAGTGCAGCCTTTGTAGGACTGAAAACAAGCCAGCTTTTTCTTACTACCTCCCAATTTTGCTGCTTCACGTTAAGGACAGTTGTTGGAAATTTGTGGCCGTCGCAATCTTTGGGAAACTCTGGAGGATGAGGCAAATGACCAGTTCTAACAACCTTTTCTAACTCCTTTATCGTTGGAAATCCGGTCAATGTGCCGACATCAAAACTAGATGATCCACTATGAACAGTATCTTGATTTAATGATGAATCAGTAGTGCTTTCTCTACTTTCTGTGGTGTCATGGTCTACCGAAGCAGCCAAGTCGTCTGTGTCTTCTTCTTCTTCAGCAGTGCTTTGAACAGAGCTTTCACCAGGTTTATTCAAAGTTGAATCACCTTCCTTGTCTCTTTTGTAAGCACCTACCTCAAACAATGTGCGAGAGGCTTTCTTTGCTTCTTTTTCTCGCATCTTTTTTCCTGCCTTTTCTGAGCACCAGACTTGTGCCTGTAAGATGACATCGCAGGGGTTGGTTGGATCGTGATCCCGCTTAGTGATTTTGATAAAGACTTTTATAGCGTTTGGATTTGTCTTGATTCTTCGCATGTGCTTTTTCTCTGGTGTACGCCGTGAATGGAAGATTTAGTTTTACGTTTATAGGAAGTCCACACAAGGAATAACTAAAACATTTGACCTAAAAGTAGATATATGTGAGTGCAATCGAATTTTTCGGCTTCCGGAGAAGTATATTGTGATCGTATCGTCAATGTTTTAATTATAAACCTTAACAAAAAAAGGCCCTCATCATAGACCAGCTTGTTGATCCCTTGTTGAAAGAATAAATTTCGAATATCAATCGGGTCATGGGCCCGCCCTGCCAATGCTGCTAATTGAAAACTCATAGCCAAAAATACATACCTTATTTTATACGGGCCCCTCAAGGCCCCGGGCCCCCTGGTAACTACCCTGGTTACCCCCCCCTCTCGACGGTCCTGTATACAGTGCACAAAGTGCCGAATTCCTTCATTCTGGAGAAGTACTCTAACAATGACAATGACTTCAATGCAGGTATATTTTTGGCATCAATATACTCTTCCGATAAACAGGGCAGTGAAAGATCAGCTGCAATCTTTTCATGAACATTAACTAATTCATTATCATTGGAACGAAAAGAAATAAATTTCTTTAGCATGCTGCTGAGCATTTCGTCATATGAAAGCCTCTCTTTAATGAAACTTTTAACGATTCTAATATTTCATAGCGAACAGCTGGAAAACTTCGCGAAGATTCACTTACGTAACGATGGTGTTCATTTCTTCTTGGATTCCTATTTTTCTCATTCAATTGTTCACCGTGAAAAATGTTTTTCTCTTGGTCAAAATCTTTGTAAAAAGCAGCTTCCCAGCCTCAATCAACTCGTGATTGATAGAGGAGGTAAAGCCTGTTAAATTGAACTTGTCATCTTGCATTTTCTTGTGATATCTTGAAAAAACAAACAACAAAGCCCGCCAAGAAACGAGGACAGATTCCAACAGTGAGGAATTAAATTCACTCCAACAGTTTCGGAAGCTCGCGAAATTGCAGTGAGTCTGATTTGGCGATATGCCTAAGCTCTCTTGAACGCAAACCGGACATATGAAAAAATGAAGACATAGAAACAAGTGTCGAAAATATCGACTTAACTTCTTGCACACTTTGGGAAACGCTTTTCCAAGCCAAGTCCATTCTGTGTGCGGCGCACCACACCTTTATCAATGGCAAGCCAAATTCTGTATGTTCTTCAGTTAAGGTTGCCCAGAGACTTTTCTTATGTCCTGTATTAAGGTTGGTGCCATCCGTTACAAGTGAAGTCATCTTTTCTGCAACCGATTTCCAATTCGAAGTTATGGATACAGCATCTTTCACTGCTTGCACGTATCCTTGTGTGCCCCTGTCTTTTGGCTCTGCAAGCCCGAGAAACAGAACCTCTAATTTCCCTTCCTGGTTGATAATTTTTGCAATAACATGGCAGTTGTCAATTCTTCTTCTGTCAACTGATCCATCGCAACGAAGTGAAAGTGCAAGACATTTTTCAAGCTTTGATTTGACGTTATTATAAATTAATACTGCACAAAGTGTGCAATAATGCACACTAAAATAGGCTCTGAAACTTGGTCAGGGAAATGCTTTTATAGCTATTTAGAAGGTATGATTTCAAAAATTTCCTTTCACGTCGGCCCCAACCACGGTGGGTCCTCCTACATCACTAAACGTGATTCTCAGCCCCCCAGGTTTAATCTATTCAAGCTGTCTCTGAAAAATGGCTTATTGAAACCGGCTAATAATACTTAGTGTGTGAATAATGAAAAGGCCGCAATAGCAGGCAGCTCGACAGACTCCGATAAAATTCTTGCGGCAAGATATCGATTATAATGTAGTAAATAAGAAACACCGCAACGCGCCGAGAATATACAACAATAAACATACATAAAAATCAGTAATGGCCAATAAATCGCCCCGGCATACGGGGCTTCATCAGAGCAAAAGTAAACGGTCTTGAACTTAATCAGAGTGGAATCTTTGATTATCTTGAAGGTTTCTTCTTTTTTGGTAAACACGAGTGCTTTTGAAATTAACTGCTTTCCTTTTTGGCTCTGGTAAAGCCTTGAACTAGCTTTACAAAGTAAGTTTGATACATTAAGAACCACACCAGATCATACAAAATGTTCTTGACAAGTTATCAAATGGTAACCGAGTTTTGCAATGGGTTATCGCAGAGATAAAGTGTTATACCCGCACCAAACCTATCTTATATTCCATTTCAAGGCTTTTGTTGCTGTTAGTGATGCTTGGCAGTCTTCTGCATTACAAAGATCAAGATAATCCAAAGGGTTTACCAGCTTTACAATAATTCTTCAAGATAATCAAAGATTCCACGACACGACATACTTGCTCAATTGCAGCTATGAAGAGGCTGGCATCCACTTGATATTCCATACTTGCCTCATCGATAAAAATTTATTAGTTGTCGAAAGGACACTAAAGTAGTTTTCTGCTTATTGTGTGAAAAGCTTTAAAGGAAATACTCCTTAAAGATTGACAATGAGAAGTACGTTAATTTTGGAAAGTCGTATCTTACCTGGGTTTAGATAGTTCCAAAAATCTACCGGCTATTCATGCAGTTATTGGCTGCGAAACAACACCGGTAATGTTTATTGTAAGGAAAGCTAGCATTTTAAAAAGCTTTAGGAGTGTCCTGGAAAGGAAAAATTGCTCGAGAGAGTTACGATGAGACAGGAAATCTGCAAAGACATTCTCGCGAATACGATCAAATTTGTGCAAAAATAATCATACAAAGAGAAATGTAATGAAACACTTGTGCAGATAAGAGTAAGAATTCGCAAGGCAATGAAAAACAGGTAATCAGAAGCTCTACAACCAGATCCATACTGGTCGACACACGCATTTACTATTGGTTACATTACCAAAAGTGAGAGAAATTGAGTGAAAGGATTATCTGGTCTACAGGTGGTATTAGCGTGGTTTAAAAGAGCAAAATTTCTTTATATATTCTAATTTTGAACATGCATTTGATAAATAAACAAAAAAATGGCACTGAGAGGATATACAGAGAAAAACGTTTCTTAACGGCTTGATGAGAAAAATATTCGATCGTCAACGTTAAAAAAGCTGTGAATATCTGCAGAAAATACTGGAGTCAGCCAACCTTTTTCCAAAATCCTTTTCACACAAATTATTTTCATTTTTTGCAGGGCCCCGCACACCCTCCGCTACAAAGCTGCAAGATCTGCAGCGCTCTAGTGATGAAATCGAAGAAAATTCCGTAACCAATGAGGACTAGGCCATGGGAAAAATTATGGTGAGGTGATCAGCTTAAAGCAGACGATGATGAGTGGAACTACATTTTCTTCTGGAGTTCCAGCAAAGGAGACAGTGATGAATGATGAATGGATTCCATATCATTTTCTATACAACGAAATTTCAATTTTGAATGACTTTTCTAACTAGCTAAAGATTTTTAGGCATACTTTCACGTGTTATTCAATTACCTGTAAAGGAAGATGACGTCATAAAATGATGATGACGTCATGAAAGAAAGTTTAAAAGTAAGTATAATAGTAACTCAATACATCTTTCAAAAACACTGAATGTGTGCTATTCGAATATGGAACATATTTGACAATGATAGTTGCGAGAAAACAATTAAAAGGGTTCAAAGTGAATTTTCTCCGATTTGATGACGTCATCAAAAAATTTGTCTTCCGCTCAAGATATTTTCCATTTGATCTCAGATTTGAAATCTGCTAAGTTAATTTAGTGCAAAAATGCAAGGAAAGTTGAGGTCGAGTCCTTGGCTGATTTTTAAAGATTTTTTATCATTTTCTGATGACGTCATCAAAAACAGTAACTTCCGGTGATAATTTTTTTTGGCCCATCTTGGATTTGGAATCTCCATGGTCGATTTAGTAAGAATATGACATAAAATTTGAGGTTAGGCAGTTTGCTAGTTTTTTTACAAAATTCCCTGTCTATACGTCGATGGGTCCTTCTTCCTGTAATGGTTGCTAGGAAGCAGCTTTTCGAATAAAACTGCTGACTATGCATGCTAAGCATAAGTGTGATTGCCACCTTAATCAATGGGTTACCACCTTCTGCATCGAGCAGACAACTTTTTCCTGTTTTCGTTATTAACAGATACTGCACTTTAAACAATAATGAATGAAGACGTAATTGGAAACACTTGCTCAGATAAGGCAAATGAAGCTGTCACTTCTCTTACTGGAGCACAAGAGGGAGATTTGAAAGAAGAAAATCTCCAAGATTCGAAAAATGTAGAATCAGACCAGCAGATGGTGGACGTTTTGAATGACATTGATCCAGGCATCGCTAGACTGAGATTTTTACAGCTCATTAGCAGGCTAAAGGGCAAAGAGGCTGTTTTGCAAATGCATGAAAAAACAAAAGTCAAAGGGATATTTGAAGCAATTGACATAGAAGGCAATACTATCGCTGTCAAATCTTTGGAAACACCTATTGGGAAACAGCATGCTGCTCTTATACGAGTAACTGATGTTGTATCTATGTCGATCGAGGCTTGATATTAATGCTGCCACTCTTAAAAACTAATGAGAATGCAAGTTAATCCAACTTGCTTGACAGGGCATTTCTCCAAGAGAGGCCCACAAACAGCCTTTCTTGTTCTGCTATTTTCTTTGCTTATGCATGGCAATGTTTTTAAAGGCATTATTTGGTTTTGAGCATAACAAATCGTTAATTTAACACCATTTCCTCATTAATATTTGTCAATTGTGTCAATAGTAGTAAACCTTAAGAATAAATTTATGTCTTCAAATCAAGATTAAGCTGTAAAGGAATGAAAAAAGATTTGATAACACCATCCCTGGTCCTATTAGACTGTTTATACAAATCAATAAAACATACAACATTCTCAGTCACAAGATACTCATTCATTACATTCTCATTGTGGTTAAAGTGTACATTGTCATTAATCCCTCTAATTAGAATTCCCAGAACAACATACTGTGTCTTCTCTGTTTAATATCAGTGACATCACTTATTCATATTGCATCAAGGTACCACTCATTTGGGATTTACATTTAGGAATTTTTCTTTGAATGATTCAAAACTGACTGTGACAGGTTCATATGCATATCTGAATAACTTATAGATAGTTAGTAACACAACAGATTATTTACAGTGGAATTCAGCAAGTTAAGAAACAAATTGAAAACCTGTAAAATTTATAGCATAAAAAAACTCAAGTTGAGATCAAGAGCAGACAGACAGAAGTAAATAGGGGCCCCCATATTTTTGCATGCTGTGTTATTGGCCATAATGTCGTGTGTGAAATCGTGAAATCGTGAAATCTTGATTGTTTATGCAAGATTTCGTGAATTAAGATTAGAAAAAAATCAAAAAATTAATAAGCGTCCCCCCCTTCTATTCAATGTTTGAAAGTATGGTTGTAGTCCTTCAAACAGGGCTCTGATGAGCAATAGCTGATATTACATCTATTGTTTGTGTGAGCGTGAAAATTCAATTTTGCAGTCCATGAATGCGTGAAAAGTCAAAAAATTGTGCGTGAATGCGTGAACCACAACCACTATGGGGTGCCCCCTAAGTATAATGTATAAACTTGTGGGAAGCCACATATTTTGAAAATGCAGTTCTATTTTGGCTAAGAGAAGCTGGAACTTTTCAGGATCCAAATCTCTCTTTTGATTATAGACAGTTCTGTCTTACCGCTGTTACAATGTACATTGGATGTAAAATACATTGTAAGGGGGGGGGGGGGGGGGGGGGTTTGTTGTTGTACAACAATCTCATTTTGCGAAAAGCATATATTTAGAAAACTTTTTAACATTCTTTCATTTTTAACATCTTGTTTTCTTACATCATAATAAAAATAAACCACTCACTCTTATCATAACAGTTTATCAGAGTAAGAAGTTATCATGTAATGAGCAGAGAAATTTTCTTGAACTATCAAAAGGATTTTCTGTATTTGGAACCATGAAGCAATTTGGTTTGTCCCTTACCTTTGCCTGTTTTGTATTTTACAATGGGCATACCAGGTTGGAATCTTTGTAAAACTGACACTGGAGATACACCAATAGATAATAGAAATACTATGGGAAACAGTTAGTACATAATGGGTATCAGCAGTGGAAACTTGAGGGGTGGGGGGGGGGGGGGGGGACTGTCCCCAATACTTTAGAGGGCAATGGTCTTTTGTTCTAAAACAATGGGAAATGTGATGTCATCTTATTAAAACAATAGGCTTGCCCCCCCCCCCAATATTTGACCAAGTGTCTGCCCCTGATGGGTATCTCCAGCATAAGCTACAATAATTACTTTTGATTTAATATTATTTGCATAAAGGAGGACTTTCAATAAAAAAACAGACAGTAGTAGACAGAAATTTATATCACTGAAAGCTTCATTTGTTAATAATCCAAATGGTAGCAATAACTATAATACAAAGTTAATATTTATACATTTTTAGAAAGTGTTTTTAAACTCTCCATTTGTACTCAGGGCCATCTCCTTTGAACCTAGAATTGAAAGGTCAAATTAAATTTTATGACATAAAGAGGCCAGATAAAGTTTGGGAGAAGAGATGTTGGTAATTTTCATATTCTTCGCCATCCATTTTAAGAAAAATGTGTAGTATAATTTTTTTAATACAGCAAAGTAATTTTCATCAATGGCCATATTTAATTTCCCCCACCCTTTCATCATTCATGAGTTTCTCCAGCTTCTGCAAAGTGATAGTATTGGATAGGCAGTAGACATTAGCTTCTCGTTTATCTCTTCAAAATAAACATCTATCTTAAATATCGAACGAGATACCTAAACACAAAAGTAATTGTACAATTGTAGTAATTTTACGAGAGAAGGGCGGCATTTTCTTTTAACATAATGTACCATTTCTTCACGTCAGTCACAAAATCATTAATGTCAAAACGTAAAAATTTTAACATTAATTTGTTGTAAAGGTGTGCTCATATTTGTTAATTATGTGGGTTAAAAAGTTTTTAACATTTCAAACTAATTTTCCATTTCCAATTTCAAGCCTTCATAAATAGCATTTGCAAAAAAAATTTACTGAGTGCAACAAAAATTTATTCATATAACCAATTTTCAAGAAACATTTTAGGTTTTTTTTCAGTATGTTTTACACGCTTCTTTTGCAGGTGTTGGTAAAAAATTCTTGAATCAGTCCTAAATCAAGTTTGTTGACACGTTTGTTGCAATATTCCTCAATTTTAATCGGTCAATAGAGTATGGAAAACTTTAGTCTCTCAGCAATTCAAAGATCTGGAACCTATGCTTAAAAGAGAACTGATAAATGACCAGCAGATCAAATATATAAATCATCATAGTGAACTTTGTTTAGAATAAAAATTTTTTAGGTGAGGTCTTGGAGAGTAAAATTTTGTGAAAGGGAGGAGCATAAGCTATTAAATGTGACAGCACCAAAGAGTGATTTGTATCATCCTCTAATATTATTGATGAAATTCGCTTATATTTATTTACCTTGCAGATCAGAAAGTTGTTTTCATTACTTTCATCTTTAAATCACGTTTTTAACGTTGAAAAAAACATCGAAGATATTGTCAAAAGTTAAAAATTTTGTTGAAATGAAAGAGAGGAATACCAACCTCCACTGATACTCTGTTTTGGAATAACTGTCTGGTTCTCTTCCTTGTTCGTTTTGTGTATTTTCATTTTTTGAAATCTTTTCAAGACCGTGCTTTTCTCGTATGGAGTTGATAGTATCCAGGGGGTATATTTCGGGAAAACTTTCCAAGTACTCAAGCACATAACGGTCAGCATCATATACGACAAACTTATGCTTGTATATTTCAATCGTGGCACCAATTTTGAAATCTGCAGGTGTGTAAAATTCTGGCTTATCAATTGAAGTTCCTGGCTTCCTAACTTTTGTCCTCTCGAGAAACTTCCCACCAAGTATCCCCGAGTTTCTTTGTGGTGGTTCGTAAACGGTAATCATGTCATCTGCTAATCGATAAGAAATGATGAACCTTCTGTCTTTATCTTCTTGTCTGACAGATCGCTGAAAAAGGCGAATTAAAAAAGATGCAAAAAGAGCAAGTATCAAGTTATGATACTTGATAATGAGGAAAATAGGCTGATGTTTGGAATAATTTTCAAACAGAATTTATATCTTTTCAAGTTTCACTGGCTTTGAGTATGATATAAACAGACATTATTAATGATCAACTTTTGGTAACGTAAAGGCAGCATCAAGATCAAAGAATCACATCACAAATAATACGTATTCCCTTTCCCAATATATTTTCAGCGAATTTGGATGAAATACAAAATCGATCCGGCTGAAAAATGGGCGGAGGAAGAATCCCTTCAGCCCCCTCCCCCCCAAGTGGCGCAACCAATGGTCACAAAACCCGCTTTGAAAGAGTGAGCACCTTAAACAAGAACGGTCAGGTTCGGGAAAAAACCTTTCAACGGCGGGCACCACCAAATAACGGACAAATAATTTGTTCTAAAAATTTTCTTTTGCAGCGGTACACAGGTAACCACCACAAAGCGGCCACATTCCAACAATTGTCGTTAACTCTGATGGGTTGACACTTATTAGCCCATACTATACATATGTAACATCATAGTTACAAACGTATAGCTTTACAAATTTCTGTTGTTTATCAACTTCTTTTAGCAACAGTGAAGTCATAATTACAATGATTAGACACATTGAAGACCCAAAATTAGGAAAAATTGGGGTTGAGATTACACCTCTGCACGCAAAAAAACTTCTTAGTTCTTTGTTGGTACAGACCCCCAACATCAGATTATGACAAGGATAAATCTGAAGCCCTCACAAACTTACTTTCAAAGCTTGATGCAGAGGGGAAATAAATTTATCTGATGGGGGATACCAACTGTTACTTTAGAATGCCAAACAAAGGCCCTACGAAACAACTTAAATCAATTTACAACGACTTCCAATTTGAGCAGCAAATAATAGAACCCACAAGAGTTGCTAGTGTTGTTAATGAGGATGGATCAACTCGAGTAACAAAAACATTGATCGATCACATAGCAACTAACCGCCAAAGTTATATTTTAAGTGCGGAGGTACTAAAAACAGGTATGACTGACCATTACCTTCCATTTATTCAACGAAGGATTAATGTTAAGAGGTTCTTGAATAAACGAACAAAATTTATAGAAGCTTAAAGCTTAGCCAATTATCAAAAGGACCTCTTCTTAAGGGATCTAGCATCAGTAGATTGGGACCTAGCTTTTGAAGCTTCCGCTGGTGACCCTAACATCATGGTGCGCTCTTTTAATGAGCTTTTCGGCTCGATTCTTGAGATGCATGCTCCATTAACACACAGGAACGTTTCAAGTAACAACACACCCTGAATTTTACCCTTAATAAAAAATTAATGAGAGAGCGTGACCAGGCAAAGAAAAGATCTGAAAAAGATCACAATTTATGGCCTAGGTACAAGAAATTAAGGAATAAGGTAACAAGTGAGCTACGAAACAGTGTGCAAGATTACTATCACAATTTAATGGAAGAAAACCCAGGTAATCAAAAGGCGATGTGGAAGACGATAAATAAAGTGTTAAACAAATGTAAAACTTCTGACCCTTTAAATTTAGTCACACTGAACGGTCGAAAGTATGTTCGTCCAGATAAAATAGCTGAAGCCTTCAACGAGCATTTTGTAACCATTGGGCCTAAGCTCGCATTCAAAATTGAGGCACCTACTGATGCCGACCCAATGGCTTACGGGAGAGATGTGGTGAAAGACAAATGTCCTCTGAAATTCTTGCTTAAACATATTGTGAATCTTATGTTAAACAAGAGATTAACAAACTGAAGACCTCAAAATATCCAGGTCCAGATAAAATACCTATTAAAATATCAAAAGATGCTGTCGATAATATGCTGTCGATATTATAAGTAGACTTTGACAACAATATTTAACAGATCCCTCGACACAGGTATTTTTTCAGATCTTTGGAGTGTCACCAATCTTTGAGGCAGGCCAAAAATCAGAGTTAACAAACTATAGAACAATCTTTGTCGTTTCGATACTGTCAAAATTGCTTGAAAAGGTGGCCCATGATCAACTTTTTTCTCATATGAAAGATTTTGGTCTTCTTTCAAACAACCAATTCGCCTTCCGTTAACTACATAACACGCAAACATCGATACTGAACATGGCAGAGGCTTGGTTCAGGAACATCAATGAGCAAAAAATGAATTTAAGCGTATTTTTAGATCTAAATAAAGCATTTGATACTGTCGACCATGATGTTCTGTTAATGAAGTTATTAGCCTACGGAGTCACTGATTTTGCACACTGTTGGTTAACTTCATACCTTACCGTAAAAGAGCAGTATTGTTATGTAGATGGTAAATCGTCAAACAAGCGTTTAATTCAGTGCGGAATTCCACAGGGGTCGTGTTTGGGTCCCTTACTTTTCATCACTTATATGAATATTTTGAAAAATGTTTGAAAAAATCTAAACCAAATATGTACGCAGATGACACAAGCATTTCTTATGCCTCC
Source organism: Rhopilema esculentum (assembly GCF_013076305.1). The sequence goes on from NW_027019640.1 coordinate 9,049,691, forward strand.
ATAGAGATCAACGAGCTTTTTAACGACACAAAGGGCGAACTCAATCTTGTATCATCCTGGATGAGGCAAAACAAACTTAGCCTAAATGCTGAAAAAGTGAATTTATGTTGATAGGGCACTCAAAACAACTGAACAGAGCAAAAGACTTAAGAATTGTTCAGACTTAAAAAAACAAAATATCTAGGTGTCCTAATTGACGAAAGCATGAATTGGGAAGAGCAACTCAAAACCGTAAGCAAAGGATAAAAAACGGTTTAGGGGCAATGTTTAAACTCAAAAACATCATTTCCCAGAAACAATTGACAACTGTTTGTCGAGCATTAATTGAAAGCCATCTGATATATTGCAGCGTCATTTGGGGAAGTCTGTCAAACTCTAAAATAGAATCCCTACAGAGGTTGCAAAACAGGGGACGCAGACTAATTAAATGTGCAAAGCATAAAGATGGCTAGTTATGTGATTGGCTCAATGTACAAAATCTAATAAAATATGACAAGCTGATTACTCCATACAAAGTAAACAATAGACTCTGCCCAGAGAGCCTCAAAAGTAAATTCACTCCTAGGTCGAGTATTTCGAAATATAACACAAGAAAAATTGATGATTTCGAAATTCCTCGGCTTCGTCTTGAATACAGCAAAAAGTATTTTGGATACCAGGGAGCAAGTACCTGGGACGAGATCCCAAAACAAATACGAGACTCTGCCTCATTGAGATCCTTTAAAGTAAGATTAGAGGAGTTCTTGAGGTAGAGCGACGCAAACAGGAGTTCTTGGAGTTCTTGGATTAAAGGAGTTCTTGGAAGAGCAGCTTTAGTTATTTTTTTAGTTAAGGTTACGGTAAACGTTTTCTGGATGAAAGCATAAATTTTTAGATTTTTTACGCTTAAGTAGCCGAACTTTCAAGGCACACAATGGTACCAAATTTGAAACAAACAGCATTTATCGCACTGTAAAAAATATGGCGGAGCGCTGGAATTGTGTTTAGGCTATTGTTCCAGCTATTGTTCTCGTTAACCAATCCACATTGCTTTTAAAGCTTCAAGTGACTTGACCCGGATTATACTGTGGTTTAAGAGTGTACCTTGTCCGATCAGTAAATCCTGTTTTCTCCGTACTTACAATTCCTCTATATACAGGTACGAAAAAGCTATTGTGTACCCAAGGAACCCATCGAATGGGTCAAAACTTTGCACATGGCCAGGACAGATGTCGGGTAAGCAAAGGGTGTCTCAAAATCTTTGTATTTGCTCTGGTCCGTCTTTTATAGCCAAATACAGCGATGAGAGGGAAGAAAAATTGTTTGCCAATTTTTGACATGGTATAGTTTCAAGTGGAGGAGGAATTTGAAAAATCTGAGACATAATTTGGTAGCTAAGGATCTTCGCTTTCTGCTGATGTAAGTCAGATTTTGTTACCTCAAACGCAAGGGTACAAAATAGCTTTTGAAGGTGGTTCACTCATTTAAGCAATAAATTTGCCTGGAAAGTATCATTTTACAATCTTTGCCAATTATTTTGATATGGTTGAAATCACGAAATTCTTCTGCATCGAATGGTGTATAGTTTAATCTGATTCCGTTAATAGTTTTGCTTTCAGTGAGAGAAAACGAAATATCGTGTTAAAGACGTTTACCGTAACCTTAATTTGTTAAATAGCTGATAGGGAATTGTCTTTAAATGAGAGTAAAGTAATGAATAAAATAAATAAATAAATAAATAAATAAATAAATAAATAGATAAAATAAATAAACATCTAACTTACCAGTCTCCCTTCATATCGAAGAACTTTGTTGTCGTTCTCGAGCATTTTGATAAAATCCTTTTTGGGTGCCTGTGGTACTAGCGAAAGGCATGATTGTAGTGAATCTTCCATTGAGCCAAAACCATTATAAGGTGGAAGTATCTAATCAAAAAAAGATATTTTGTATTCAGATTGCTTTCTTAAATCCTATAGAAATGTGACTTAAAAAGTGCAAACTACAAAGCGCAGATGGTCCTCGTGATCGCAGTTATCTGGGCAAATTTGAATAGAATTAGACAAAAAACACTCAAATTTTAAGGCTTAAGGTAGCAGTTACTTTCATATGGTAAATACAAGATTAAAAGCTTTATTGAGCATGCTTTATCAAATCCTATAGAAATGTGACTTTAAAGTGCAACTACAAAGTGTAGATGTTTTGGGTACAATCAAAGCTATTCGTGATCTCAGTTATCTGCATAAATTGGAAGTAAAATAGACAAAAAACATTCAAAGGTTCAAGGTAGGAGATATTTTCATGGTAAATACAAGATACACAACTTACACATATTCGATCTTGAAACTAGTGCTGTTGCTAGAGAAAATTACAGGCTGTTGATCCGAGCCTACACTGCCTTTGAGATTTCAGGCATTCTGTGACAATAATTGCCAATTCGAGTACTTACAAAGCTTTATGGAAAGCTTGCAATACATATTGGTAAAAAACCTTGCAAAGCCTGGTTTTCTAGCAGCTCTTGGCGAAATTGTTGGATCACCTCCACAAAAATCAAAGTTTTCAAAGTTTTTTTCCTTTCCCCAATACAATGTTGATTATAATAAAAATTACATGTTTGTCAGTGACCATCTAACTTGGGCTGGAAGCATTGTACGGGAGGGAGGTAGAAGCAGATAATATATTAACAGCATTGATGATTTGGAAAAGTAGTTAATATCTGGGATTGTCAAATTTTGAACGTGAATATTGCTGTGTTCCAGCTGTCTTTTGCAAGGATTTTAGGTTGAAGCAAAAATTATGTTACCAAACTTACAATTTCTGATCCACAATTTCAAATTAGAAGGCATAAACTTGGAAGATGCTCAAGATATTTCTTGCTTTGTTAAACCAATGATGACTTGTATTCAAGTTAGTTCTAAACGAATGATACTTAAAGCCAACTGCTACTGCTACATATTAAAGCGGTCACTCACTTTTGGTGCTCTTTCCTTTATTTCACCTTTAACATCGTATGGGGTGAAGTCAGTCATGCCAAAATTTGCTTGATAGAACGACTGGGTGAATTCATCGCAATCATAAAGAAGAAAACGCCGGCCCATAACAAATAGTGTTTGCCCAATACGAAAATCTGCTGGAGTGTACCATCCATCGACTTCTTCCTCTGATATTTCCATGACAGCGACAGGAAACGAGGCTAAATTGTTAATAAACAGAACAATATTAAAGCATGCTATATTCAATTTAATGCTGTTATCTTACAGCAAACTTTATGCTGATATGGTTAGAATTTTTCCTATTTTTGAAATTTTGCACTACAAAAGGTTAATATATTTTGGTTTAATAAAGAGGTATACCCAAATTCCGGCAAGGAGTAAAGGGAGATCTCGATGTTTTCACTCAAAACAATAGGAAAGCACTAACAAGTGACAAGTCAAAAAATATTTAATTAAAGACAAAGCCCAACTGCCATTTTAAGATGTAGGACGGGTTGGAAAAAGACTGAAAATCTTCAACTGACCTACATAGGCGACCATTTGAGGTCCTAGGTTTTGAAAAATTGGCCTCTACATGCTTTCCAAAGTAAATATAGCAAAAAATAAATATAAATACTGAATATTTTTTCAAAATGTAGCAAAACTTGGTTTTGTTAACAATGAGCAGGATATCATATGTGCTTCTTATCTAAATCAAACATTGCATTTCAATCATTGAGACTAAACATTTTCTGAAATGTTTAAAAAGCTGCCCAACATTTTAAATCATACGTATTTTAAATGCAGAAAACAAATCCAATAAGCGTTGAGCGGATATAAATGCACAACTATAGAATTGAATCTCTAAGTTCCGAAAATATATAAAAAAAATAATTTTTCCACATTACTTAAAAATCAAAAGCTGGCAAAATATTAAACCTAACCAAATAGAAAAAAGGCTTTTCACTGGTTATGAGAATTATATTGTTCTTGATAAATTTTTTTCATCAAAACATACCATCAGAACAATTTTCTGGCGGTACAAAAAATGAAAATTGCTTTGACAAAAACAAACATTTTTCAACAGATCCCCGACTGGGTATATGTTTTCCACCTTTATCTTTTCAACGTTGATTCTGACGTTTTTAAACTCTGAATAGTGTCCGAAGAAAAAGCTTTAATAATCTTTTAAAATGTTTGCTTTTTTTAAAGCCTTTTTAAAAAATATCAATGAACAAACTTTACCAAAACACTTATAGTAATGCTGTCAAAAAATAAAATTATGAAATGATAATAAAACAACGTCTAACAGCTATTCTATGTCTTGTAATCTTAATATTCAAACTGTTATAATATAATCAGACATTTGTTGACAAATAGCATACAAATAGCATACAAATATGACTGAATTGAAGCGAATTGAATCGTTAGGGACTGACAACAGGTATGGCAACGATGAAAATGGTTCGAATTTGGTCTCTCGCTATTTCTTTAGAGCGTCCTGCCCCACAGATATCTAATTGTGAGTAATATTTTCACGATAAATGTTAGAATGATACGATGAAATTTTGCCCCAATCATTTAACGCAGACTGACAATTATATTCTTATGCAATCGCTATTTCTCTTTCGGAAACATGTTAATGGTTGCATTCCCAGTATGAAGAGGAATTCCAAGAATCATGCACCAAGGCGTGTACCAACAGTTGTAGCAGACAACAGTATTGAAGAACTACTCTAAATTAGAAAATGTCAATTTTGGATCAACATGTCAATGAAAACAGAGTTCTACCATTACGCTCATAAACATGTTTCAGTTTCGATAGAGCTTTCAACAAATTAATGAATTAATTGCACATACATTTGATATTATCCCTCTCTTTTGGCATCTTCTGTCGACGTATTAAAACAGGGAAGGGGTCTCTGCCATCATTTGGTTCATGAACTTCACGGATCTCCATAGTGTCATCGACAAGGTAATAGTGAAGAATCTAAAAGAGATAAAGCATCAAATAACACCAGTTTTATGAAGTAAGAAGTAATTATGGAGGATGTTGTGGCACAGAAGATGATCAACAGTACTAGTGAAATAACGGTGCGGTCATGAAGTTAGTACTATATAGGGACGAAGGATATTGCGAGGAAGATTTTCATAAAAATATTCATATATATAGGGCATAAAACCAAATTTAGTGACTCAGATGGGGTGGGATATAATATATAAAATTATCTATTTGAGTTTTACGAAACAATCATCGATGTTGTCACTTATAGCAAGAGGGACACAAACAGAAGAAAAGCAACAATAGAAAATCTGAAAGAAAACAACGAGCTGTAACAATGCAAATTGATGCAGAAAATATATTTGTAGTAAGAAAAGGAAACGAACACACTTATATCATACAAAGTAAAATTTGAACAAGGAAATGCTGACTTGAGTGTAAGCAATGAAAAGCAAGGCATTGTAAAATAGATAGCATAAAGTCCATCCACAGAATAAAGAAACACGAGTTATAAGTTTGGTGCTCAATACTTTTTTCAAAAATACCTTATTTAAGGCGGAGGTGGCAAACTATGAAAGATTCTAATGCGGAGCTAAGTGTAATAAAAAAGTGTGATAGCTGAGAAAATTTTTAGTCCAAAACGGACCATTTTGATTCTAGGAAAAATTAACTAGAAAATTCAAAAAGTTAGGAGAAAGCCGTCTTAAGCTCAAAAAGAAAGGACACCGACATAAAGAGACAGCTACAAAAAAATTGTCTATCTTATATCACTTTTTAGTTGGTATTCTGGACGGGAGAAATGAGCTCAAGAGGCCTCTAGCCTTCAAGACATCTCAGTCTAAATGAATGGAAAGAAGGCTGATCTAACACTTGGCCAGTTTTGATGTTTTTTCAAAGTAACCAGAGGAAATAGTTCAAGAGGTTGATTGAGGCTATTGTATCTTTAGAATCTGAAATTGGTGAGTTTCATGAAGGCACAGCCTTGACTAGATTGGTTAGAAAAATCCCAGTGCTCCTGGGGCTAAACACTTATTTTCAAAAAAATGAAATATCATCTATAATAATAGTTAAGGCTCAAAATCACTGAAATTAAAAAATTAATTTAAGAATAACGCATGGCTCAAGCTTGTTTGTTGCGTTTGTTGGAATAGACGTATCTGGTTTTTCTATATTTAATTCTCCCTTATGTCAAAGTAATCTTTTGGATCCTAATCCGAACTAAGATAAGCATACATTATGACTTATGTTGCTTTCCATTCATTGCACAGATTCATTTTCGACAGACCTCCCGTAAATACTTTGTTGATAATTTTGGAACGATTGAAAGGTTTGATTTGCAATTGACAGCCTAATTGTTCATAGCCTACTACGGCGTAGGCTAAATTGTTTAGTACACTTTGTCTCCTCTGTTGCAGTCACAGTGGCATTGTATCTCGCTAACCAGATAATATGTATCTTCTTTGGGGCGGGCTCGGAAAGCATGGCTTCTGCCGCTGGAGACTGTTTTGGACTGTTTTGTATGCCCTTTGCAAAGGCAAAGTGACGATTTGATCTATTCATGATCTATTTTTGGCCGCAAGTTTAATTTTTCTCAGCTATGCGTGTCGATAGAACCAATTGTTTGGGCGCTTGAACGAATAATTCGAAAATATATCAAAACGTCAAAAAGTGTTCTTAAAAAGGCCTCTCTTAGAGCACTTGAGATATAAAGATAAAACATAATGGAAAAGGAGAAAGCGAAGCTAAATGCTTCATTATCTCAACTTGAGAAAAATTGGACGATGTATAAATTAGCATTGCAAAGTCAGTCATTTGCAGCGCCCACGCAGCCAGGAGGCGGATTTGCCATGCCCCCTACTTCCAGGAAAAGCCTTCACTCCCTACTTTTGCTAGCTTTGGCCCCCCACTTTCAAATTCGTGACAAAAAGAGAGCCTCATTAACAAATTATCACCCAGAGCAGTGTAAAATAAACTTTGCTTTGTTGTTAAAAAAAGGAAAGTATAAAATAAACTTCTAATGATTTTGTAACTGAAGGGGGTGTATTGCCCCACTGTTTTTTTAGGTTGGTCGAATAAAGGTCAGTTTGTCAACAAATTTTCCAAAGGAGTAATAACCTTTATTGCAGAATAAGAAATGACAAGTTTGGCTGAGGAATGTGTCTAAGCATGATGCTCACAACTGCATTGCAGAGACAAAGAAGTGCTGGCCTAACTGACCAGCTTCTCCCTGTGACCCTTTTTGTCCCATTTTCATCTTAAAGCTGCAAAAAGAGGGAGGTGGTATTTGTTGGAAGATTTCCAACTTTTTATAAACCAAACAAATTTTACATCAAGTAGGGAGAAAATTGTAACATATATGAACATTAATGAGCATTCTTACAGTTATTGTTATTATGCTATTTGACAACAGGAGCAGAATATGATTGAAGAAAATTACTCACAACTGGTCTTAGTTCACCAAACATGCTATCACGATCATCCCATAAACAATAAAATCGCAAGACTTGTCTGTCAAGCTCAATGAACTGACGTAGCTTGTCAAAGGTAGAGGGTGTCTTGTAAGACCTGATTGGCTGTTTTCTGGACTCTGTGTAAGGGTCACCTGGGCATTCCTCTGGTTGGTTAAGGACAATTCCTTCACTTGCCATGAATTCCTACAAATAGGGGAACAAAAGATGAATTTTTTATACATTCCAAAAAGTTACTGAGAAACTACTGAGATACATTTAACTACATGCTTCTTTACATACACCACAAAGATGATACCACAGGGAGCATCAATCAAGGAGCATAAACTTAGACGATAACTCAGGAGCATCAAGAAAAAAAATTTTTCCTTAATGGCTTATAAACATAAAACAAATAGGATATCCTCTAAAATAGAGTTTTTAATGTTTTTGCCAGCTCTTCAGTTCAATTTATTGGGCTGACATTAAAATGTTTGATTTTTCCTTTTTCTCTACTCACTGAAATATTTTCTTTCTTCCAAAATTGTTCAAGTTTTCACAGAAATTCACACCAAAATTTAAACAATATAACCAAAATTTATTCCATGAAAATTTTTGGCATCTGATTTTGTGATAGTTAATGTAAATGTTGATTGAAATGGAATGGTTTGCATTTGAATAATGCAAAAAGATTTTTTAGTGAAATTATCTGTCAATTTCTTAATACTGTAATTAAAGCAAACAGTATCTTTGGAAAATAGAAAAAAGCCCTTAATTTCATTGAGACTGAATGGGAACTCATCACAGATTAAGATATGTGTTTACAAAAATTTCCATTTAATGACTACCATGCTGCTTCAAATCCATGTTCAACGTATAGATAAAATGTAAACAAAGAACAAACAGTCATTGATTAAGCAATTGAATAAGGTGTAAACAGTGGTAGACTGAAAGACCATTGTTGTGTATTCTGGGGGTAATAACAAATGTTGTGACATATGGGGTGCAGAAGAAAGAATGGGAGAGGAAGCAAGTACATTACCAAGAAGGCAGATTAAATACCACAAAATGGATAAAATTTCTGCAAACAAACCTTTGTCCATAGGTTGCAGTCAAAGATGAAAAATGTCTTCCCATAGAATGATACATTTATTCCAATGTTAAGATCTTTCCAGTGCCAATGGTCTCCTAAGTCATTCTTTGGCAATCTCTGTCTTTTGATAAGTTTTCCTTGTGGAATTCCACTGATAAAAATGATTTAGCATGTTGAAATAATTCATTATATGAATATCTTTTACCAAATAAGATTAATCTTTAAATCATTTTAGCAATTTATTATTCTTCAAAACAATAATTGAGTATTTTTGTGTATATTACAAAGTTTGGAACAAATGTCTGTGACCCAGCTTGTTATTTTTCTAAGAAACTTCCACTCCCTGCTTACAATTTTTTTTAGAAATCTGGCCTAGTTTCCATACTGTTTCATCTAAATTGTGTAAGTAGCTATATATTTAAATGACAAATGAGATTTATGATGTCAAGTTTTGTCTTGAAAATTTCACAATAGCCCTTATTAACTAAAGTCCTTGCTTACCAAATTCTAGAGAATTTTCTAACCCCTAGTCATTTAATCCAACCTCTTTTAAGTTCAGAAACAATTAAGTTACAACTCCAAATATAGAGGTATTTAAAAAATGGGGTGGCACAAATAGGTAAAAAAGGGGCACCTCAGCCTGTGCTCCCCCCCAGTTCCTGTATCTAAGACTCTAAGTTTGCTTATCTGATACAACTTATAAGTACAGATTGGTCTGTTTAGTTGAACTTTTAAGGGGAATGAGGAATTGGTCTGTCTAAGTGAATGTCTAACTTATCCAGAGAATGACTTTTGACTTTAATAAGGTTGAAAGAACTAAAAGGGAATTGGAAATCAGGCCAACCTGGACCACAGTCCAAAGCAACATGCCCAAGAATATTTACAGTTGTACTATCAAGTATCTTAGCAACTCAAAAAAAACTTAACAGAAAATGCTAAAAATGTCTGCACACTTAACAGAGTGAGCAATGTGCATTTATGACCAGTGCAAATGTCCAGTCATTTTGGAGGGCTTTACCCATTCATTTCATTTACTCTGACAAAGCCCTGTATGTGGGGGAAAATAATATTATTTATCAAATTTAAAACTCTGTTTGACTACTTTGGATCCTTGTTGTCCTGTTTTATCTTTGTTTGTAAGAAATGCAGGATGTGACTATTATTTGCATTTTAATCAATGCAAAATTCACAGAATCTGGCAAGCAGCACATCCTGCATTTCTTTTTTTACACATTACATAATATCATCTACAATAAGAGTAAAATATGCTTGTTGGAACAACAGTTCATAACCATTCTGCACAAGACATAACAAGAAGAATAACAGATGTTTAGTTCTCACCTATTCTCAACCACAGGCTCTACCACTGAAATGGAATCATCTTCAAGGTAGTAATAAATATTGACATGTCTTATCCTAAAATGCTCATTGGGAGACTCGTGCACTGTCTGTTTAAAATATGCATTGAACAGCAACACCTTTTTATCAAAACCAACACTAGCAGGAATAAAGTCTTCAGGTGGGGCTTGGATTGCCTGGCCATATGTTAATGATGGCTTGAAATTGGCAAGCTCGTCAAGCTCTGCTTGTGACAGCTGATTTACTGACAAAGGTTCCCCTCCAATGCCGGTGGTTGGTAGCTGGGGCAATGAATAGCCATTATTCCAGTGCAGTGTTTGCGAACGGTGGAACTTGGTTTTCTTAATAAAAGAAAATAAAAAATTCAGTTTCAATGGTGCATGACTCTCTCTTTATATTTGAATGATAATTTATGTTTAAATGCAAAATAACATCACTTGAAAGACAAAACTCCCTTTTGGCAAGCCTGAATGCCGTTGACAGGCGCCTAGGCAAAAACACTAGGCCTACATCTAAAAGACTTGAACAATCAATATATGATTGGCAAAATATTACTTGCTTTCTGTATGAAATACATTTTTACTTTACCTAGGAAGAAATATTGCTTGAATTTCTTAATTGCACGCTCGATAATCATATCAAATGTCGGGTACAATAATAGGCCCTACTGGGCTCATCCCAGTACAACAGTACAATGGTCAACAAGAAAATCTAATTTCCATATGATATATCATTATATTAATATTGAAAAGCAAAATTTACTTACAGTTGGATCTGTAAAATTGTTTCCAGGTAAAAATGGAAGAGACATCTTTTCCTCTGTCGTTTTGAAACAGCAGCGAAATTACTAATTTGTTCGGTTTGGTTTGCTGTTGTACTTGAGTTATGTTTCCATAGAAACTTTGCTTGTTGGTTTCGCCAAAGCGAGGCTGATATTTACCATGACAACCAAAGACACTGCGCGGGCGCAAGATGAACCACAAACAAGAAACTATTTTCAGAACAAGCATGATATAAAAAATTGAAAAGATAACTCCCAATTTTCTATGATTATCCTTGCAATATTGACCGACAGCTTAAGAAAGTTCAACTTTCTGTAAAAATTTAATGCAGTTATGACGCAAACCAGCTTTAATGCACATCGGCTAAGGCGGAACGTTCAGCCGTTGGTTTTTTGACCGTAACAAATTGTTTATGCTTCTTATTTTGCAATTTTTTTGCATATGTCAAAAGCAGTAGTCTTTGTGCATTCAATGATATTAGCAATTTAGTGATAGCTTTTTCCATCATACACCTTTTCGATATCCGCGCGCTTAAGTTGCATCAAGAGACTGGGGCGAGAAATTGGGTGAAAAAGTTGCCACAGCTACCATGTGAAAAAAATACATGTTTACATACATATACGGCGTTTACTGGCGACTAAATATTGCCTGAATTGGCATCAAAAGTATTCTGAATTTTGTTCTTAAACATCTTTCGTAGTCTTTTATCTTAAAGGCAGGTTTCTTAAAAGCCTCTGTCAATTATGGTGTTCTAACAGGGTAGGGAAGTTGCCGATCGAGAAAACAGCGCACGATGAATTTCGACAGATTTTCGCAAATGAAAGAGCTCAAAAATTTCCTCAGCCTGAGAGGACTCAAAATTATGGGAAGTAAACACGAGTTAGATGCAACAGCATTCGTCGCTTATCAAAACAAGGCCCTGGTTGTGGAAAAGGCAGCAGGTACTGCTTTTTAAAACCTTTTTGCAGACCATCGCAAAGAATCTCTAATGCGCTATATAAGCTTTTGATATGCAAAGAGAAAAAATCAAGGAAAATTGTTTCAGCTTGTCCCAAATATGCAATCATGTGTAGTAAGCATGTCCCAAATATGCAATCACGTTGCTGCTGGTCTATTTCGCATTGAGGCAGCCATAAAGATAGAACTTTCAAATCCATCTTGTACTTATTAAAACGATTCACGTCTCTTATCAGAATTTAACTTGAAAGTCGGAGAGGTGAAGAGGTGAAATGGACGTAAGCACTGGCAATCATTCTTTGTAAACACTTCATGAATGTCGCAAATCTGTTTTCTTCAAAGTATTTGCAGGCAGTTTCTATTTTTGCAAGAAATGATGGCGCAATTTCCATTGACCATATTTGAAACCGGCCTAACGCTGCGTAGCTTCTGAGAGCACGATACATGACAGAAGTTTTTAAAAAAGTTATTTTCGAAAATGATGACTACGGAAGATGTTTAGAAATCAAATCCACAAAATTTCGAATACTTTTGATGTAAATTCGTGCTGTGTTTAGTCGCTAGTAAACGCCGTAACTATATGTAAACAAAGGCCCGCGACAATTTTCGCCTCAGTATCTTCATGCAAAATAAGCGCGCGGATATAGAAAAGGTGGATTAACATTGTTTCTAGACACTGTTCATAAGTCGATTCTTTTGTTTCGGTCGCTACTATCTTGATAAAAAGCTCATCTCAAAGTTTGCTAACTGTCAGTAAGATAAATTTTTTGACGAATAAATTGTTCAACAGCCGAAGAAGCTTTAAGCAAAAACTCGAGGAATTTAACAAACTTTTTTATGAAAGCTGCCTATGAAATTTGAATAATATTTCCTAACAGCTGTTTCGCGACTAAATTCGAAATTTCGCGAGGAGAGTATACATTCACAATTATTTAAGAGTGCTTTTAAACTTTTTCCAGCCTCAATATTCTTAAAAATTTTTCGTTTTGACTCTAAATATATTTCTAAAATATTCTTACTTGTTTAAATTTGCTATATTTTGCGAGGAACATCGCCTGTCTTCGAAATTAAAGCCACGCTGTTTGAGAAGATGAGATAGTTCAGATCTTATTATGATCATTGCAAAACATGCAGGTGCTGAATAAAGAGACAAACCCATGCAAGCTAAGGCTGAGCAGTGTTTTTAAAATATTCTTAAAAGCTGGATGATTCTGAGAAACTGGTAAATTCTGAGCCGGAATATTCTTTTAAAATAAAGATTGCGTGTAACTGTTTCTAAATGGGATACTAATGCACCATTTTCTTGCTAGGAGCTTTCATACGGAGCTTCATCAGAGCAAAAGTTAACGGGCTAAAAATTTACACATTTAAAAAAGGGGATGGTGGTGTCGGATTGCCTGATGTGGAATGGTGTGAATGCAGTGCAATGGTAGAGGAGGGAAGGGTGGCGAATGAGAGAGGGTGGGTGGTGGTGGTAGAATGAAAACGTAATGGGGATGAAGTACTATAATATGAAATAACGATAATGTTGCTGTAAGGTTAACGGTCAGTGGTTCTGTTCATGCCGTTCTTCGGTGTGAGCGTGTTTGCTAGGCCAATGAGGTATTGCTCTTTGGCAATGGGGTATCTCTCGTAGTGCCCGACAAGCCTTCAATTATTTGCTAGATTGAAATACCTTACAGCTATTGGAATAAAATTTTTATTGCATTGAAAAGCAAAAGCCATATTCTTCAGCAAAGGTCACACTGACTCAAAAATAGATATCCCTGTAAATGGTCGATGGTCTGTTGCTGAAACTATCAGTGTCTGAATTACCAGAGTCTATCAAACAAGTGAATAAATAAACACTTGTTTTCCCGAAAACATATCCATCTATTTTTCCATCTATCACCATTCAAAATTATCCTTTAACATAAAGCCTAAAATACTTCGAAAAAATAAGACCAAAAAGTATACTCAATGCCTTCCAAAATTCCTCTCCTTTCATAAAATAGAATTTTGCAAAATGTTCATGTGCATAGAAGAAACATTTTTTCTTGCTGTTGTATCCTATTCATGCTTATCGAAATCTGGAAAATTTGAAAAGAAAGTGAAAATTATATTTTTACTATTTACAAAACAAATCTCACACATTATTCAAAGATGATGTTACCAATAGGAAGCAAACAAGTTTAAAGTTAAAGGAAATAAGGAAATAATGCCTACTTTGGACATCCAGCTGCTAGAGCTGTGTTTCTGCAGTACCCCCACCCCCAAACAATGCTGATAGTTAATACCAAACATACTGTATACTGTTTAAAGGAAGAGCGAGAGAAGGAATTCTCTCTTGAAAACTGATGCAAGTGTTCAAAGACCTTAGGCCAAGTCTGAACAAACCTAGGACAAGGTCAATACTATTTTAAAAAAACTGTATTAACGAGCCGCTATGTAGTACACTTTCTGGCACTGTAAACAATACCTATGATTTCTGGAAACTGCACTGAATGGCTCAAATATAACGACTGATCAAATGAATATTTAAATGTCCATGACAATCGTAAACCAAGATAAGCATCTAGATAGCTTTGCCTTCAACTCGAACCTCAACATAAAGGTGTTCAAAACATATGCGAGGAAAAAATCGGAAGATAATTAAGAACACTTTCGTTCTTTGCCATTTCAAATATGGTGTCTATCAAGGCAAGCTGGAGAAAGCAATGAAAGAACTTTGTAATTAGCATATTATAATTATACAAAGCTATATGAAACTATTCATTCATTACAGAGACAAGGTAGTTTTGCATCTGCTATTTGTATCTGTTTACATTTCTTATACTTCTGAGTCTGAAAGCTTTCAGCTGCTAACAAAGGAGGGCGGGTGGAATAACTGCGAGCATAATATGGAATGTTCGGTTCTTTTGTATGTGATGACCCATGGTAAAAAAGCTGCAAGCATCTGTCTCTTTGAAGAAATGGGATGTGGAAATTTAGAACTTTTCCTAAAATATATCTAATTAACTTTTAAGTACATCCTTCTTCACAATCTCTCAAGGGCTTTGCATGTGTGGGTAAAGAAAAAAGCATACGGGGAATGGAAGCTAAAGAACTCAAGGATATCAGTATAGCAAGCATCCCAAACTGTGTTGTCTTGCACTCATAGCATTCGTCATTGTGCAGAATTTTCATTTTAAGCATCTTTTATCAAGCTTAGCATCAAAATCTTGACGTCAAAATTCAGCAGCTCAACGGCATTTTGTTTGATATAAGCAAAAGTAAAAACTTTAATTTCATTGATAACAATAATGTTACCGCAGAAGATTTAAACAAAAGTGGACTTCATTTTAATTAAAAGGGTTGGCGCAAAACTTGCTTAGAACTTTAGGGATGGCAGTAAGGCCATTCATTCAGCATGACTCAATAAAGTAATGCTGCAATCCTATGCATCCTGAAAGAGCTATGAAATGACTGTATATCATAACAGATTAACACAGGCTAGACTTGGAAAACCCAAAAATCTCATCTGAATATCAATAGTGTCAGAAGTAAGTTTTGTGAGCTGAAAGATTTTACATGATGTACCATAAGGGTTGATATTTGGCCTTCTGTTCTTTAATATTTTCATAAATTGTGATTTTTACCAAT
Source organism: Rhopilema esculentum (assembly GCF_013076305.1). Next base: position 9,064,900 of record NW_027019640.1, read on the forward strand.
AAATTTGACCGGATGAGGAGTTCTGCTCGAAACGTCGTACTAAATATCTGTTCATTTCTTGTACAAAGTTGTTTTTTTATTGTATCAATTCTTGTTCATGCTTTTTACTACCTTGATAATGGATCACTGTGCAATTTTGCTGATGACAACACAACACCAATAAGTGCCTGAAGTGGTTTAAATTGAGCGAAATGACTGCAAATCTCTCTATTATTATTTATAGCTATTAACACTGGAAATAGGGGTAAACATACAGAAAAATTTAAAATAAACAATGAGTTTACGATAATAGTAGATAGCCATGTAACTTAACTTAGAGTTACAATTGACGAACATCTCAAGCTTCATGTCATTTTGACTAGTGCCCGTTCATATATATGTTTTGTAGCAAAGGAAGTCAAAATAAACTAGAGAAAATAGATGAGAGGGCGTTACGACTAGCGTATTTTGACTGCTAAGCGAGTCCTCCTTTAGGATCTAATTTCCAACTTAAAGGTACTACAACCCATATTTAATCAATTAAAATCTGAGCAATTGAAATATATCATGAAACTCTCAGCTATCTAAGTCCTATCTTTATGAAGGATTAGTTTTCGCCAAATATAACGAGTCATACCGACGGTTAGAATTACAAAATATAGAATCATATCACTCAGTCTTCAAGGGTCAAAAATCTGGAACTCATTTCCAGATGAAATTCAAAGATGAATTCAAGGTGAAATTTGGAGAGTTTTAGCAACGGTAGAGATCTGGCAACAACAACATTTGCCCAGATTTTCGGGCTTCGAGACTGCTTGCCCAAACATTTTAATTGGAAAATGTTCATGTTGAAGTTATCATTAGCATTTACCTATGGCTTCAGATGTTTTGTGCAGAGGTTTTATGTTTAAAGGTATTAACTTAGCATCGCAAGGTAGTTTTCAGAACACCGAAAAGCTATACTTATCATGATATGTCCAGTTTTTTCCTCTTGATTAGACCACATCTCGTAATTCAAGATTACAGGCGACTCTTCTCCTTCTAAGTGAAAGTTTTGTTTTAAATGGCATTGATAAAACGTTACCTATAAAATTCTTCACTTTTGATCTGGAGAAAAGTTGACAATACACACTCGATGGTCGTCATAAACCTTTTGCAGTTCCTTAGCTAAGGTTCTTTAGAACATTCATTGACGGTTTCCCCTAGTCAAACTCTTGCATGCAGTTGACAGAAATCAGATATAAAGGTCTTAACATTGCATATCTGTTGGTCTAAATTAGAGACAATCACTCTAATGTCACCAGTTTAAGTAGTGTTTGAGCATGTAATTGCCGAAGGGTGGTTCCCACTATACAATGCAAAGGATGCACTACATGGGATCAAATTTAGAAAACAAAGACAAGATATTTGCTGAATATGATATGTGACAGGAATTGTCTGATTGAATTACCTTTACTTTCCAAAGTAAGTTGAAAGCTTACTTTATCAATAAGAAGCTCAACTTAAAAAATGGACTGTTAAATCAACTAATTGTAGGCAATGAAAAGCTTGAAGCACGAAAACATTTTTTGTGGCATTCTTTTATTCTGACGTTCAAGCAATAACCAATAGGAGCCTTTGAGCACGCAAGGACTTATGTATGTAATCAGTAACAGCAACGATTTGTGAAGTTCTTTATGTATTTGTTCCCTTTACCCACTCCTTTACGTCCTTTTTTAATGTGAAATAATTTTCTTTGGTTTGCACTTTAGTCACTGCTCTGCTACTGTGACACCATAATGGAATAAAGACAAGAAACTATCATTTTGCAGTAAAATTTGAATATTTATAAGAACATCTGCTTATGTAGTCCTGCCCTACGCGTTTTAATCATGGTTTTGAAAGACTCGGGAAAACTGCTTTTACGTATCGAAAATTCAAAACAACATCAATGTAATTGTGGGTGATTTCCAAGTCCTAGAGATTCTGGACAAGTTCTTAGCAAAATTTCATATTCTTGCAAATTAAAATCTCTATGCAAATACTCTTCATTTGCAAACGTGTTCATCAAGATGGATTTCAGAATACTCTTAGGTGCAATAATTATATTGAAGTTTTAAGAATATAGATGTCCGTAAAAACTAGGGCAGACTTCTATAGTCTTATAAAAAGTACACATATTGTAGGGCAGACTTCATACTTCAAATCATACATCATGCCTCGTCTAATGAAATAGAATGCAACTATAATGCACAACAGACTTGTAAGATCTGTCTTATTCGATGTACCATTTCTATCTCGTTTATACATGAATCACCAGGATAACATCTAAAAAGTATGGAGTTCCAGGATAACATCTAAAAAGTATGGAGTTTGAAAAGCGGTCTTTTCCGGGTATTGTGTTTTCATTCACAACAGAATAATGTGAAAAACACCCAAGCCTCAAATTTATAAAAAAATCGAGCCTAAATTAGCTTTGGAATTATATTAAAGCTGTACATGCGACTACGCCATATTAAAATTCTCATAGCTGTAATACAGTTTCATTTTTATCGTTCTCAGGTATTTTTAAGAAAAATATGTAAAACGTCAGGAACAGAGTGTAAGATTTTTGCTGCAAGATATCGATATCAACGCAAACCTGCTAATTAATTTTCACGCGTAAAAGTTAAAAGATATTTTAATTCAAAGCAGCTGTAAACGTGGAAGGCAGTTGTGTTGCTACCTGTCTCGGCTAATTTTATATGGCAGGGTACTTGAGTTTTGTGACATGGCTGTATGGATAATCTGTTAGTGGATAAAATGCTTTAAACTGACTTGTATTGTCACTGCATCTAATTTGATCACTAAAGGCCATTCACGAAATAGATCTTGATGGTAGGTACCTTAAAGACCCTTTCAAAGCTGATGAAGGTTCTGTCCGATGGAAATTAAAAAAGGAAGCTTAAAGCTACTGTCGGAAATTTTAAGTGGATGCTTTAAACTAAATCATGATCAACGTCTTTGACAGTATCCTCAAAGCTTTTCTATTGGTTTTCCAAACACATAATACCTAATCCTAGCTAATCTCAATCGTGACAGGTATTGAAAAGTCAATACATATATTCCTTTGTGCCAAGACGCATTACATTACAGCCAAATTTGATGAAGTTGAATCCGCCTCTTCTGGTAAACTCATTTAAATTCTGCTTTCACTTGTAATTAAGGATTTCATAAGGAAAAACCTTTTCATCAAGGAAGACAGCCATAACTGGGTTAATAAACCGTTCGATGGTTTGAAAGCAGTGCTTGCTGTTAAGGAGGCAAGCAGGATCGTACATCCGTACTAGTGCCAGTGCCAGACAGAAAAATTTACCAAGTGTTGGAGATGGAGGCGAAGTAGGGGGAGTCAAAAATCTGTAAAAAACGTTCTTTTTGCTGTCAGAAAATGCCCTTTTATCAACCAACAGGACACGCCCATTTTGCAAATAACTAAAGCCTGTTACTAACTTTTGGTAAAAAAACAACAGTCAAAACATTAGCGAATCATACGACGAAGTATACTTTGTCAAATAACTACCCTTCCTCAGCGTTTATCGTCAGATTCACATAAAATACCTAATGGACCAAGCGGAAAACTAGAGGACATGTACTTCTTAGTCCTCACGTAGTGCTACCATTGAACCATAGAACACCAACCAGGCACCCAAAAGAAAAAATGTTGGGTATGACAGGACAAGCTTGCTTAATTTTATGACACAGTTATTTCATCGTATACACTTTACACAAAATGTTCATTAAGTAGTTTTATATGCCCTTGGGGTAAAATGTCCTTTCACTTGACCCCAACAAAAGAAACGGAGAATGACAATTTAAAATATTTAATTGTTGAAAAGATCAAACGGAAGAAAATTTGTGTAAGTACGGCTAGATAATAGTTACTGCCATTTATTATCATGGCTTTGATTGCCTAAATCAAATAAAAATGTGAAGAAAATTGCTTTCGTAAAAATTTTCTCACAGGAGTTCCTGAAGATGGCTTGATGAGAGTGAATTTTGCTCTGGAATAAACACATAGATTTAACTGCATCGTAAGCAAATAAAATTATTGAAAAAGCCATTATTTAAAACAGCTAGAATTGATATTTTGAGGCAGAAAACAAAAGTAGAATACATTGTCTTGGAAGAAATGGCAGATTAAACGAAAATTTTATTATGCCCAAATTTGTATCCATGTTATCTTTTTTATCGCATCTGGTTTTGATAACACTTCGTTTTCATGGAGTAACTCTGAAAATTCATAAAAATTGCTTGATATTCAGATTATAGGTGATGAATAATACATTTTTGATTTACTGATAACGTCTTCTTATAGTTCGTCTGTGCTCTGTTGTTTTTTTGGTGTATCGAGAATAGAGCACAACACCTAAGGCAATACCAAAGGCTGAATCTGCCCACTTTGTTATGTAAGTAGTTCTCGTCAGTATTAATGCAATGTCGTTTATCAAATAGATCTGCTCTGTTTGTTAACACGAGAGAAAATTTCCAAGAAACACATTGTTATTTCTTCTAATTCTTCATCTGTGACCGGACAACTTTTTTTGATGTTCTCATTTTTTCACACAAAGAGAGCCTCAGTGTATTTATACCTTGTGTTCTTTTAGACAAATATTGTCAGTCCTTGAATGGTACTTGGAAAATCTTTTTATCATAAGAACCAGGTATTTTTTGCCATGGATCGATGTTATAATTTTTTGGATAGATAAGAACTCTGATATTTCTAATATCATTCTTATTTCATCGATGATCTCATCGATTACATCTACATAGCATCAATTGTTTTTAAGAGCACTAAATAACAGGTTTGCAAAACATTCTTAGTAGCACGGTCGATGTGATGTTGATATTTTTTCTGTTTCGTTAACAAGAGAGAACATTTTCAAGAACATATTGTTTTTCTCGGCAAGATCCTATTCTGTTCTTATTTTTTAGATTTTTTATGGCTCGGGTGTTCTTAATGCTCTTTTTATCTTAATCTTGATATTACTGAAACTACACCCCTATCAGTTGCTCCTAATTTCATTGAATAACATTTTTGCAAGGCTTTTCTTAAAGCGCTGTTGATTGGCTGATGAAATCTGCTCTGTTTGTTAACACGAGAGAAAATCTCCAAGAAACACATTCTTCTAACTCTTCATCTGTGACCGGGTATGTTTTTATTTTTTCGCACAAAGGGAGCCTCAGTGTATTTATACCGTGTGTTCTTTTCGAAAAATATTGTCAGTCCTTGAATGGTACTTGGAAAAACAAAGCTGAAAGTCAACATTTTCTGCAGATCAATTGACACAGAAATAACTGTTACATCCAGTAGAAGCAAACGCCTTGATAAATTCGTTATAACTTTCATTGCTTGTGATACGCAGAGGCAACGGTTATGGTGAATTGTTTGTGAAATTTTCGCTGTAAGCTCGTCAGCCCATCAGCTCATCCAAATTCACGCAACCTGATAAGGAAATATATGTGTTGACTTTGAACTTTTGCATTTGGGTAGTTCATGCCAGTTACTTAGAAAGACCTTTGTTTCTTGAATTCCATATTGAACGCATGCAACATGCCAAACTGCGATCATACAGTGGAATTGCACTAATCCACAACTGGTTTTTGATTCACAGCTGTCTTTTGTTCATCACCAAATTCTGTATACTCTGGGATTTGCAGAACGTATTTCAAAATGCAGAAACATTGTCCTGCTTTATCCTACAATTTGAAACTTTACAGTGCTTAGAAAGCCAAAGTTTGCATAGTCCATATGCAGTAATTCGGCAATTTAAACATGTATATACAGACAGGTACATAAAAAGACCATGTTAGACCAACAAACGAGGGGCAAACGAAGCATAAAGAACAATTATTATCTGACAGATATTGAGAGAAACTGCTTCATTATGGGGTACAATTATGGACCATCAGTATATCTTTTAGCATCGTGGCAAAGTAATTGGTTCTTGAATAAAGAAATGTTTTCATTTTGATTTCATCTAAAATTCAATTCATTTTGCATAGATATAAACATAGATTTTAAGCTGAGTATATCTACCATGCAACTGTCAGTGTGTATTACTTCTCAACGTTGCTGTATTTTGTAGAATTACGGGATCCAAAAAGCACTCAGAAGTCGTCTTAAAATGTTTGAAATAACCTTGCAATATTTCGTTCTTTCATCTAGGTCTTCTAACAGAATCCCGTACCGTAATTTTCAGAGAAAGAGCGTGTAGCGGCGATTGATAAACATACTTTGAGACCAAAAGATTAATTTTGTCTTAAGGGTTGATAGTTGATGAAGTTGAATGAGGATACACCTGTTTTATATATCAACTGAACTCGCATAAAAGATAAAGTATCTAGCACCTAATATGTTAGATAATTTTGATTCGCTGACGATAGTGGATTTGACAGCTATGCTATGACTATTTCAACTGCGAAACAACGAAGTAATTTGCATTTTCGCGACTGATAAATAGAGTTGTGTATCTAAATTCACTTCTGAGTTATGTCAGTCAAATTCTTGCTAACACAATGGTTGAATATTTAGACATCAATGCTTTCTAGTCAAACTTTTGGGCTTTAGCAATTCAAAGCTGCCGTCATATCCAGATACATCGTGTTATAAAACCCGAGGGGTTTATATAACTAGAGGGGTTTCTCACGTACTGTCAAACTTGAAAACAAGGTGGAAAAGTAGAATCAATTGATATACATAGCTAGTTTGATTAATGTCTAGGTAAAAGAGATGAAATTTTTGGCCTGCCAGTAAAAAGCTAGTGATTTCGAAATGATGATCGATGCTGCAATGCTAATACATAATATGTAAAAGGTTTGAAATATATATATTGTATATGAAACAAGGTATTATAACTAGAATAAAATGCATGATAATGTTGCACAAATTGATGTGATGCGAATCTTAGATAACAGATTTCTGTTTATGCACAGCTTTGAGTTGCCATTCAGATACTAACAGATACCTCAGTAAAAAATTGTATAAACATATCTCGTGTCTCACCAGTTATCTCAATTAATCAAAAATTTGAAACATTTACTTCTTAAAAAATGGTTTAATTATTTTTTCATCAGAGGTCTAGCTGTTAAATTTTGAAAATCTAGACACTAGTTCAACTGCTGAAAGTGATTACTTGTCGCATAAAGAGAAAATTCTGTTGATGGCAATAAGAGATATTATCTTTTAGTTTGATAAAACGAGCAATGTTTGATTTGAAAGGCGTTGCTAGCTTCTGTGGAATATCTAAAATATTAGAATATCATCGTTCTCTTTTGCGCAACTAAAGCGATAAAATAAATGAAAAGGAAAAGCACAAGTGTAAAAAGTCAAGATATGACTAACTTACTGACTAAAAACAAGCTTTACATTAAAAGTTGGCAGAATTTGTACATAAGACCCACAAAAGATTTCTACGTTCATTATGAAGTAAAGTTAAAGCTACTTTGCTTGAAATTTTGGTTTCAAGGGCTTCAAATTTGAGAACAAATGATCAAAATGTTAAACGGAAAAAATAGATGTTAAAATCGAGGTAAAATTTGAAAACATTAAACAAAGGTAACATGAATTTTGTTATTTTTCTGAAGAAAAAGACAAGAGCGTCATGGAGTAAAACGGTCGAAAAGATCACTCAAAAGTTTCTTGACCAAACGAGAAAGCCAGATAGAATCCAGCAATTTCCTTGAGCTTTTCAAATAAACAAACTGCTAAAGTTATATTCTTTCTGCTTTTGATATGAAAATATGTACTTATTTACACTAAAACATCAATTACAAATTGGGCCAATTCCTACGCGCTTTTGCAAGTCAGCAGCTATTTCTAAAGATAAGACCTTCTACATCTACAGTACAGATACTGAACATCTCTTGAAAGTTTCCATTGCTGGATCGCAAATACAGTTCACCTCACACACCTCCAATTTAAAATCTTTCGTTTGATGTACAGTTAAAGGTAAATTCAAATGTCATTTGCCAGAGAAATACGTTGCTTGAAAATATCACGATTATGAATCTGTGCAGTAAGCGTCTTGAATAACTCTGAATAAAGCTTAATTCTTACCCATCGATGAGCTCAGCTAACTGTGTGTTGACACAAATCAAACTGCAAAAAGACATCAGAACCATTTTACATTATTCTTCTGTTTCATTGGAGATACTTGACTACAATAACTGATTTCTTACTCGTTCTTGTTGTGAGATTTCAGCTCCTTTTTCCATTTTGTTCTTCGATTTTGAAACCAAGTCTTCACTTGTACATGGGTGATATTCAAATTCATTGCAAGTTCTTGTCGCTCAATTCTCGACAAATACTTCGCAGTTGAGAATTTTCTTTCTAGTTGATAAAGCTGTTTGCCAGTAAATGTAGTTCTTGACTTCTTTTGACTTTTTGACAAATTTTTGTTCCACTTTGTGTCCTTCAGCTCTTGATTACAATTATGCCTTTTTACATCTGTGTTGCTCTGTTCTAGAATGCAAAATAGATACTGTTTTTAGATCCTGTCGTCTTAGATCTTGACCAAAACAGTTTGATTTGAGACAAGATTAAGGTTCTGTTTAAAACTTCACTTGGGTTCCTCTTTGATAAAACTTCTTACGAATTCTTTTATATGTTTTTTTGCTTTAAAAGAATGACAACAGATAGGGTAAGTAAGTGTTATCGTAGTTTATCCTATCAAACTGATTTATGAAAAACCTGATAGAATTTTCACGGGTGCACCGGCTCTGGTTACGTTATTGCTCACCATCTTTGTTTCAATCCTTGCTCTGTCAATATCACAAGATATCAAACAATTCTATGATACGCAAGTGTGGCATATATCTTATATAAACTAACAAATCTAGCATCTAAAACAAGATGCACCAATGATAATTATAAGCAGGAAGATTACAGAGGAACTTTTGCGTTCATCATCCTTTCACGAATTCAAAGGAAAGTATCCCAACTAAAACTGTTGTTCCTCTTGGTATGTTAAAAACTGATAAATACAAAAACTGATCATTCGCTGCCCATGCAGAAAACTAACACTGGACAAGAGGCTATATTATTCGTTGAACTATGGGTCGTGGATTCAAGCTAATACCAACATTAAATGGGCACCTTTCGTTAGCACCTTGAAGAAAAGATTTATGAATTCTCTACGACATTAAAGACAATTCTATCTATCTATCTACCAATATACTGATTGCCTTCTAAAAAGAAGCTTAGCATTCCATTGATTCGCTATTAACGTCTAACATGGCCTACTAAAAATCAGTTTTGATGGAGTGACTGGGCCACAGTGCATGTTTTAAAGACAGATGAAATGCACTTCACATTTTGAAAACCATGTTGCTTTGTTTAAGTTTAGTTTGTCAGCATCACATATGAACACAATTACACAAATACAACTGACAGCCCATTACTAATAAGGACAAAAATATACAACATGTAAGCTTAGTCAAAAAATAACTCTTTTGATAATAATCTTACAAAGGACTAGAAAAGCAACTCAACACTCCAGAATGACCAAAAAACAATTTCAACTATAAACAATTTTTCATTACGATTGTTTAATGAAATATTAGGATGTAAGGGCTGGATCAATATGCCTTTGTCTTGAAAATCTTATTACATAAATAATTTCTTCACACAGAGAGGCAATGTCTGTCACATAACTGTTATTGGGTGTCACATAGTGAGATATTAAGTTCTAAAGTTTCTCAAGTACTTCAACTTTCCATTTTCAGCCATCTTTATTTATTATTGACAACTTTAGATTACTTTTCATAATATGTTAAAACACCTAACAACACGAGTCTTGTTTTAGTACTTTTCTTTTCATTTCTATAAATTGCAACTTTTACTCTCCTTCCCTCATCTTGACAACGTTAATTATTCAGGTAACCATATGCCACCTTTGCCATTTTTTAGCACACACAAGTGGTTCTAAAGGAAAATGGGTGTCTGCATACATACTTTTAGACTGATGTTTCTAATCCAAGACTTTTGGCGTTAACTTTAGTACTTTAGTGCAGCTAAACTTTGTTTTTGCCATGTTTTGACGAGTTGCTAATAAGGACGATAGATGTCTTGAGTTTGAAAAAACTACACTATTAGTAACAGATTTATAACTGTAGCTTCACTTTACTTTTTTGGTATGTATCATTGCGAAATCATTTACAAGCAAGTAAGTACGCAAGCAGTTTTGTTAGATTGCGAAATTATGAAGCCTTGAATAAGTTGGCTATCCATTTTGAATTGTTTTGGCTAAGATACTGTGTTGAATTGCGTCATTATTCATAGCTGATACCCATAATTGGTGATATGAGAATGTTGTTGATTAAAAGTTGTGAAAAACACGTGCCATACTTTTAGAACCACTATGCAGCTGGTGGTCCAAAATCATCATCATATGCATGTGGTAGATAATTTGAAATCCATTTGATGTTGTCGAGAAGTAAACGTATAAGATTTCCTAAATTAATTTTAAGTTATAGAAAAAAATCACGACAGATTTTCGTCACAGCAGTAAAAGTTTCTATGGTGCAGACTATCATAAACATATTCTATCAAAACATACTCATTCTGAGTTGAAGCACTTTATTTATAGTTCCCACAGTGAATTCTTACAGTTTATTAACAGTGAATGAATGATCAATAAGTATTTATCAACTTCATAACACGATGCACTTCTAAGATACTTTTATTCATCTTGTTTGCCTATACATCTTATAGAAATGACGTGCAAGTACATAATCGTTTGAATGAAGTGAAATGATTTTTCCTGATTATCATAAATCACGTGTAGAAAAATGCTTGGGACAAAAAGCAAATTTAATAAAGAATCAATTTGTGCCTCATGATGAAATAAGAATTACATATGTGCACTTAAAGCAAAAAACATGTTGAAACCACTCAAGAGTAGACGAAAAACATGTATTTTTATGATTATTCATACCATCTGGTACACTTTGCTTTTTAGATTCTCGCTTACGAGGATTATCGACATCTGCGAGGCCAAGAATATGTTTGATACCAAAAGGAGTTGGGTGCGGCTTAGCACCTGCACGCTGTCTTTGAAAGATCTCTCGCTTATCGAGACAATTTGCTTCTAAATGGCTGGAGAAGTTGAGGCTACAACGACCTGAGCAGACAAAAATAGCCCTGCATTCTGTGCACGTGTCGGTCATAACACAGTTCATGTTGGCTAGTGTGATATCTTCTCTCTGTCATGGAAGCTCCTTCACCTGGCCTATGGGCGCATTATTGTCTTGTTGTGCAATGATTATCGATGGCAATGACTGAAATTACCATTACGTTTGAGGGCCAATTGCTCTTTTTGAAATCCATTTGCCTACATCTTAAGTAGATAAGATTACAGGCTTAAGTTTGAGAGGCTGAACTGGAGATCGATATCAAGAAATCGTTTAACTCATTGAAAATTCAACCATGTTACCCACTGCTAAGATATAATGATTGCATGGTAATTATTAGATAATGGGAATAGCACTTGGATAACGTAGCATTAGAAGCTCTTATGTGGTTAGCTTTTCTCAAAATGATGTTTCAAATGAATGGCCAATCACCGCCAAGTTATTTATAAAAAGGCGATGTTGACCAAAGTGCCATCGAAATCTGCAGAAAATTTAAAAGATGAGGAAAACACGTTTCAAATCAATTGTTTTGTAGTGGAAGCCCTGCCACAAGTTGTCAGGTGTACTTGATGTGATTAATTCCTATTTAAAATGTCACTTTTATATTGGATTGGAAGCAAATCAATGTAAACAATAGGCTGGTTTAACTACAAGATTTACGAATCGTTCTAAGTCTTTTAGCTTTCAAATTTAATGTGGTTAAAATCTGTCTCCTCTTTCTCAATAAGATAAGGTTTTGAAAGCAAATCATTATTCATTCAGGGAATGAGCTCAAAATATCACTATTCCAAATTCAATTCGTTATCTAGCAACTTAGATATCTTCGTAAAGGTTTAAACGACAGCAATGTTGTTTCTTTATATAAAGCAACTGACTCGCCGGCAAATTAATTCTAATATGCAATATTCTCGACTACTTTAAAGAAAGCACTAAACTAGTGTCTTCAAATCTGATTGGTCCAGTATAATTGTGTCACTTGAAGAGCGATCTAGCTAATTAGGAAACTAAAAGCTTTGCAATTATTAGATCTTGATGACTCAAAAGAGGCGGGCTTTGGAGTGACGATAGAATTACGAGATTCTTGTCCACAGTGTAAGCTTGAAGTTACGGCGCCGATAAAGTCATGCCTTCAAGATCTTCTAGATTTTTTCTTTTTTGACATAATACTCTAAGACTGTTTATTATAAGCTTTCCTTATGGCAAGTGAATTGCAAATCTGACTTACCTATGTTTACTTACTGGATACTTTGTTTATGATGCAGTTTGGGTTATGTTCAAGTTCCATGGGATTCTGGATCAGATCGGTTCTGGCTTCGTGCCGTCTTAAGTTTCATTTGTCTGAATGTGAACAACAAGAATCTAACCGATAACTTTTCCAGTCAAAAAAGATAAATCTGTAGTTAAGATACTGTCTTTTTGCCCTTGATGGTCTTTTGGCGTTGGATCCCGGTCATGTCACTTGGACATGCATGACGTAACAATATGTTTAGCGCAAACAACTAGCGCGAATTTTTTGATTTACTAAACAAACATTTCAAATATAAATATCAAGATGCTAAATTTGTAACTGCACAGACTTTGTTCAAATCACCATTCTTTGCTACATAGCAATAGTTTATAAGTGAAACGATAGATAAACAAAAAGGTACACATTGGAAATCTTCTAATACCAATGACTTCTAGGAATCGAAGAGTGTATGATTATATCACTATTTTGCTCAAGAAATATGTTATGAAATGGTTTTTTAAAAGGTTCCATAATTATCATCAGTTAAATTGTGATGCGTAAGTGCACTGGTGACCCGCATTATATATGCATAAGAGCACTGGTGACCCGCGTTATATATGCGTAAGAGCACTGGTGACCCGCGTGAAGAAAAGTCGCCTAAGTAATGAAGGAGCATACGAAGAATTATTTCCACGCAAGCCCAGTAAAAACGACGTTTGATGAGCCCTCACTAGCAATTGTAGAGTTTAAACTGGTAAACAAGTCAGAAAATTCATTTTAACCATTTTTGCGAAGAAAGCAAATTTTCTGGATTTCTAACAACGTATAAAAACTTATAACGAAAGACAGCAAAAACGTATAAAAACGTTGGGGGTTTTGAAGGCCTTGTTAGAGGGACGTTTTGACAAATTTCGCTTATTTGTCCAAGTATACTACCGGAAAAAATTTTGCAAAGAGAACGATTTTTTATTGGTTTTTCTAACAACGTATAAAAACTCAAAACAAAAGACAGCAAACAACGTATAAAAACTCTGCGGGTTTTAGAAGCCTTGTTAAAGGGAACCTTTGAAGGCTCATTTATCACGTAATTAGCTGCATAGATCTGCCACAAAACAACCTCATTTTGAATATTGCAGAGCTTCACTCATTTAAAGAAAAGCTCTTTTGGATGAAGAAGGTCAGGCCATTCAAGGAACAAAAAAACTCATGTTTAATTCGGGCATTTCATGAGAGCATTACAACGAAACTTGTATTTAAATGCTGCCATTTAATTACAAAACCCTTGATTTTTATACCAGCATATATTATTATAAAAATAGAAAAGCTAAATGAATGATAATTTGTGAAAGAAAACATTTATATTACTTCGAGATAGCTTCATAACTACTTGGAAGTTTCTTTTCGCTGATGTTATTTTGATTAGATTATCATTCTTTAGTAAGTCATGCTTCATTTATGATACGAGCGGTTTCGGCACTTCGAAGGCCGTTTCTTGACACACTGGTGACCAACCACTGTTCTGCAGAAGTCACTTGCAAAGAAGACATTGCTTGGGGGATCATTATACCCTGTATTCAACTGTATGATTCTGCTCAGTGTATGCTTATTAACGTAGTTGATCTCCTGTGAATAGAAAGAAAGATACGATTTTCCGCGTAAATGACATTGGCAGGGAAAAAAGTTAACTAACAAACAAGTGCTCGTTTTAAGAGCTTAGGCAAGCAACAAAGAGCACACCTCTATTTCAATGCTCTGTTCTTGAAGCGCTTTTAAAAACAGAGATCCTGCAGGGATTCTATTTCTTACTACCAACCTGAGATATTCTTTATATAGAATTGCTTTTCTGTGATAGACAAATTGCTCTAAGGAAGCTTGCTTTTAGAACTGAAAGAATTTTAGAACTTTAGATCTAATGCTGGACCACATTTTTAGATTTATAAAAAATATTGGCAGGTAATTTTTCTCTTGAGCTTTGACACATCTTAGCAGAATTGTTTATTGACGTTGCCATGTATGTGGAGGATTGTCATTTCAAAATTGCAACTCCGATTCCCAAATTATTTGCAAAATGTTGATGCAGTCTCGCTTCCCTTTGATTGTTTGGTATCTTGACTGATTTTTGGTCTTGATCTTACGGTAAGGACTGTACACTTCCCAGGCTTCTTTGCAACTTCAGAGCAAACAGATGGTGTATTGAAATTGAGGCAAAGAGATAAACACGAAGAATTCTCATATCGAGTGTAGTGTACAGGTGACTTCTTATCTAGGAGTTATCTTATCTTGATTGTCTGTTAGTTGTTATAGTTGGTATACTGCGAAGTAAGTGAGACCTAAACTGCGAAATATGTGACAGTGATATAAAATATTTTAAGGATAGCTACAACTTTGCTAGTATTGTCAAAGAGCCAACCTTTTAAATCATCTAAACCACGATGCATTGATTTAATTCTAACAAATAGAAAATCCAGCCTTAAAAGCACGACAACATTTAAACGGGGCATTCTGATTTTCACACAATAATTCTGACAGTCCTTAAAGGCGGCTATATCAAGAAAGGTCCGAGGATAGTTTAATACAGAGACTAGACTAAGTTTAGCACGATAACATTATATTGGTAATACCATGAAAGATTTATCAGGAAAAGTGTCCTTTGATTGTATAAACACAAACTTGACAAAAGTACTTTATCAGCATGCTCCAGTCAAGAAAAAATATGTTCGTGCAAATGATGGTCCGTTCATGACCAAAGAACTGCGAAAAGCAGTTATGTACCGGTCTAAGCTAAAGAATGTTTACAACAGGAATAAGACCAACGAAAACTGGAACGCATACAAGCTTCAGATATATAAATGTGTTGCAATATTAAGAAAATCTAAATAAATTCTTTAGAGAAATTTAGATACCCAAAATTATTATTATTATTATTATTATTATTATTATTATTATTATTATTATTATTATTATTATTAATAATAATAAACTTACAAGCATCTCCATTCGCACCACATACTATATATTCTGCTGTAGAAACAAAACTTGGACTAATCCAGAGCTACTCCCCTTTTAACATTTTTTTTCTTTTCTCATTACGATTGTAATAGTTTTATTTTGTAAAAACAGGCTAGCCAGTTACAAATTACTTTGTAATAGTGAGATTTGTAATTGTAGTTTTAACAGGAATTCAAAATGAAAAGTTTCCATTATTATTATTATTATTATAATTACAATAATAATTATCCGAACATCTTATTACATATTCTATGTGCGCAATAAGACTTGGAATATCCCTGAACTGCTCTCCTTCTAAAGATACTACGAACTCTTATGATCTTATTTGTGTATCAAAACTTTTGTAAATTAGTAGACTTGTTACCAGGCTAGCCCATAGTAACTACCTGTAAAGTGAGGTTACTGTTTTATGTAGAAGAATATAAAATAAAAATGTTTTCATTATATACTGCTTTTAGTGAGAAGTCGAGAAATTTAGGAACAAAGCAACGAAAATGATAGGCAAAACCACCTATATTTCTTGCACTCGTCTTTGTCATATTTAAAGCAGTCCCAAAGCTTTCTGAATCAATTTTCGCTTAGGCTTTGAGTTGAGAATATCATGACAATTTACCAGAAATCATACTTTTCAGTCAACTGGCTTAGCCAAAAAAATCATCTTGTATCACAGCATAGACAGAACAAACGCCGAAAGGATTAATGTCGTGCTTAAATCGTTTTTAATCATAACAGTTCCCAAGCAATAAAATCTAAAAAATCTATTCACTCAAAAATCAGTTGAAAATGTTGAATGACAATCGGTTGAAATTGACTGTGATATGGTAAGGACTGTGATCTGAGACGGTCAACAGGCTTTTCCAATTCAAATGCAAATTTGTCTCTGTTCATAAATCATTTTAACATCACACTCCAGGCACAGAATGGCTCCAGACAGCAACTGCCCGTTTGTTGAACAGTTGAAAGTGACAAAAGTTTTTTTTTCTAACAGCTTAAATATGCAGTGACGTCAAAAAAGACTAAGGAAATAGGCAGAACTGATTTGGCGTCCCTGTGTTCATATCTTAAAGGTCAAATAATATTTTTCACAGCTTTCTCGTCCAATGAATGTGGTTCAAAGTCATTAAGTTAAAGCCTGCAGTCTGCAATCAAGGGAGAATTGCCACAAGCAAACCAGACATTCCAAAGTCAGGTGCAATTTGTTGCTATGGACGAGGATAATAGAAAGCGCAAAGTAAAGAGAAACGTCATCTATCAAGAAACGATTCGAGGGGTGATAAAAGCATTTTAAACAGTTGTTTTACAATGTTGTTGTGATCTACGACATCATGCAGCATCACTGAATATAAATAAATCGCGGAAGTTAACAGGTAATTTTAAATACTTGTGATGTATCAAGCGAGGGGGCATGAAAAGACTGGAAAAAGCTAATGGTTTTTACAAAAATACATACTTTCTAAGTAGAAACGAATTTTTTTAAATTTACTTTGATTTCCTTGCGAAAAGGTTACCTTCTTGACCGTTATTAGAGGGAAAATAAGGCATTGTTGCACTCCCAAGTGGCCGTTTGGCCGTTGATTAAAGGTGGCTGTTGTGCGGAGGTTTCCTTACGAGAGTTGACCATGAATTCGGCAGCAACTTTCACTACTGGCCGCAGATCAGGAGTTAGCCGTTGCACACAGGCGAGTGTTATTAGAAGTTTCAGTTTATTTCATGGCTTGATCGATGCTTAGCTCTTGGCACACAAGTTGTGGCCGCAAAAGCCAAAACTTTCGTTGCGTGTTGCATTAATTGAGTCATCTATTGCCTGTTCCTTTCAGCCAAACCTAAAGCTAGTCTGTAGAGATCTCAATTCTAAAAGAGGCGTGACCAGCATCAACAAATTTT
>NW_027019640.1:9785761-10043674 GCF_013076305.1 Rhopilema esculentum
TCTACAAAGTATGGCATATACGTCATAGTCAAGTTGCAATATTTTGACATATACTTATCGGCATGTACAAAATGACTTGTCTTTTTTCTTTGTACCTCAATAAATCAGAATGTTCACTTCAAATGCCATTGTTCTTCCCCCTCCAGCATTTTCTCCTCGTATATCCCTCCAACATTTTCTCCTCGGATTTTTAAGATAGAACACATCTTTTAAAGTCCTTCTTTGGTGCCGCCTATTTTGGCTATAATTGTTCCATTATCCTTTCAGGCAAAGCGCTCCTGTTTGGCTCATAAACTTTTGTCTACAAAGTTTAGAAACATCCTCAAAAAAGTACGGAGTGTGTCTTATATGATATTTAAGAAGTGTCACCAGCGTAGCTTTTTGAATGTTCTGGGTGCATCCTCCTACACAATGTGTCTTTTCTACCTTTTCTAAAGAACCCATCAAATCGCTTGCTATTGGTCAACAAAAACACAGACAAGAGCTACGGACGTTGCAATAGGTCAAAGTTGCTTCATGGTAACTGACGAGTTTGTGAAGTGAATAAAGCAACGAATTATCTCGGTTTGTGCTTTTCGTAGCTTTCAATAGTTCAGTTAAGTTTGAGTTAAACATATTTTTCTTTGAAACAATCAAGGTTATCGAAAGGCTTCAGTTATTTGACGAGCCGCATTAAGAAGAGCATAGGATCCAAAACACCACCTTGAGGGACACTGTCGATTAGACTTGGTTTCTGACTATGATTTTAACGACTCTGGAACACCTTCATGTTTCAATTATGATATCTTACATTGGCTTTTCATTACCTCTTCAAGCACAGTAGATTTTTTACGAAGCAACGTACAATGCCTGCCAAAAGTACTAGGAACACCCAGCAATTTACGCTTCATTCGATATCTTTCATTCCTTTCATGAAAAAAATTACTACTTCCGCCCCCTTCCCCCCTAAAACAATGTTGATGATTTAGAGAAATATCATAAGAGAAGCGCAAAAGAAAGTGCTTCCTAAAATCCTAACCCGTTTGATAGTAAACCAACAAAGTTCTGTACGGGAGAGGGGGGTGCGTGATTTTGACCTTGGAAATTGACGTCAGTGTTCCAAGACTTTTGCCAGGCATTGTAGTACAGGTTCTGACGTATAGTTTTTACTTGATCAATGTGATATTTACTTGAACTATTAACATGTTTGGGCATTCAAGAGATTTTGGCGGGCATGCAATGTACACAGTTTAAAATGTTTGCTCTCCTATAGGACTGTAACAAGATTTCTTCCTTCTAACATTATGAATTTGCACCGTTTCAAATTTGATTGATATGAATGAGGGAGACAAACACCTTCTTCGCTCAGTTCTAAAACTTAATTGCAGATGTAAGATCACATAAAGCACGCATGGAAACAAATAATATGGAAACAAAGTTTTTAGCAAATACAAGAACAAATAGATAAGACAAAAATATAATTTTAAATCACATTTAAAAAAGTGTACTTTTCAATTTACGTTAGGTGCATTGTTTTTGTCTTTTGGCTAGTGCAGGTGTTGTATAGCTCTCTAGTCCAGTAAATGATTTTAAACTCTATAAAAGTGAAACAATAAAAGTAAGATAAAGTTTTCAAAATTTCATTGAACATTAAAAACAAACTGAATAAAAAGATAGCAAGTATTTTGTCTCAAAACATTCTAATTATCTTATTTAAAAATCAATGCTAATTCAATAGTCAATAGCAGAAATCAAAAACTAATTCATAGACAATGTGATGTAATTAATTCAGGGATGTTAGAAGTAAGAATTAATTCAAAAGGAGAGGCAGGTAGGGGCCAATAGCTCCCCGAACAAATTAACAATAAGGCTGCTTGTCTTTTTAACTTGGTATTGGGTGGGAAACAACAATTACCTCCTTGTTATTTTAAAGACTCTTGCACAATCTTGCACAGCCAGCTATCTTGAGAAATTGATGTTTTATTCATGGAATTCCATATCAGGCCAGTTTTGAAAATATAGTCACAAAGCATGCCGGTTGGGCCAAGGAATTTAACCCCCTTATGTTATCAAGAATATTTTAGCATGCATATCCAAACATAGAATGGGTTATTATCAAAATGGTATCTACAAACCTCTTGAAATCTCTTCTTTACTAAATGCTGTATTTCTAGAGGCCATAGTGGGCCTAGTACCTCATTGTCTGAAAACAGGTACAGCTACAAGAGAACAAGCAACTTTGATTTTCTAAAGCAAAATAACAGATCTTGAAAAAATTGACATGGTTTTTTCAAAGTCATATAATAGTCATAATTTGATGTTGTAATGACATTGAAACAACAAAAAGGAGAATGATGTTCAACAAACTATCCAACCTTTTGCTGCCCATCTTCATATATCTGACCGGGTGCCCCAGCAGATATTTTTAACTCAATTACTTTATAATCTGTTTTGTTGATTGGATGAAAAATGATCCTGAAAGAAAAAACTTATTCTTAGATTTAGAACATAGATACTGTTTTGTCTAACTAAGTTATCATGGAACCACTCTGGGTTTGAAAGTTTTCCTAACTTGTCATCTGAAGCCCTGATACATCAGTTAAC
This sequence comes from Rhopilema esculentum, assembly GCF_013076305.1. The sequence goes on from NW_027019640.1 coordinate 9,788,345, forward strand.
AAACAAAATGAGTCACTTTTTACAAAAATAGGCTATATTCAACAGGCTCTTAGTTGCCTGTCATAGCATTTACAAAACTTTGCAGAGAATGAACATAATGAATATGCTACATAATTTCTTAAACTGTATCTATATCTGGTATGAAGGAGCTTGGTTTTTGGTAGGCAGGCTTATTTCAAATTCCTTGGTCAAAAATAAATGCACATTTTATCACATAACCAGATGTATATTGGTTGATGGCGACAACAAGTTCTTTATATTCTGGGTGGATTATCTGGTTGTGCCAGTCTCTGGTATTGACTAGAAGTGTCAAGCTTGCCAAAGCATTACGTAACATGTCAGGCATAAAACAAGATGTTCACAGATTGGATCTTTTCTGAAGATTTATGCTCACAAATAGTGCCAATCTGAATATATTACGACATTAAATACATGCTTAGTGCTTGAGTTCAGTGGAAGATCAATAAAATATGATACCCAAATTGGCCATGGAACCATAGTCAATAGAGACAACTCTGGTCTGGAAGCCCATTGTTCTGTTCTTTTGTTCTCATCTAGAACTTGAAAACACTTTTATTCTAATCACGTGACCTAAGTAAGGGGACAAGATAGAACATTTTCTTCTCTCGCAATAGCAGATGCAGATAGTTTTGTGAGGCCCAGCGCACACAGGCGACCCATGAGTGTCAAAAACAATGACATTTGGGCTTTTGACAAAGTTTCTGCGTTTCAAAGTCTGTCTTCGCGATTAAAAAAACTAACTTTCAAAAAACATTTTTCACACCCTAAAACAGATGATAGCTGATTAAATGTGGATGCAAAAAAGTCGAATCTGATTGCTCTATTGTTTTTTCATCTATCAACTTTTCAACCAATGTTTCTACGTTGAATACTTTTGTTCTGTCCAAACAGAGACCGAGATACAACATTTTGTTTACTTTTTTGGGATAGGGGGAAGGGGTTGTAAAGCCCTGATTAATAAGTGTAGCAACAGCCAAATTTTAGAAAATAAAAGTATTTTACTTATGCTATTAAGTTTTTGGGGGGCAAGGCTCCTGGCCCCCCGCTATCTCGGTCCTTGGTCCAAAATGATGATGGCGAGGGCGCCCTGTTGTTTGTCCTTTGTGTATTCCTCTGAAAATTCTTTCATAAGTTTTTTGATCACACCCTATTTTGGCTCTTCGAACTTCAACCATATCTGTATCAGCAACGTACTCGACTTCATCAATGTTCCACGAAGGCTCGTATTTTTGTTTCAAAACTCTTATCAGGTCTAGACAGGACATTTAAGATTGCAATAATTGAGGTCCTCATTTCGCTTGAACATACTACAAAATGTGACTTTTGGAGAAACAGAGCATTGAAAATTTCTTAAATTTCTAAATTGGTAATGGTTTTCGCCAGGCGCGTAGCGGATGTTCGACGTTCAGGGGGGCTGAGCATGGATCTTCCCTGAAAATCGTTTCTTCATTGAGATAGAACTGTCCGAGTGGAGTCGGAAATGTGACAGTTTTGTCTGAGATAGGGGGGCTGCAAATAACCCATCCAATTTTTCCCCACGCCGATGTTCTCGCAACTAAAAACATCTCCAGATTCAATGTGACGCTTAAAATAATTGTTTACAGTCGTGTTATTCTTTCTATACCATTTATCCAAGCCAAAAAAATATTGTCAATTGCGTCGCGAAGTTCTAAGAAATCTTACTTCCGAGTAAGAATGGTGACAGAAATGCCCCATCCCTGAACTGCACAATATGAGCTGACCATAGTTTTAATAATATCAGCACAGAATAGATTGTAAAATTACCAATACTCTCGTGAAACATTCAAAACTCAACAACAATCCTACACACTTGTTTTCACGCGTCCCCTTACTTAGGTCACGTGATTTCAATAAACACGAACAAAGAGTTAGAACAAAAGACTTCCAGACCAGAGTTTTTTCTATTGACTATGATGGAACAGAGTAACAGAATAGAAAATTACTTTTTGGTTTATCCACTGTGTGAGAGAAAGGGCAAAGAAACCCTAGTTCTGAGAGCATAGCATGTGCATGGTCTGACATTGTATTCAGTGGCGGACACTTGGGGGGGAGAGGGGGGGCAACCGCCCCAAAATATTTTAGAGAACAATGGTCTTTTGTTCTAAAACAATAGGAAATGTGACGTCATCTTATTAACACAATAGGCTTGCCCCCCCCAATATTTGACCAAGTGTCCGCCACTGATTGTATTATCAAATTTGTTAAAAAAGAAGCTTAAATCATTCCATTAAAAATGAATTACAGGTATACCTATAGTTGAAAGGTGCATAAAATGGTTGAAAAGAACCAATAGTACAATCAACGGTCAGTCTATACTCATCTTCTCTTGTTCTTGAGACATAGACTCCTTCTACTCGTCCTAACAACAAAAGAGGTAAAAACAGATGCCAGTTATTTACAAAAAGGTGGGCAAAAAGGCAAAAGAATCACCATTTAATCAGAGCTGTGTATTCCTCACCATTTGATTATTTTGAAACAATTTTTTTTATTTTTACTCTTCCTTGAATATGGTCCACCTAAATCTATAAAATGATAGTATAGTACATGCCTTTATGAAGGTGTCCATTTTGCTGACAGGTGGCTTGTTTGGGTCTTATGGGTTAAACGGCATGCATATCTAAAGGCATCATCATAAAAAGTACCTATGGATCTAGCCCCAATGTTCCAATCATACCTCATGGCAGCTGGTGCCAGCACAGGCATTATAAATGTATCCAAGTAGCTATCACTAGAGCTGCTTTGCTCTATATTTTTCTGCAGAGTAATTGCTACATAAATTTGATATTTTTAAATTCATTTGTAATAACCTGGTTATAAACAAATGATAAATTCTCAAATTTTTAACAAAAACAGTTGAAGAATCAATATTTGCATTATTTAAATGTGGAATTATTTATATATTACCGCTTGTAGTTATTCCAAAATAAATAACACCACCATTTGCATTTATAAGTCCGTTTGAATTGCGTCTGACATCCTACAAAAAAATATGTGATGTTAAAAGATAATTCATAGCTTGCTACTTAACATCTTTCTTTAGAAAAATATTATTGTTATTTTTATCTTTTTCAACTTGCTTATCATCTCATATTTAAAAAAGTTTAATTCCAGTTTCACTCTGACATCCTAAGTGTCACTAGCAGGGGCACAACATGAACTTTCTGTACACTGTTAGATCCTCAATACCTCTAAGTTCTATTTATTTTTTTATATTTATGGATGTTTGTAGCATGTGTAATAACAAATATTCTAGTTTTCTCAACTTTCATAAACTGCCAGGGTGGAATCCATGTAACTTATGCTGGGGATATCCGGCGTGGACCTAAAATTTATTTGGTGTATTGTTGTTAAATGTAGAAAAATAGCGTTTTGATGTTAAGGTTGATGGGTTACATGTCCGGCGTGGAATCCATGTAAAGCTCACACCAAACAAATATACGCTAATAAACAAACGATTCCGCCTTGGTTTGATGCCTGTGTTTGGGCCAGAGGGTTAGCTTCCCTGTTTGACTTAAAAACAACCGTTGTTTGCCAAAAAGGACGATTAATATATTATGCATTGTATCTGTATCATACAACTTTTTTGTACTTGCTTTCAGAATTTTGAGCTCAAAGGAAAACAGTCGATTCTGCTTATAGTCAATCTGCTTAAAGTCACACTACACTTTACATCAATATTACGAAACAGGAAACGACAACGGTGACATGACACAATAATTATTAACTAGGACTAGGATCCTGCTCTAAGAAACACCAGGATTTTCATCTAGACCGTAAATGCATTATATAAGTATTTACCTGCTGAAAACGAGTTGCATCACTTATAAATATTGTGTCTTTATCCCTTTCAGGACGAAAAATGTGTCCTATCGAAAAAAGCTTGCCTTGTCCTTGGGCCATGTTATCATCAAATTTCCCGCCATTTCACTCCCCTGAAAACGAGATCGGTGCATGTCAAAACGAGGGAAATGGAAATCTAACACCGGGCACTGGGGAAAATGGGAAAAGTGGGGCATATTTTTGGATACAGGGCCTGCGCCAAGGGGCATGGCCTCTCCACCTTCAACCTTTCTTTGAAATACATATTTAAGCCAGCTCAAATTATTTCAGATAACTAAATCTGTAGATTACAACAAATAAATTCAACGAAAGTCCATTATCAAAACTGCTTCAGCAAAATTTTTGCTACGATTGGGGCTAGATAGGGAAAGAGGAAGCTTTCTCTAGTTCTCCTTTTGAGATAAACTCATTCATTTAAAGCTTTCTTGATTTTTATACTTGTCTATCCTACTTAAATAGCCTCCTAAAAGATGATGTCAGTTTGTTTTAGCTTTTCACATGCATTCTTTTTAAACATTATTTTATTCATTTGGGACTGAACTCTTTTTTAGGCATCCAGACTTAGACGATTATAGTCAGCAAAAACAAATAAGCTAATAAAATTTTTTGTTTTTAGGAAATAGGAAATAGGCTTTTAGAAAAGAGGCTAATTACATTTCTTCCGAAGAGGCCAAAAAGGTAAAAAAAGTGACATTGAAAATCAAATTTTTCAGGAGAGAATGCACACGAACCTCTAGTAATGTACTCCTTTGATGCACTTCTAAGTGCCCCTTCACTTTTGTGCTCCTTATAGTGTTTATCATCAAGTTTATCATTGTATTCGTAGCACAGTAAGAAGGTGGTAACTGTTGTAAGGTGTTTGTAATCTGTCTTATTACTTCACCTAGGAGCAACATAGTACCATTGTATATTCCGGTGTAACCATTTTTGCGCGGTTTGGATTTTATATTAACAACGGCATCGAAGTATGCAGACACTGTATCAGGTGCTGTCTGGCGTCAAAATCGTAGGGTGCCTAGAAAACTTAAAGGGTCCGGTTTAGGGCGTGGCGGGAAAAATTGAGCCACACCCGCTAAAATAGTGGCCTTAAAATAAAATTAATTTAATGAAAATTGATAATAATGCAATGTGCTTTAAAATCCCATGTAGAGTTAAGAATCAAGATCAAAATTTATTCAAGCTTTCAAAGTTTCAACTCTTTTCGAAGAAGTGCAGATGAATCAACAAATTGGTCAATGACTTGCTCGTAATCAAGTGGAAAGTTTTCTCTTCGCTTGAAATTATCAATAGCGCTGAATAATCTTTCACAGGAAACTTGGGTGCAGCTCAGTTTCATCAAGCATGTTGTATTCACTACCTTTTTTATAAGAACTAGTAAATTTATGTTCAGGCTCACTGTTCTTAATTTTTCGAATATCTGACGCAGGATTGTTTTTGATTATTTTTTAAATTAATATGGTGTAATCAGTGCGATTGCTAGCTTTTTCGTTCTAGGGAGATGTCCAGGCCTTATTTACCAACAAAGTGAGTGAGACAGCCTTCACTTGGAGATGAGATTGAATATTTATCGAAAAGTTCCCACATTTGGCTAAAAATCCTCGTATTTGGGATAAAATGTTGTTCAAAATTGCATTTCACAGTAACTCAGCCTTAGCTTGTTCTTAATTTGTTTGACCAATTTTGATGCTCATGTCATTCTCTAAACGAGCAATCTTGAAAAGAAGGCTCTCATTGCTCTCCTGCTTCAATTTTGTGTTGCTAAGCATTGCTAAATCCTGATACAAATCTCTATTCTTCGAGAACCTTCTGTCAGTCTCCTCCCATCTGTGTCTAAGGTTGGAACCAGACGATAATGATGACTCCTTATCTTCTCTTTTTTATTTCCTTTTTTGAACTTTACATTATTTTCACTTATTTAAGCCCCCTCCCAATAACTGCAGCCTAAGCTTTATGTCCTGTATAACAGTGTACTAAGTGGAAACGAATACAATGAGCAGCCGTTCCCATAGCACTGTCTCTGACATTTGCTGTTTCATACAATCATAATATGGATTAACAATGTAACTTTATAACTAAAGCATGGATGATTTTTTAATCAAGCAAATTTTTGTCCATTCCAGGTCAGATACCATGGGTACCAGAGCCACATTAATTAGAGAGCAGAAATAGAAGATAAGAGTACGCTCCATCGCTTTTTTGCATGTAATTCTGTTTACGCGCTCGAAATTTTGTGGTTCTGGTAACCAGGGAACACATAAAATTAAATACATGACTGAAATAACGGAAACTAGGGTTTTGGTGGTTCGAAGCGCATGTATTGGGACTTTGATCGCAATCAATCTAGGGCATTAGGTTTTTGACATTAAGTTAAAAAATTTTGTTCAACGCGGAAGGGCCCGTAAATGTTTTGCACACAGGGCCCGGATGGCGATCACCACTTTGCCATTCGGGCCAGACCGCCCCTGACAGTATCCCCACATTTAGCTACGTTCCTGCACCTCTGTGGGTAGGGGGTGGAGTTCCATCATTTTTCGAGAGTGCTTGCAAAGAAAAAGGATCTTCTTCCTGACGACTCTAATGTTCTATAATTTGACAATTTGATAATTTGATTTGAAGGTAGAAGTAGTTGGCTTACTTAGATGACTGAGTTGCATGGACGCAGACTTTGTTGGACCCCCGGGCCTTGAGCCCTTCATGGCAAAAATTTAGGGGGGTAAGGCTCTCCTGGAGAATAGGAAAGCTGGCTATCAATATGTTAGACTAATTTCTCAAATTCTTGGCTTCATGCATAAAGTACATCCAGGCACCGCAGAGCGTTGAGAAGAATGGGGGTCTAAAAAATTGGGGCAGGGGCTAATACCGAATAAAAGTGGCTAAGCCAATTCATTAGTGAATTTTTTGCATTCTTAGCAAAAAGTGGGGGGCTATAGCCCCAAGCCTCCCTTTCCCGCGGTGCCTGTTATCTCAAGAGATTTAATAAATATCAAATAATAACTTTTTTTCATCTGCGGTCGGGGGCTCCATTAGCACCTATGCTCCATTAGCGCCTATGTCTGCGCCTAAGTCTGCGCCTATGCTCCGTTGTAAAAGACAGCAAATCAGTAACCAATGATGGAGAGTTATTTGTGATATTTAAATATTTTTGTGTAAATATTTTAGAAAATACTAGGGGTATGAAACCTTGTTGTTGCTGACATTGATAACGATAATGGAATAACCGTTATAATGTGTAAGGTGAATTGTGATAAAGGCTTTCTGCAAGAAGCGAAAGAGAACCAGTCACCATGATAATAATATAGATGATAATGCAAATAGCATCACTATTAACTGCGGTGTTCCCCAAGGCTGTGCGCTTGTACCATTACTTTTCTTACTCTATATCAATGGCTTATATCATTCTTCTAATGTTTTTTAATTTTAGCTCTTTGCTGCTTTTAACCTTTTCGAAGCATATGTAAAGAGGAAAAAAATAGCTTTTTGTTTAAAACAATGGAATTCACTGGGACAGGAGGGGCAATTGCCCCCCCCCCTCCTAAATAGCATGTTTAGAAGGTCCTGTTGCTACTGATGCCACTACCTTATTAGCTGACACCAAACTTGACGTTATCAACTAAAAATATAAAAAAACAGCAGAATGGCTAATGGTCAGAAGACTTTCCCTGAAAGCCCCCTCCTGAAATGTCTCAAACTCAAACTGTCTTTTTACAAACCCAAGTAAAATTTTTTTACATATCATGGCTTCATAACTAAACGGACAATGAACTGAACTGGAAGTTAAACACAAAACAAAAAAGATCAAGATATCTAAAGGGGTCTAAGGGCATTGGAAATCCATATAGATTAAGAGGCTTTGTTAAAGCGTCTTAAAACTAACACGTGTTTATGTTTATATACGTATGTGCAACTATCATTAAATAATTTATTTTACTTGCTGTGCTTTGCTTAATATTACAGTAAGAATTGTTATTTTCGCTTTGCTTCTTGCTGTTGAACACCCTGACTGGTTGTATGGCTAAACATATGGCCATGCTTGTTGAACGCAAAACAATTTGTAACAACCACAAATGACGTTAGCTGCTTGACAATTCTTGGCAAGGCTATGATTTTTACCTATATTCTAGGAAAGGTCAGAAGACCTTGAAATTTTATCCCGTGAAATGAATTTCTATTATTAAAGTTATTGGAAACTTTACAAAATGTAAAATTCTCTAGCTATTAGGTGTTTCTATTCCCGTTACAGGTTCAAAGGAAAACCCAATTCCAATTCAACAGGCTGAATATAAATTATTGTTTTAAAGCTCAAAGTTGGTAATATTGGAGTCGACGAAAATGAGGTCAGCCTTCTTGTTAGAAGAATTTATTTGGGAGATATTCCGACATAAATTGAGGCCTTTCGTGGTGTCAAATGTAAAACGACTTACGGTTATGGTTACGTTAAGAAAGTTTTGCCGTGAGAAGTAAAGTTTTGCCGTGAGAAATAAAGTTTTGCCGTGAAAAAAGAAAGTTTTGCCGTGAGAAAGTAAGTCTTGCCGTGAGAAAGTAAGTTTTGCTGTGAGAAAGAAATTTTTGCCGTGGCACCTGTAGGCCACCGTAGATCTTTAATAAAAGGCGATCAAAGTTTTATCATATAGTTTTGAAAAACTCACAACAATGAGATAAAATGTTTTGTTGTGTATCGTACAGTCATCTTTCCGGTAGGAAACTCGTTACTTTCGAAGAGTTAAAAATCGGAAATCGTACTGAACCACACAATAAGCATGTTTTGAAGATGGAGGGTTCAAGATGATAGCGGGTGATGGCACAAAAAAGGAGAATTCACGACTTCCGATAACGGGGGCATAGGGGGTATGCATTTCGATTTTCGCGGAAAGACTATTTGTTGTAAATAGTTTGCCACTCCCAGCTCCCATTCCCTGGAAGTTGAAAAGTGGATATTCAATAATTCTAATTTGACATTTATTAAGAAGCGAAAAGTTATCATTTAGACAGACTGCAAATAGGCTAGCTTCAATGTTTTTTAAAATCAGAATTGTAATTTATTTCCTGTCAAGTCCGACAAAAAAATACGTCATTAGAAGAACTAGCGGCCTAATATTGCTGCCCATAGCTTTATCTTCATATAACCGTGTGTCTTTTAATCATCAACTTCTTCATAAGAAAAGATATTAAATATTTGATGAAAATGTTGGCATTTCGAAATCTCAGGATTAGCTATTCTAGGTACTTCTTTTGCCTGAATACATTCTCTGGTTGCTAAAGATGAGACAATGTAAACATTTGCTCTGCAGGAGAAATCAAAGTTTGAATTTCGCGCTATTTTCAATTTCGAGCCTGGATGAACACAGACAACTGTCGAGTGGTTAGTTGTTGCGGTAACAGCGGGTTCGGCATATTCACCACTTTATTGATGGTCAAAGAAGTAGGAAATTGACGGAAAAATAATTTTGTTGACAGTTTTATCGTCTGAAATGAGGAAGATAGAGGATCTTTTGTGAAATCTGATTATTTACATCAACGTTTTCGTCACCATGGCGGATGCTGCAGACAAGCCTAGGCCATCAAGCAAGGTTTGTTTGCTTTGGATTTTGTGAAAGATCGCTAAATCATTGGACGTAAATCTTTATTAATTTTAAACTTTCTTTAATTTTAATTATAAGGGCGGGGAGAATGAAAACTATTCATTCAACTTTGGTAACTTGATTTAGATAAAGAGTAGTAGTGGTGACGTATATGTTCCGCATTTGATTCAAATTTGCCATGAAAGTTTCAATTGTTATTTTCAGTTAACTATTTCAAACAAATTTGTTTATCTTACAACCTTAAAAAAGCGCTAGGGAAACCATGATTTTTCTTTTTTTGATTTTGCATGTAAATAAAGCTGTTGTGATTGTTCAATGTTATGGCCGTTTTGTGCAAATCTTTCAATAGATGACTATTGATTCTGTACAAACTGTGTCAACACCGTTGACCATAACAGGTATACGCCTTCTTTCTTCCCTACACACTCTTAAATCTGTCAGGTTGATTTGAATTATCATATTCCTAGCAAATCTAAATTAAAACTTTGATAACTTCTGTGTCATTAAAAGTTGTTTTTGGAATAGAAGCTGCTGTATTACTACGAAAGTTTTTTGCAAACCCAGTTAAATTTTAAGAAATCTTCGGTTTTTCACTGGGCATGGCATTCTTTAAAAGATGAGAAAATCGGAATGATTAATAAAGCGATCATGTCTTAAAAGTTTGAAGGTATTAAACTTTACTGAAAGCAGATCCTGGCTAATAAATTTTCTAAGAATTAGCAATGGACCTGAAACAGCTATGCATTTTCTGTTGATTTAATTCTCAAATAGATTTAATTTGACTCAATTTATATTAAAATTGATTAATTTCTTTAAAATGCTTTTTATTGTACTCAGCAACCTGAATATGTTGAGAAATAAACTCATTATGTAATGGTATGAAATCAGAAGCCAACTTTATTTAAAAAACTCAAAATGAAGACATTACCTTCCTGCAATGCCTAGCAGCTTGTTCTGCCACAGTTTTTTATTCCAATTAGTGATCTATTGAAATAAATAAGAATAAAATAATCAAGCTGTCTATACCTTTCAGTTTGTCATATTTTAACCCACTAATATTTTGACATATAATAATTTTTCAAACTATTTATCTAAGAGCAGAGTTCTTAAGTGTATTGAAAACTTGGCTTCAAAGACAGAATATTGTGAGATGCTAAGACACAAAGTTTCCCATAAATAATCTTTTTGGCTTTTGGTATGACATAGCTTCTTATTCTTGATGCAGAACCATGTTCAAGTCTTCAAAAAAGGTTTGAATTTCTTATTTTCATCTGGACCTGAAAAAAGCTCTATCGTATCTTCTAAAACCCAGGGTCATCAATGCTTCCATGTCAACCTGATTTCATTTTGCATCAAATCTTCTCTACTTCACTAAGAATATCTTCTGGAGATGATATTCTACATTTTACCTCTACAACAGGCCATCATCTCAATTAGACTATTTTATCTTTATCCTTTGATATCCATATTCAATTATTTAGTCAATGGAAGTTCTTATTCAATACAACTGTAACACTAAAAATGTAGATGTTTTATCCATCATATTGTGTGATGCAATCTAGGTGAAGCAGGTAATCAAGTCCTGGATATTAACTTTTCCTCTATCAATCTTTATTCAAGTCCTAATACATTATCCAGTTTATTTGTGAATGACTTGTGACCCTATTCAATTAAAGCACCTGTCTTTAATGCAGCTAGATTTCCTATTAAGTCAGGATTTCAAATTCAAAGGCAGATAATGGATGCTAGTTAGTATTTGCCAAATCATCAATTGTCTTCTTTGACTGCATGACACAAAAAGTTTCAAGGTCAAAGGGTTTGTGTCATAAATAGTTTTGCAGACTCATTGGCTGGAAATATTTGTGATGAAAAATTTCCTTTTAATTTTGCTTTAACCTTTTTCAAAGATGTAGGTTGTTTTGGGCAACAATGTAAAAATTGAAGTTTTGACCATCCAAGCGTTGTCATGCACTTCTGTGCATATAGCCATTATTGATTCATGTTCTCATTTTTCTGCTCCTTAAGCATGGTTTTCAAATATTAAACATTTTCTTGTTTTGTTGAAACAATTTCCTAATACAGGATCTTTGAATTTGGATCTTCTTACCTTTGCTAGTTGTTTAAATTTTCTAATTGATATGGTCATGCCATATTTACCTTCAATTCATTAAAGACAAGCAAACAAAAATATAATAGAATACCTTGGTCATCTCATATCAAAGCTTCATAGACACCACAAGACAGAAAGAGTCTGCTTTGGCTGATACTTTCTGTTTCAGAAAATTAATTTCTAACCGCTAAGTGATTTTATGTATCACCAATGACAATTCTGGTGAATCAAACCACAAATCATTCTGCTCTGTAAAAATCTATACATTTTTCATTTAAGCATTGTGGGTTGATAACATCTGTTTTCAAGATATACGATTCCCAGGTAAAAGAAAAAAATTAGAACTGCTTAAAATCTACTCTTATTTCATTTTCCATCTAGTATTTGGAATTGACTCAAAACCATGGTTTTCCTATTGCCCTTGGCTTAGTATTACAGTGATCAAAATTAATATTGGTAGTCTAAAATGTTCTTTTGTGATTTTCAGTGTTTTGGTAAATAAGGCAATGAAATACTTGCTATAAATTAGTGATGGTTGATAGAAAAAAGATTGGTTTACTGGAAACTCATTCAATGATTACAGTCTTCTGTTTACACCTGAAAGAACCTATATTTAGCAGATTAATAAAGCAATCAAATGGTCCAAGGCAGAAGGAGTTAGGTGGATTGGCATTAGTGTGGATTAATCGACCGTTCATGTTTGATTTATAATCTCTTGCATAAAACCTTAGCCATACAACAGGTTATTATCGTTTATAAGGTCGAATTCTGAACGCATACAAAGATAACAAGCTAACATGCTGAGTGGAACTAAATCGCAAATCCGGCAAAATAATCCAGAGAATTGGACTGCTAAACCAGATTTGTTATCGATTTCGCATGCAGTGTTCCATCTGCTGGAGGCATAGCTAAACCAAAAATGCATGGTATAGGCGGAAAAATCCTGATATTGTTATGTTGAACGCCCATTGTTCCATTGATAACAAATTTGAAAACACGCTACTTATTTAATTTGAAAGTTCCGTACTATGCCAAATATTAGATTGAAGTAATATGTAATTTATCTCCCTCAAAGCCGAGAAGCACCCAGTCAATTGATACTTTTTAACCTGACGTAAATAAAGATATGTAACGAATAGTATAAATAATCACTGATATTTATTAACATTTAATACTGATATTTATTGATACCTTTTGTGTGAAATACCGATTTCCGTTTCAAAACCATAAAACGAAGAAGGAATGCCAAAGACAGCTATTGCCCTTCATGCACTGCCCTTCGTTGGGACCATGTTATCACTGTGTATGTTAATGAAGTTAAGCGTGCGATGTGGATGATTTCTGCACCCTTTAACGCGTAACTCTTAGGGATGGATTCAAGGATGGGGGGATGTGCTAGATAATGATTGGATTTTGGTGCCGCGCCCTCCAGCCGACTGGAAAATGATGTTAACACCCATTTTTATGTGTCATTTGTTGCTACTGACAACAAAAAATGTTTTTTACCTAATCGAAGCAGAATTTACCAAAGGATACAAAAATATTGGGGGTGTCGCACAAGGGAGGCTACAGGGGCTTAACACCCCAATAATTTCCTATATGTATACAAAAAATCGTCCTTGCGTTGGTTTTAAGCATGTTAAGCCCCCACAAAACGTTTTAGCCCCCTCAATCTGTAATATGCTCTGTGGTCCTTGTGGACACAAGTTGTGTCGCAACCCCACAAGTTGTGTCGCAACCTCACAAGTTGTGTCGCAACCCCACAAATTGTGTCGCAACCCCACAAGTTGTGTCGCAACTCGACTGTCTTTGCTATGGCTTTGTTATGTTGCAAGTTTTTATAATGCAAGAAACATATTTTGAAACCCTCTTTCTTTTTATCGTGATTGTTGCTATTTTCTCTTGCATCCTCTGCGTAGGGTTTTTCCAAATTTACTGTGGAAAGTGTAATGATGGTCCTTATGCGAACTGTTAAAAGTTTTTTAATGTAACAGAACAAAATATAATTCAAATTCAACCCACTTTTTGCTATTTAAGGCACATTCGTTGAAATGTTTATGACACAATATTGAAATTTATAATGCTAATTATGCTAATCATACCGCCAATCGCCATACTAATTATGATGATAAATGCAGTAAAAGGTTTGTAATTATGAAGGAAATGAAATAATTTCAAAAATATGAAGTGACATTATTAGGATTTATAAATAACCACAGCATTTGTACAGAATGATTGGTATGAAGCAAGGATAAAAAATAATCGAGATATTTTTGTATAAACCTATTGATTCGTTCACCTGTGTGGCTGCTATGCCTTCCGTTTTCCCATATCTTCCAAAAGTTGTTTGCAAGCTGAGTGATTTTGCCAAACTCACTGGGTATTGTGTAATAACCAACAGTTTCTCTACATTCGCAAGCGTAAACATCATTTGATCGTTGCAGGAAATTTTGTTTTATAAACAAGGCAGTAAATTCCCAGTAGTAGTAAATAAACAAAACGACTAAGAATGTTCATATGAAGATCTGAAAAGGATTTACGAGAGCTAATGACTGCAAATATTTATTAATATTTTCGCACAAAGAACAGACAACAGCTCATTAAGTAACATACCCATGAAAAGAAACTTTATGCAGCTGAAATTTTCAAAAATTGTGTACAATTACCAAAGTTGGTTAAAGCATAATTAAAGCAGATTCACTTCTTTCTTTAGATCTTTGTTTTGTTGTTTTTCTTTTATTTTCTACAATGTTGTTTTATGGAGAAGACAAATCTCCCAGTAATATGTGTAATTTGCAGTTAAAATCCTTGATGATTATTACATAGAATGATATTGCATCGAGCCATCAGAATGTAGAGACCATTTGCTTCTTTGGTCAATACCACAATTTGCAAAAGTTCACCTCTGGTACTTTTATTGTGGTCCACAGTTTTTTGTCAAAATTGTCTTCCTCTTTGTCAGTGGTAGGATGAATTCTTTGTGGATTTTTATATCGTTTGAAATAAGTGACGCTCCCTTTAAGGAGTTCTGTTTGGAGTGAAAAGAAAAGTGTTCTTGAGCAGTGAATCTTTTTAATTTGCGGTTTTTATTCAATTTCTGATTTCTGTTATCTTACCAATTTCTGATTTGTGTAGAACCCTTTTAGCAAGAATGAGATGCATCTTAGTAGATTCTTTCAATGGAAGTAATAACATATATAGAACAAATTCAACGTTAACAAACATAAGAATAAAACACGTAAGGTGTGATAATTGCTTTGAAGTAGACGTGAAAATACCTATCTATAGTGGTCCTTAGCTTTTCTTGGGAATAACAAAGGTTTTTTCTGCGCAGTTTTTCAAACTTACAAAAATTGGAACAGCTAATAGGTGGTTTTACCAAGGTTATTTGTTTCTTATTGTTCGAGAGAAGTTTGTTTCGTTCCATATATTATTGTACTGTAAAACTCCGATATCCTAACAAATTATCTTATACTTAAATTTGTTTTTGGCACTTTATCCACCTTCGCCTTTAACGCAATCTCTGATTCAGAATGTCTGTAAGCAAGCAACTTTACATCTATGTCAAGTAAAATTTCCTTGGGTATTTGGCAGAACAAAGGATACCGACTTCATATTTCCAAAACAGTCACATTGTCTGAATATGGTGTGGCTTAAAAATCTAGATTTGCAATCATGCGCTGTTCCTTTTTTCGATGCTGCAGCTGCTAGCACTTGCAAGTGATTCGCTGCCGACGATAGTGCATTGGTTCTCCCGGATAGAGGATTCAATATTCCTCATTCATCTTTACGAAATATGTTTACATTAATCAATTGCCTTTGCAATCATAATAAGATCAAGGTGGATCATTAAATTTTAATGTCGGTTAGTCGGCTCAGCCTCACATATACTTGGCTTGACAGAGTTCAGTGGCAAATATGGTGGTAAAAACTATAGAATTACTATCCGTAAGTTTGTTTTTATCTTTATCGCCAGGCATACTCTTAAATATCTCTTTTTTATTGCAATGTTGCATTCTTCTTGATGGTTTCCTTGTTTACATTGCTCGGTGGGTTAGGCGAATGTCAATGCAATCCATGGTACCAATCAACAAATTTGTCATTCTCTTTGAAAAGAATCCTCTGGACGGTATTTGTCTTTGAATAATTTAGATACTACCTAGAAAATATTATAAATATTCATTGAAACTTTGAAAAATTGTATTTAACACATTTAAATGTTTAAAAGAGAGGAATTGTTACCACAGAATATTCAACAACACTTTAATTTAAAATAATTGACTTAAAGGTACTCTAAATTTGTTCCAAGTGTCCCTCTACCTTCATTTTACCCAGTTATTGACATCAATTAACCTTGCTTTATTCATAAATCTGTTTGAAATGCATATGAAAAGTATTGCTTCCCGGTCTGTCCTGCCATATACCGTAGAGGCAGAGATGTACACGCACTTTGTTTTTTAGAACAGGAAGGTTCTAAGTTGCTACTCCGAGTTTGACGTTTAATGCGATCATAAAGCAACTGCACGCATTAAGTTACCCGATGATCGCATTAAGCGTGAAACTCGGAGTAGCAATTTAGAACCGTTCTGCTCCAAACACCAATAGCATATTTCAAAAACTATATTGTTTTGCCTTATTTTGCTTTCTAATCGTTATAGTATTTCACAGTTATTCACTTCTGTGATTTTTAAAAACAGCCCACCTAGATCTTAGTGTTCACTTCCATATAATTTATATTGTATTTGTACTTAAACTAGTGTAGTGTTTTCAAAGCAAAATTGCCGAAAATCAGACATGTTTTTTAGCATTGTTTAATAAAATTAGTAAGGTTGTTGAAGGGCTCTGCTTAGTGCTCTTAAAGGGTGTTCTAAATAATGTTTTGGTCCGTTGGGCGAGCTTCAAATATTATCCAATTTTCTGCCAGAATGATACGACAGTCTGAAACTTACTTATTTGTACACTTATCTTCTAGATTTAAAGAACAAATTTTTGCACTGTTTGTTTATATAGAAATACTTTGAAATTTATATATTCCTTCCACGAAAAGTGCTTTTATGTTGCATTAGAAGTTTTGATGCTACCATAACTTTGCATGGACATGCCTCCAAAATTGAGACATTATTCGTCTTGATTTCCGTAACGCAGAGTACGGTGACTCCCATCGGTGATTTTTCATTGGATCAAATTCTGCTCAAAACAACCACCAGAAATGCACCAATCACTTGCTTGTTTGTGAACCTCGGTTATACCGCTTTTTGTCATATCAGCTACCATTACTTATCTCTTTCTAATGTGTTTGGTGTGTAGAACACGACGGTTCTGAGTTGCCATTCATAGTTAAAAGTTTAAAGCGATCGATCACCATAAACAATAACGATATCTATCGAAACACTATCGATATATTAGTTACCCGTATTTCCGAAATCAATACAGTAACCAATTTGTAATGATAAGGAGGGGGCTATAGCAAAATGTCCGGAGAGACAGGATACAAGTATAGTGAAAGTCAATGGGTCGTATAAGTCTTGGCTAGCCATGGGGTACCGCAAAGATCTGTTCTAGGGCTTCTCTTATTCAATATCTTCAATCGACACTTGTTCATGCTTGTGACCAATGAGAAATTTAAACCCAGGTGTTATGAATGAGATTTTTACGGAAAAGAAGACAAATTATTAACTCAGGAATTAGAATACACCATTCCTGAGTCGCAGATTATGGAATAGATTGTCAAATGAGATAATGGATAAGATAGCCTTTCAATTTCGAGAAGCGTAGAGAAATGTGGAAAGAGGAATTTTTAATTGCAGGCTACGTAAGAATATATGAAGTAAACGGGCTTCGTTGATTCAAAAAGAGTAAAAACAGTATTTATAAATATTATTGCTAATTTTCTATGTTTTATGTATTTATTCTACCCTTTATACTTCACTTTTTTAGCTGTAAATAAACTAGTTTTTGGCAGCCAACTGTAAGTAAAATTGTAGTAATTATTCCATTTGTTGTGGCTTAAACCTTTGACGCACATGAAGATGCTGAAAAATGCACCTAACAAAACTGAAGAGCACTTAGGAAAATTTAGATTAGCAAAAAGACCAAGCCGTATTTGTGAGTAATGCGGTCAATGCAGAACTTAACGAATACACCTGTTACAGAATCAAATGATTGCTGCATTGTGTATTGCTATCAAGCATCAGCTTATAGTTAAATTGACTGCAATCTTTGTAAACAGGGCAGCTATGAAAACTAAAGCTAATTTTGACATATGCTGTAGTAGCATTCAAAAAATTAAACAAAAACAGATCTGAGCCTATGGGGATTCAAATTTGCATCTCTTGTCCACCAGGTTTTCCAAAATTGTTGTTCAAGGTGATTCCAACTCCTTTATATTCTAAAGAAATTATACACTTGCTTTATATCTAATTACACGAGGGTAATCTAAGATTGATTAAACGCTTTATATCAACGTTCATGTTTCGACTGATATTCAATTGCCATATTATTTGTTTATTTCATGTTTGATCAAAAATTGATTCAACCACAGCGCAACATTCACTTTTCCTTGAAAAAGTTATTATTTTCTACGTTGTATCAACGTTCTATGACCTGTCACGCTATACTTCAGAACTGTTACGCGTATTTTTCACATGTTTTTCTATTTCATATACACATTTCACTCGCTAAACCTTGCTGATCTTTGAGACCTTTCTCTTTCATTTCTTTGAACTCCTATAATGCAAAAGCGTTTCATTGACACATCTGCACGAGGCTCGATCATCCAATGCAATGGCATGTTTTCCTCCTTTTATCTTCATTAGAAGGGCAGCCTTTATTTTCTTCCTATACTTGTTAGCACCTGCTAATCGCCTAAAATGAATATTTAAATCTTAGATTGAAAATGATTAAGGCATCGGAGCAGCTTCATACCGTCAATCCATATACCTGCAGAAAGACAATGGTCGGACACTTCTGTTTAGCAATTAAATTTTCATTGAAAATCGCACTATCTTCATTTGCGTGAGGAGAGTCCATTTAGGCCAAGATCAATTAGAATGTAATTGAAGCAATTCATCTAAGACTGTAGTCTTGCCAGAAGTCAACCACTCTGCAGCCTTTAAGGCAGGCTACTGCTGCCTCTTACTAGGATAAAGTTCCCAATGGAGATTCCAGGATAAACAGCACTACAGTATCATCATACTTTACCAAAAGAATATCCTGATATGAAGAAACGTGTGCGGTTCCGTAACTTTGTGTGCTGGCCTGGTTTCAGATCTAATAAAGGAATATACTATGAAACAGAATACAGTGACAATCGGGTAAAACCTCTTCTTCGTTGAAAGAATTCTAGCCACATTTGTCTTGCATTAAACCTCTCTTTAATTTTTACTAAGAAAGATTATCAGCAAGCAAATCGAGATTTAGACTTTTCACAGATGTTGTTTCTATTATAATTGCTATGATATCTTCTTTAAATGCCTCAGTCCTTTGGGAAACAGGCTCTTCATATTTCTTAATCAGTATGACAAGACGAGTTGAAAGCCCGGTGAATTTTAATTGAGCCCAGGTTAACATAAGCCATAGTCACATTTTGAATTGCTGGCCAGCTTTCAAGGTCTACTGAGTATTGAGGCTTTTTTATTTAGTCAAATTATGTATGTTTTCTTTTTTGATGGATAGTAATATTTGACTTGATCTGTTAAAGAGGCTTTACACGTTTTTTACGGAAGTATGTTTGTAAGAGCAATCAATAGGAACATTTTGTCAGGTACCCAGGTTAGCTTACGATTTCATTATGAAGGTCTTGATTTTAAGTCGTAATTTTTTTTAATGCTTCTATCTGTTCATCGACATTGTTCAATTCATCGGCTGGATGCAATGTTGACCTGCGATCCCTGCAAAATCGCAGAGCCCTATTTTAAATTTTCGCAGATGTGCAACCCAAATCCACTTAGAAACCTAATGGATCAATACGATTGTCAGGGCCAAGTCAGGACCTCGGTTTAAAATCTCTGTCAGATAGCAACAGTACCTGCTAAAAACCCAGGGAACAGCGAAACGCTCTTTTACCATTTTTTAGAAATTTTTTTCCTGAAAGTTTGCAGTCCTTTTTTCACTTCCTTTTCCTCCGGAAAACAGCACGGCTGCAGAACTTTGTTGGAGCTTCAGTGTTCAAGCCGCCCCGGAATTTTTTCAATTGTATCGAATTTTTTAGTATATAGCCCTAGATATGCAACATATCTTTTTTAAAATTGCAAATATTTCTTCAGCTATTGTTTTCCATTGAAAATTTGAGATAATAAACGGTCATGTCTAAAAGTTTATATATTTATTCGAATTTTCTAATCATACGATTTTCTTTCTAGAGCGACGCTGACGATCTTTCTAAAGTAAGGGTGAGTGTCTTCTTGATGAGCTATATGTGTTCGAAATTATTTTGGTGAAGAAAATCGCCACCTTTTTTGTATTTGACCCAATTACATTAAATGAGCCATTGGTGGCCTTTTCTTTATTTTGATACTTATTTCCTTAATTTTCTGTCTTTTCTGATTTTAACGTCATATTTTTAGCCTGCGCCCCAGGCCACCAATGCTGCCACATTTATGGACTGTACTAAATTGATTAATATTCTATCCAGGCAGAGGGCTGGGTCTAGTTTATGAAAATAATTTATGCAATGAAATCACTTAAATGTTGCATGAAAAAATCATCGAAAAAAATATGCACTGAAACAATACAGGGTGTAGATAGGATGGTGCATGAAGCGTTTAAAGTTTTGCAAAGCTGGAACTGTTGCCGATTTCAGCTGATTGCATAATTTTGGAGGGTTACATAAATTACTACCGAATTCTGTTGGAAACTGCAGACAGGATATTTATCAATAATGCACAGTGTATCACTCCACAAATGTGGCAGCATTTGCGGACTGGGGCGCGGGCTACATATTTTCAGAATCGTTGTTTAAAAGGGGGCTATAATGTAATCAGAACCTGGATTGTACTCAAGGGCGTCACACCCACCCAATATTATCTCAGTAGGAAATTTCAGGTAAAATCCGCTCGGTGGAAGAAACGCTTCAGGTATTTTAGAGACATTCATGTCATAAAATCAATAAAGGATCAGGCAAAGGTAGTTGCTCCGTTGGTTAAATATGATATTCCTTGATATGGATGAAAGTAAACAAACTAATGATATGAAGATTTCTTGTTGGCACTAAATCTAAAAATCCAGGCCCTCTTTAAGAAAAATTGCGCCTTGTGTCCATTTCCCCTAAATAGGCATGCTAAGATGGAAAGAGGGATCTAAATTGACAACCAGTGCTGCTTGTTACATAGCTTTAGAAATAACTAACAACATGGTGTTTTTCGAGAGTACCAGTTGTTTTTATTTGCTGTTCAATTTGTTTGCGAAAAAAAGAATTTTCAGTTGGATTAGGAAGATTGCTTTAGTGAAATTTGCTTAAAAGAATGCATTTTCCAGGGAACTGGAAGCATCAAAATTCAAATATTTTCTAGTCCTTCGGCGGTAACCGTTGTGCCGCCTCGGGTAGTAACTATATCATTTGCCCGTCCTGATATGCAGATTTGACAAAACTATAAGGAAAGTCCGTTAATATCATACAGAGTTAGATTGACAAAACGTATTGCAGAGGTTTCTGACAGCAACAAAAGAATTTCAGGCAATAATCTTTTAATCAGGTACATTTGTCATCCAAACCCCCCCCCCCCATCTCAAAACAAGGCTTGCCTCGCGCGCGGCCCTGATTGTACTTGATATGATCAATTTTGAACTAAATGCCAGTACCCAGAAATGTTTTCACAATAAAAAACAAACATTAAGAAATCTTGATTATGTTTCAATTATGTTTCGTTTATAGGAGATATTTAAGGGTGTTTTACGCCTTTGCCATTGAAATATTTGAAATCCCCAAGTAGGAACTTACTTTCGATAATCATTTTGTTAGGACATAGAGGAGCTGCACAAGGCTGCAAAATCTGGCGACTGCGATGTCATCAAAAGTTGCGATTTCAAGGCACTCAACATCGATGGAGTCAATTCTGTAAGTAGCAATTTGTTATTCATGCCAAAGAAAATAGGCACCATCTAGAAAAATCAGTGATCGACTGATTAATTATTCTGTTGATCAAGAATTGATTTTATTGTTTGGATTGACTTTAGTTGTGTTAGAAAGATAACACTTCTATTAGACTAATCAAATTTGACAACACAATGTATTGCTTAATTTTTTAAGTAGGTAAATAGTCAGTTTGTCTGCAGTTTTTAACGACCTGATATTTCGACAAGGGATGTAACCTGTATTAACATACGATTATACTCTGAAAGAAACATTATGGACCTGATCCGTTTGCTTCAGCGCTACATACATAGACGGGAAAGCAAACATTATAGAATGGGAGAAGACATGTTTGGTTGAGAAAATGGAGCTGGAGGGAGAGGCAAGGGCAGGCCCTTGGTTTTTTAGGGTATTTTTTGTCAAAGAAATACCAGTTATAATAGACGGCGAATTTGCCGTGAATGCATAAATCTAGAATTAATAGAATTCTTTATTAGCAATGTTCCTAGAAATATTCAGTGTAATCAAGCTATGGTAGGGCCAGTGCTGTACGACCCTGTTTCAAGCTGCTATCCCAAGGCCTAATAGCTTCGACAACTCTTTGGTATGCTCCTACAGCACAAAATTATATTTTCTAATTCTTTATGATTTTAGAGGTTTTTTGAAGTTACGCTTGATAATTTTAAATACATGCAAAGTGGCTGGCCTTGTGTAAGCTAAGGCCTAAGGGGTCTTGTGTTACATCACCTTGATCTTCCTCTTCAGAAGACTGAAAGTGTCAAAACCCAGCGTTTAAAAAACCAAAGGTTACCTTATTCAATTGTCATTCAATGAGTCAGATTTCAAGGGCTACGAGAAGGATAGCAGTTTTGTGGTATGATAAGCAAATTTGATACGCGAATGATTATCCATTGAGTTCTTGTGGTTTTTATGTGTCATATTACTCGCTAACTTTGTCACTCTCCTATTGCAGAAAGGACTTACTGCTTTGCACTTGGCTTGTCGAGAAGGCAACTTTGACGTTGTTGCGGAGCTGCTGCAAAGGGGCGCAAATATTGAAACGACTACTAAGGTACTGCCCGTTTTATCTTGTAAAATTTGTGTTGTCAAATGAACTGCAGCCATAAAGGAATGTAGGGCGTGCCTGCCCAACAAACCTTGTCAATTAGAAGTATTCTCATTTGTGTTGGCGAAGCATTACAAAGAACAGTGCTTTTTAAATGAACACAGGTTGTTAAATTATAACCTTATGAAACATTATGCCGGGTTCAAAGACCATTTTTATGCTATTTGTCTCCGGCTTAAACTTTAAGGCATTTAGTGAGTTGCGTTTTATCTGTTTTAGTGGATAAAGCAAGAGGCTCTTTGCTGCTCATCTCAGCTCGAACTAGATTTCGCAAATGTCTTAAGATACAGTCTATCAGCCTCTCCTTCTCGTGTATTGTGTCAATCATGATATGCAAATTGTATCCACAAGCTGTTTTTTTGTAGAAAAAGTGATCTTTTATTTTGAAAGGTTGTCAATTTGTTTTTCATACTTTTTGGGGTCGGCCTACAAACATGCGAGCCATCTTGACAAGTTTCCGTCGTTTTTCCGCTTTACAAAGGTGAAAATATACCTTGACAGGTGAATTCCAAGGTGAAGAAAAAACGTGTACTCCAGATAGGTGTACTTTGTTATTCCCCAATGGATGCATACTGACACTAATAAACAAGTAGACTAGATCAAATTGTGCGTTGAACCTTTGTGGTAATTCAGAAACATTTCTGTTGGCTCTCGTATTGCTTTTTGCTTATCACCTGTCTATAATTTCTGTTAAGTTTTATCTGCACCTCGGTTAAGTTCATCTAACTTAAAACCTATTAATGAAAATTGGGTGATTACTTTATGAAGTATCGTTAAGAAATCAGTTAACCTCAAAACCCATTCTATCTTTCCGCTTGCCATGGCCTACTGATCTTGCATCTCCTGATGCGGTTAGTGGTGCATTTTTTATTCAATCAAAAGTTAGCTCTACTTCCGCATGACATGCAAATATTCAAGCTAATTTAATACGCCCTCCCCCCGTAGCTATCCCCCCGATTCTCACGATTTTCAAGTAATTTACTAATTTTCAGGGTGGAGATGCTTAAGCAGTTTTGCTCGATTGACATGTAATTCAATGCGCAACGATCCATGTCCACCCCAGAGCCCTGGTCAGCTATTTGTCTCTTGTCTCCCTTAAGATTAGGATTTCCTTGTAAGACCTTCTACATCTGCTAAAGATATTGGTTTTGATGTAAGAAGCTTTTTATAGAAACGAAATTCACCCTTGCACGTCGCTGCGCTTGGAGGAAAACTTGAAGTTGTGAAGAAGCTGCTAGAACACGGAGCAGATGTAAATAAACTTGCTGAGGTATGTTCTTGATTTTCATTTTTTTTTCTACAGCACACAAACCCGTTCCACCCTTGTTTGAAGCTGCATGCTCGTTGTTTGTGTATCTATTCCCTGCACTCTAATCGAGTGCAGTCTTGCAGACAGAATGCTCAATCTGCCGTTCACTAAAGAATCTATGCAGAGTGATGTGAGTATTTGGGCTAAACACCCAGAATGCTTGCTAAAAGGAATAGAGACATCCATGGGCGTGACGGATGCTTAGGGTTTAGAGGAGAGCTTAATATTGGATCTCGCCATTGCTACCTCGAGATAGAACTGCCCGAATATGGTCTGAAATGCCATTAATTTTGCCTGATTAGAGAGGCTGCAGCATTCTCAGCCCCTGTCTCCTACTCCTATGGAGAAATTATACGAATGAGGTACCCTCATTTGCGCTGGTTTTCTTAGGCTTCCAACTTTAGCAAATCTCCACTCATTCTTCATACCACTCTGTATGTTGTGAGTTTTGTGATACAGAACAGACAAACTACTTGGTGACTCTTAGACAGTCAGTATGCAAAATGAGATACACCCAAGAAAATAAACTTTTATTAAACACACGGACATAAAAACCATACCCATGCTTGGTTGGTTTTTAAACTTTGCGCTGTATCAAGTCCAATGTTGTTATACATACATTTAATTTTAGTAATTTCTCTGTTAAAAATGGTGAGTCTTTAAGGGGTTTGTGGTTTTTAGACCCTCTTTTGTCGTGATTATTATTTTTATTATTTTTTATTATTTTTGATTTATTATTTTCAAAAAGAGGGAGAAGGGCGGGGGCCATGGCACCTCTCCTTTTTTATTTAATTAATAGAGCTTTTTTACAGAATCTTTTTAATGGGTCTTTCATTTGCCCTTGGTTCCCCGCACTTTTCAGTTTGCTTCAGAGTCTCTGCGTTCAGCTCAAAATATAGAAAAGGAGCACAATGAAATCTGTTCGTGCTGGCAAATGCTTGAACTGGATCACGTTGATTGCGACTGTTGTTGACGCCGCCGCCAATCGCACCTGGTACCATGAAATCCTTTTCAAGGAGAAATCAAGCTAGTGCAAGCTACGTAATGTCGTCATGCCTGTTCTGTAGCTGCGAATTTTATCCGTTTACTACCACGCAGGCTAGACTTATTCCGCCTGGCAATAAAAGAATACAGTTGACTAACATTTTTAGTAGGGATAAAACGACTCTGTGTTGGATGAAACTGCTCTGCGTTGGATAAAACAGTGGATTTTGTCGTCTTTGAGAAACAGCAGCTGACATATCCAGCTTCATGCTGGGTTTCGAAGAAAAGTCAATAACCAGGTTCGAAACGATGTGAACGCAGATCTCGCTCACTCAACATGAATACACAAGAGAGAATCCGGAGAAGACAGCACTTCAAAGAACTGCAAATCGAGCGATTTTTGTGGCCTAAATGCTGCAGATGTCGCCTACAAGCGTAGATCATCTCGTGGTCTAATGACCAACAGCTGAAAAGTGATTAAACGAGACGTAACGGAATCTGGACGCAAGATGCTGAGGTTTTTCAGGAAGAGGTTGAAAAAGAAACATGTTTATAGGATTCGGGTATGGCGTATTTATCATCAATTTGATTTACAGTGTAATCATTTACAGCTGCCTTCGTCTATACACGTGCTCTTGGTGGGAGGAAACCTACAAAAATTCAGTCAACCTCTGCTGTCCCTTTGGAGGCGTCTGTTCACTGTGACCGTAGCCGGAAAGGAAACTTGAAATAAAACTTGAAGTGTAGTCCGGGGTTTTATATTTATGAAACAGTAACCTCGAAGACTGCGGTTTAATTTTTCGTGCAAGCATCATTCATAAGCAGTTTCCAAATCTGCAATAAATTGTATCCAAGTAGCGGTTTTCTAACCTCCAAACAGATATTGGTATCTATGGCAACATCATATAATTTGATGCCGACTGGTTTAATTTCAAGGAGAAAGCTGTGTAACAAGGAACATTGATTTTAATTTTTCAGGCATTGATGTCCCACTCAGGAGTAACAAGGGCAACTGTCCGCTTAGGAAAATGCCGAGATGTCAAACATGTGTACAGCTAAAGGGGGTTTTGGCGTGGATGTACCCGCATTTTAGACTCAAGTTCTGAGTAGTCATAGCCTGTCCCTTCCCCAAATTGTAAAAGAAACGAATAGCCTATTGTTGACATTTAGAATCTAGCAATTTGTCAGCATCCTTGTGAAAACATGTTATGATTTGTGTTGTTTTAAAGGATTTTGACGCAAAAATTAATAAGTATTGTTGATTTCTTATTATCTCAGAATATTGAGTCGCGCTTGCAGCATGCATACTGTTGTACGTGGCTTTTCAATTGGAAAAATATTATAGTTCTCAGGCTGAAAGCCATTCAGATAATCCTGCCTTGTCCATACCATGTCTTGGTTCAAATTCGGACTTTTCTTTACTTCAAATTAAATTCTTTCTGATAGCTAGACGTATGGGTGGATATCAATCACTGTCAATTATCCATTCTTGACTGAGTTCTGACACTGCGAACGAACTGTGTATTTTGAAAACTTTATAATCTTTTTTTGTAAATATGCGCAATTTGAACATCTCAACAATTTGATCTTCTCATTACAAAGGAAATTAATTTTCCATGCCTTTTAAAAGGTGGATGGTATCAGTGAAACATCAGTGCATCTTCCCTTTGAATAAGAAAATTTTTTAGAATGTTTCTAGAGGACACGGTTAGGCATAGCAAAAAGAATATAACTTTTACTACTCCTATGAAGTTCGTAACGCTATTTATTTACAGTAGAGTCTCGATGATACCTTTAATAAAATGTGGAGATGGAGCTTGTTTATAATTCTAAACAAACAAATTCTTTTTACCATTTAATCGTGTAAATTAAAGTCGGTAGAGTTAAATCTTGGGAATAATTGGGGAAGAAGCATCGTTTGGTTGTTTGAAAGCAAGACTGTGGTCTATTTTCATTTAGAAATTATATATAGCACCTTTTATTCGACTGCGATTTCTGTATCAACTTCTCTTGAAGAAGCTCATAATGGCTTTTAATAGCTTGGAGAATCTTTGAAATTTTTATCGGTTGCTGCAGATATGGTTTTGAAATCAATCTTGTGAATAACGTAATTTGTTGGTATTTTTAAGGATTATAATGTCAATCGCTTCATCTTAGAATGGAATGACACCTTTATACATGGCTGCGCAAGAGAATCACATTGATGTTGCCAAGGAACTCCTCGCTCATGGTGCTGACGCGCACCTCGCGGCAAGTGTACGTATCAAGCCTCCTTCAGGTGTCAAAATTAGGCCTATGCCTCGTAGTAATAAGCTTGCATCCCTGTTAAGTGTTAGATGTTCAAACGACTAATTATATCAGCAATAAAGAAAGTAATTATATCGGCAGTAATTATGTAAAGCAACAAATAAGAGACAGAACAATAACACCAAAAACAGAGTTATTCATCAAATGACTTGAATAAGTTCGAAAATATTTCTTTTTTAAAGGAATGTCACACATTGTCATATTTGTATGTTATGTGGCAAAGCCGCATCAGAAAACTTTCTTAGGGAATTTACTTCTTTGTTAAGATATCTATACAGTCGGTTGACAGATATACCCTAGCTCTCTTTAGGTCAAAAGCATATATACTTAGAACAATTACTTTTTAGGGAGGTTTTGAACCAGTTGATGTTGCAATACAACAACGACACTCAGAAATGACAGCCTTCTTGATGGAGCAAGGTTCAAAGGTAAGAAGTTATTCCTCTACACGCTCAAAAAGTTTCTTGTTCGATTAAACACAAATGGGGTAGGGAAAAACGCTGCAAGCAGTCGAAAGAGCATTGAGGATTAGATTCCGGAACCTAAAAAGATGGGAATACGTTAAAACTTTGGGACAAGTTTTACAAGAGGCATTTTGCAATTGTTTCTACCTCTTTTTACTTTTCTTGAAAGACTTTCTTTTTAAAGGCATCGAGTGATGATAAAAGAAAAGGTTGATCTTGGCGAACGCTGAGTCAAATGATTTTCATGCTGAATCACTATTGTTGGACCTGAGACTGGTCTCTTGAAGTTACCTCTTATTGATTTTAAGACGGCCAACTTTCAACGTTTGTAAAAAATGGGTGCAAAATTCATACGAAACCACAGTGAGCATACCTAAAGCAAATGACTCCTGCAGAAGATGGCTATTTATCATGGCTCAATGTTTTTAAGACGATTATTTAGAAGTGTGAAGTGTCTAAAATTGTTGAATTCATACGAAGAGCTATTGCTTGTCCGAGCTAAGCAAAATTGTTGTCAAAGTTAAGAGTTTCAATTTATGAAAAGGTCCCTTTAATTTTCTTTTGCAAATGTTCAGCGAAATACCCTGTACTTTTTGTTGGGATTGAGACCTATGTGCTATATACAATGGTTCAAGCGTATTGACACTGCACAGTGGTTCATTCGAACTACTTAGAATGAATAATTTCTTGAATTGCTTTTACGCCCGACTTAACAATTTCAGCAGCAAAATCGATAGCAATCCGTTGTCTCTGTTCGTCTCCACAATAATGCAATTCTGCTATGCGAATGATTTTTGGCAGCCTAGGGAGCCGCGAAAGCACTTTGAGGAGATAACATCCCCACATCGGATCCAGTCCACCTGTAAATGTCTCAGCGCTTGAAGGAATGCCATTAAGCGTATCGCAGTCAATGTTAACAATAACATCCACGTGACTATTCTCTTTCATGATTTCCTTGATTTCCGTGATAACACCATCGATAAAGTTTTTTGGGTCAAAGCGCATCTCCTCCATAGTGATTACAGACGTTAGACAGGTCTGGCTAAATCTTTGTGAATTACGAATGCACTGATCATTATTATGTTCATAATCACAGCCGATGAGAAAGTCATACTTAATCAACCGCTCCAACTTCGCATGTGTTACGCCGTTACCACTGTGGGGATGTAGTTCTGTCGACGCTTTTTGTGGATCTGATCTGAGTGACAAGTCGCGCTCGTCCATATGTCTGTCAAGTCGTAACAATAAGACGTCGTTGTCTTGAGCCTTAACTGCTTTAGCGCATGCGTAAACCGCATTGTCTCCACCACTAAGAACAAACAGACATTCTAACGACGTGCGACTAATTTCTTTAACGAGGTTTGTAAGCCTCAAAGAATGCTCCGTTACAAGCGCGCTTAACTTTTTGCTCGCCTCAACTTCTCGTTTTTCTGCGGCCAGTGCCAATGCTTTTTGTTGCAAGTCATCTGTATCGAGCATCCCAACGAAAACAATGCGTTCCCCATTTAGCCGTCCTTTAGCTATCCGACCCTCGTTTCGAGAGTCGCAGTAGAGATTGCCAAACCCTTTGAGGTACGCTTTCCATGCTTGAGCTGCACCCTCTCTACCCCAGTTTCCGATGACGTCTCCATCGAAATTATTAAAAAGTATTCCTACAGATGAATGCCCAGAAGTAAGCTTGTTGATCCCTTCTACTAGTCTCTCTGGTGAGCAAACATTATCCAGGATTTTGGCAGCCTGCCCCACTTTCACACCGCCTGGCTGTGGATCTGTGAACTCGAGCATTAGATGTTGGAAATCATCTTGCTCCTGTCCATGCAAATGACTGGCTTTTGCTGTTGGGACTGGAACCCAGTGAAAATTTCTAGCATGAGGGCAACTCGACATGTTTTCTCTAATGCTTGAAAACAACAGCCGCGTAATTTGGTCGCTGAAAACCTTTTGTTTCGC
Organism: Rhopilema esculentum; assembly: GCF_013076305.1. The sequence continues at coordinate 9,818,125 of NW_027019640.1, forward strand.
GGTTTTAATGGCAACTGACCAAGCCATCTAAAAGTAAATGCAATGAGAGGGATAGATAATTCAAAAATTTAATTCAAAATTTTATGACAACAGTCACTACTTCGCAGCAATGGAACATATTTTCAACACTTTTTTCCCATCCTGATTATGTCTTTGGAAATCATGTACTGCTTACCAGTACTTTGACAGAGACTTAATTAATTTGGACAGAGAACATTGTTAATTTGGCTTTGGAATCGTCATTCACCTGTTTCTATACTGATAATAACAAATAATTATTTCAAGTTGGCTGACAAACAGTCGACTTATAAAACTTAAAATATGCCAACACAACAAAGACTAAAAGTAAACTACACTGATGCGATCCTGTTGATCATATGAACCGTATATTTTGAGAATCTTAACTTCCTATTCTGCAGGTACACGAAATTTCGGCTTAAATGAAGTTATCCTTAAAAAGGGAAAAGCCGGCTAGGTCAGATATGAAAGCCTTCGTTTCGTCTTCGATTTCTTCTGCATACCCATATAGAATTTATAACAATAATATGTTGGTATTAAAGAAAAAATAAAACACAGCCGGTAGATTTTTTGGTTTTAAATTAATTTAAAATACCTTGTGACAATGTGTTTTGCATCTTGCATACAGACTCGTGACTATGGAATCTACCAGCAGTGTTTTGCCTAGGCCCTTTTATGACGTCTGTCTCTGCGTACTACTATCATGATTCTATCTGTTGCAGTTGCTTTGACTGACCGCTAATTCCCCGTATCCATACGACCGTTGCTGTGCAACAGCCTTTGCTTGTTTCGTACTACTTTATTGTTACATTGTAACCTGCTTGTTCGCGCGAACTAGGATATGTTCATTGCGACCAAAGCGATTTCAACATTTGTTCGCAGCGCGTGATCAAGACCAAAGTTGAGTTTGGGACCTGTCATATAAGACCAGGTGCAGCTCCTTTTTGACGACTGATTGCAGTGATGGACCGTTCAATTGTTCGTCACTAAAAAAATTTGATTTGAAATTTTAGAGGTTATTTAGGTGAGTAAAGGATTTATGGGAAAATAGGCATTCAAATAGATAGATCTCATACCGATAAAGTCGATCCCAGGTTACAGTCAACACTGGTTTCAGTCCCCGATCCGTGAAAACAGTGGCGTACCCAGGGCTGCAGCAGTGGGGGGTCTGGGGCGCAGCCCCCAGAAAATATGTTGGACCACGCCCTTCAGACACTCGCAAATGCGGGGGAACGCCCTTTTTGCAAAATTTAACCCCATTATCTGATTAATGTTAGCTACGGTAAATAGCAAAGTATTTCACAATTGTTATTGACACAAGCATACAGTAAACTACCCCCCCCCCCATGAGTTTTACATCGTTTTTGGACAAATCTCGAGGATCATATTTTAGAAAAGGGGGGGGGGGGGGTCCGGACCCCCCTATTCCCCCCCTTGGGTACGCCACTGCGTGAAAACTTATCCCCGAAATTGCTCATCAGCTTACAAAAATATACCAATTTAATCTACGGTCTCGTTTTGAAATCAATCAAGACTTCATTGTAAGATATTTTAAGCGCAGATTAGGACTTACCGCAATTCTTTAGTCCCTATTCGACTTTTCAAATTATTTTTGCTTATATTGTAGATTTTTGACGATATAAAGTTGGATATTTATAAAGGATATGACAGCAAAAATCCTTACCCTCCGTCGCTAATCACGCTCAAATCCCTTGGAACGTTTTTAAATTGCCCTTATAAAATCAATGTCACGAGCGCCTGAAACTTGCGTCTACACTAAAATTCTGGTCCTTAATCTGAATCGGAAGTCGAAGATTTCATGCAAAGAAAACTGAGGTATTTTGCACAACATTAAAGTTATAAATATTCTAAAAAATCTTGCGTGGAAAGAATAATTGAAAAGTCTACATAGTTTCAAAAAAGCTCTTACTAAGAGCAGAGAAGTTTCCATCAAATTTTCTGCCGAGGCACTAGAGCTCCAAATTTTTAATAAATACTAGATTCTTTCCAAAAATATCTGTAATCTTTCTGAAAATTAGTAAAGTTTTTGTTTAGTGTTCATGCCTATGAAGAAGGTAACTGTTCATTGCTTGTTTTGAAATTTTGTTAGTTTTTGGTCTTAATGCCTCTGGGGTTTGCCCTGGCTTCCTATCTTGTTGTTACACTACTGTACTGACTGCTGCGAAAACATGCATCTTTAGCAACAATGGGGCCCTACCTTTTACATGCCACCTGCTTGACATATGTCATGCCTCTAAGTGAAATATGCTTCATAAACAACTAGGCCAATAGTTTATACAATCCTCATTTTCTATAGGATTCTTGTTGGATTGATATTCTCTTGGGCTTTTTATTTATATAAATGCTACCTACTTATTCAATGTTTGAGTTTTTATCTTACTAAGAAAGTTCAATATCTCTACAGTGATTTTAATGCTGCTGTGTTTTCTTGTATTTGTATGCAGTTATACTTTAAAAGTACTGGGGGGATGTCCAATATTGGACAGGATCAATTTTGTATTTTATCTTAATTCAATTAGAAAATTTTCGGAGAGGAGAAATATTTAGGCAACATACTTTTCCTGATGTAATCCTATGATTTATGTAACCGAAAGTTCATAGTCGAAAGTTACATGATAGGCATTCCTATCATGTAAAATCTGTGTTCCTTTTTGGTAAAAGGCGTTTTGTGGCAGTATAAAGGGTGTGACCTAAACACTTGTTATTTGTTTCCCTCCCTTAAGCCCCCCTCCAGCCCCCTCAGAAATCAGTGGCTAGCACTGCCACTGCCTGGACCAAGGGCATCAAGAAAAAGAAAAAATGTATCCCACCAAAGTATGGTAATTCATAATTGTTTCAATCACATTGTAAAGGGTGGAAGTCAAGAACTGTGTCACTGATAAAGAGGACCTTCAGATTTTTACAAAACAAAAGGACTTTTAGAAACAGAGGGTGTTTTCAAGAGACACTTGATTTTTTCAACTTGATTTTCGAAAGTTAGCATAATCTCATTTGTGTTGTGAGACTTTTAACTATTTATGAACTTATTTGTCTACCTTACTCATATAATCACAAATAATCAAAACAAACAATTATTATCTTGAAAGTAATCGTGAAAATATCTACTGTAAAAATCATTCTATTTTATAAAAATATATCTATTTAACAAACAAGCCCAGAATTATATAGAAAAGAGCTATAGAGGTCATTCTTTGTTTACACCAAATGGTATATTTATTTAATAACATTTTTTATCATTTCTGGTATCTCAGTTTCAAGAGAATCAAGGTTTCTTTGCTTTGGTTTATAATATATCCTTGATTCAATAATTGCAAACTTTCTTTACGCAATGAGTCAAGATCTTGAAGATGTCTGGGTGGAAACCAAGTAACACTCATGCTACAGGTTCAATTAGCCTTTCTCTTTCCGGGTCTTTCCTTCTCTTGCCACGCACCTTTATTACAATCAGTGTTATAATCAAAACAACCACTATTCCTATAACTATACCGATTATGGCCCAAAATCCCTTTGAGGGTTTTCCATTTTCAGGGTTCATTGTAAACGTCACATTGCACCCACCAGGGCAGCAACAACTGCTCTCAAGTGACATGAAGTAAGTAGGCTGTTGATGATTATCAATTCCAAGAAAACCAAAACGTGACTCATTGGCAGCCACGCTCAAATTACAAACCAACGACACGAAAGCTGAGAATTTTGCTGATGTAAACTTCAGTCCCAAGTTAGACACAACATAGTTGCTTTTGCTTTGTGTAGAAAATTGGAAACTGCTTTGTGTACCAAGACTATCACATACATGAGCAGATTCTGTCGTATAACGGGCAGCTGCCACTTGTTTACAAGCTCGATCCCCAGCATGTATGTGACTATCATTTAAGAAAATATTAAAAGGAAAACAAGGATGGTAAGCATATTCCCATTTGTCTGTTCCTTCAACCACAAATCTTGGGACCTTGCAGCCCCCTGGTACAGCTGTACAGTTAGTGTTTTTCAATATCCCATTTAAATTAATAACTTCATTTGTCCGCGTAACAGTGCATGCACAACTTCTATATTTCTCGTTGCCCGCTGGAAGACATGTATCGTTCGAATAAATCACATCTTTTCTTGTGTAAGGAGGAAAGTGGCCTAAAACGGCCGTGGCTTTTACTTTTTTGTCAAATCCATCTTCCAAAGCAAAGGTTGCTAGCAAACCTCCCCGTGCTGAGACTAGTAGCAAACTAATGAAATAAAAATACATTGTAATTGCATTTCTGTCTTACCCTTGGCAGTTGGAGTGACAAACTTCCGAGTTCCTCTGAGATGCGACTTTGTTATGGTCACATGGCTACGACCCTATCATATGACACCGCTATGTCTGTGTTGTGACACGAGCTCCTTCGCAGGTCGCCTAAGTTAGTCACTTGTCATTACCGATCTGGAAAAGTGCTTAATGTACGCAAATCTGAGTAAAATTGACAGAAAAGAGTAATTTGAATAGCAAGATTGACAACAAAATGTTTAAATTAACAATTAAAAAAATCAACTAAATGTCAGCTTAATGGGGGCTTGGAGCTCGAACTCCTGAAAAGATTTTCTCTAGTAGGCTCAGCTATCCCAGGTCGCATCTAAAAAGTTAAAAAAAGTACATTTTGACATCTAAAAAACAACAATTTGATTAAATAACTTTTAACAAATGGTCCCAGCATGCCAAAGCGTCCCAACACCAATAATAAAAACAATTGTATTGCCCCACCACTGGTGGGGTTCTTAGGCCAAGTATCCATTGTTTTTTTAAAAAGTTGTTTACAGGAAAGGAACCTGTGTAGGTTTGCCCAACGTGTAGAGCCGTCAAGAGGTTCCGGAGGCTCTGGGACAAAGCGGAAGACGAGGCCCCCTTTTTGGGACCATGCCCTCTGGATTAGCTTATAATGCTTTTTAGAACATTTCTTGTAGCCAATTTCTTGCAATCACATTAAACGTTTTACTATTTTTAGGCATATTTTTGCTACGTTTTTTTAATTCAATTCTAAAATTGAATTCATTACTTTAAGAGGCCCTCCTTGACCTCGAGGTCCTTGGGCAAAACATCAAGAAGATGTAAGAAGGGAGAACTGGATTTCTTACACAAGTGTGAACGATATTCCTTTAGCGCATTCCCATGTTTCGATTTTCACACCTGTTTGTGCCCTAAATGAAAGGCCTGGTTTGGCTGGTACTGGGTTTTTGGGAATGGGAAGACCTCTGGTTGGGGAGTGATGTATCTTGATATTACCTTAGATATTTCAAATCTGGTTCAAAATATATTTAAGATCTCAAGACACATCTACAGACATAGCTCTTCTAGAGCCTTCTCACTTCGCTTGATTTATCTTACATTATGACAAAATATAAAACATTACGAAACAATACAATAACATTCAATGCATCAAACACAATTTAACACAATAGAAAGAAATTTTCTTTTAACTGTATATTGGAACAGTCATTGAAATGCAGATTAAAACAAGTTTGAACTGTCTTTGGGATCTCATGATCGTGATATGGCAAAATTGTTGTCTATCTACCCCGATATTACTGGACGAATATGTCCCATTTTCTATTATGGAGCATATGGATGGAGTGATGGAGACATCATTTTTGCTTGAGAGAATGATCGACGCATTAATACAGCTGAAATAACAATGAGTGATTTTCTTATTCCTAGAGAGGATTCAAAGCGTTGCATGTCATAGCAAGGAAGGATGCGTGCAACGCCGCGGCTTTGCTTCTATCAAATGGATATGATCCAAACATCACAGCCCCTGTAAGTATGAAATAACTTCTGTCTGTTTTTCCGAATAATGGGGGTTTTCCGAGTCATGGGGATACCTATTTCCCCTAATTAACTTAAATCCTTTTGTATTTGTTTGCTATCTCTAGATCATTTTTTGTTTATTCTATGCCTTAGAAATTTTTTTCTCAAAGTGTGTTAATTTTTTGATAATTTCCAGCACGGGCTTTAATATAATCTCTGAAATTATGCATTTTTACGAAAATAATGATAATCATGATGAAGTAAATTTGTTATTATGAGTCGTCATTGCTCGATGAGTGTTGCTAAAAGTCCTGACTGCATTATCTGTTCCATTAACTCTCTGGTTCTTAAGAACTTATTTTGACTTCCCCTTTACTTTCAGAATGGTTATACTCCTCTTCACCTCGCTGCCAAATATGGCAGCATAAACACGGCATTGCTGCTGATTGAGTCATCGGCAAATGTCGATGCAGCTGCTAAGGTAGCCACCTTTTTGCATTTATTCTAAATTCTTTCAACAACATCGTCTCCGCACTGGAGACTTTATTTGCTTGGACAATGGCCAACAACCTCGTTTTTATGTGCAGCACCAGAATGAAAACGATACTGATAAGAATGCTTATGAATAGGAAAACCAAAATAATATGTTTGGTTCGAGCTGCAAGTAAAGTTTCTCGTTAAATTATTTCAGGAATCAACATTTTGAGATTGCAAGAAAAAGCGGAATTTTCATTCTGATAATGACAAAAAAAGACGTCAATAAATTACGCAATTTTTCCTCCAACGACAGTTTTCAATTCACATTTAGATTTCTGTTTTCCTTTTGGTCATTTTTCGAAGCTTAGACTCCTCGGTCTATTGGACTAAAATGTTTCATTAGTATAATTTCTGAGGTATTGTTACAATTTCAGAATGTTAATTTTTGTAATAATAACATGATTCGTCGATAATCTTTTGTTTTCCTTTTGACATTAGACACGTAAGCACACAGGTGTTTGAGGCGACCTTAGTGTTTCACATGCTTTACTTTGTTCTAGCACAATATCACACCGTTGCACGTAGCCTCGAAACACGGCCAAGCAGAGGTTGTGTCGTTGCTGATCGAGGCTGGAACAAAACTTGATGTGTTGACTAAGGTATTTTTTAATTGATTTTCTGATTATCAGGCTCTTGCTGTGAATAGTTATGCGTACAAAAGAAGCAGAATTACTAGCGATACACATCGGTAGGGGAACATTATGAAATAATCTTTCCAGCGAACAATGTTGGTCGGGCTTTTGGATGAAACAATGTCTTGATTTTTCGTTTAGTGAAAATAAAAGCAATGAATGAATGAATTTGCTATTCCTGCTTTGTTAATGGGCTTCTGAAAAAACAAGCAGTTTCTGTTTCAGAGAGATCAGATTTTGAAGACGGGGCTAGCATGTAACAAATTGTTAGTTTAATTTTTAAACAGGGTAGTTAAATAGTAGAACAAAAGAGCCATATTTAAATTTCTTCCTCGACTACTAGCAAAAATATCTTCATCAGGGAATCTTAGTTGTTTTCTACATGAATTTTTTAGCTTAGCATATTTAGCTGGATATTCAAAAATGTCTCCAGAAGAGTGGAATTCACTCAAAATTTCAGTGGTAGGATGTGTTTCTTAAATGACTGCATAAATCAAGTTTTCATATTGTCCGTGCTTTTTTTTGCTGACGTCTCTTAATTTAAAAACCTTAAATGTGGGAAAATTGAGCAAGTTATGTGATTATTTTATAGCCTCTTGTAAAAGTGAACTAAGAAACGTTCCCTTCTGCCAATTTTTTCACTCATGTGTCAACCTTCCTTCCTTCAATTCAGTATTCTCATTACAAAGTGTTTCCTAATGCTTAGCACTTTCTTTAAATGCAGGATGGCCTAACTCCACTCCATTGTGCTGCAAGGGATGGTCACGAACATTGTGTTGAATTGCTTCTTGTCCACAACGCTTGTTTAAATGCAAAAACCAAGGTTTGGGCCTTATCGATATCTTTCATTAATACAGCATTAGATATTTCTTCCTAAATTTGGTATCTCCCAGTGATTGTACTTAGATATGAAGTGATTTATCATTTTAATTAGCAAACAGAATTTAAGATGTTTTTAGCAATTATTTGCTGTTGAATTATTTGTGATAGCCTATACAAAAGTTTCTTGTGAGAGCAAATATAATTTTCCTGTAATTCCCTATGACCAATGGTCGTAGGGTCACGGGGAAAATAGCGCCCTGGCAGGGAGATCCAAATTCGAAGCTTAGTAACGACAAATTTGGATTGTTGGAATAGTAAAAAAGGTCAAAACACAGCAAGCTGACAGAACACTTAACGATCCTGTTCTGTTATTGGGTGCAACTAGATCAGCATTTTTAATCTAAATATGATTGAAACATGTCCTTTCGCTTTTCTTTTGTTAGCTTTATCGCAGTTTGTTTTTATTTTTAAGTCCATTTCATCAGAGATCGATTTGGGAATGTTATCATCTTTAGTATAACTTACATGTATTTTCTTCTTCTTTCTTAAATAAATGTGATATTTCTTTCCGTTATCCATATTTTTATACGAGGGGCAAATCGCTGCTTAGAATCACGTACGCTCTCGAGTAAATCACATTTCAATCACTAAATAATCACATTGATAAAAAAATCAAATTAATCACAAAATATAACATTAATCATAAAAATTACTTAAAAATAAATATTAGAATCTTTGTCCACGTCCATCCGCATATGTTACTGAAAAATGCAATTTCTCTTTCACACTTTTTCAAACATTGCATGAACAGATTCGAAAATCTGGAAACACGCTCGCGAACATTAACAAAACAACAACAAGTTTTCTAGGTACCTTGCGATGTAGCAAAAATTATGACCTCATTATGATGCCGGGGTCACTGAAACAACCATTACTGTTTTTGTTGCCCAAATGCTACTGAAGTTGATCTGACTGAAAACCACGCCTGATAGCAGTCTTTTCTCACTCATTTCTCGTTGGTTGCTGCATGGGCGGATCCAGACAGCTCCGGCAGTTCCAGTTACAACTGTTACAATTATGGGAAATGATTTATGTCATATTGTTGTATTTCTTCCAAATAAGGTTTGGTAATCGAGTTCCATATTTTTGGAACTTGTAATTTCTTCTATCGGTTAAAGTTTCAGGAATGACAGTTTCTTTTTCCAATAGCGACATCACTTGCGATGGGCAGAGAACAGAGTACATGCATTTACCTGAATGTCTTTTACAAGGTGTTCAACAACTGTTCACTGTTTTTCATTCCAAACTATTTGCATCCATGTTGCTAATGCTACAGTTCAGGAAAGATGGCTTTCTTGATGTATATTCAAATTCTTATGACGAAAGTAAACGGCCCACACAACAGAGCACATGCATTTGCCTTAATGTCTTTTACAAGGTGTTCAACAACTGTTCACTGTTTTTCATCCAAGGCCATTTCCATCCATGTTGCTAGTGCTACAGTTCAGGAAAGATAGCTTTCTTGATGTATATTCAAATTCTTATGACGAAAGTAGACGGCCCACGCAACAGAGCACATGCATTTGCCTTAACGTCTTTCATAAGATGTTCAACAACTGTTCACTGTTTTTCATCCAAGGCCATTTCCATCCATTTTGCTAATGCTACAGTTCAGGAAAGATAGCTTTCTTGATGTATATTCAAATTCTTATGACGAAAGTAGATTGCCAACACAACAGAAAACGTGCATTTGCCTTAATGTCTTTCATAAGATGTTCAACAACTGTTCACTGTTTTTCATCCAAGGCCATTTCCATCCATTTTGCTAATGCTACAGTTCAGGAAAGATAGCTTTCTTGATGTATATTCAAATTCTTATGACGAAAGTAAACAGCCCACAGAACAGAGCACATGAATTTGCCTTAACGTCTTTTACAAGGCGTTGAACAACTGTTCACTGTTTTTCATTACAGACTATTGGGCATCTATGTTGCTAATGCTAGTTCAGGAAAGATAGCTTTCTTGATGTATATTCAAATTCTTATGACGAAAGTAAACAGCCCACAGAACAGAGCACATGAATTTGCCTTAACGTCTTTTACAAGGCGTTGAACAACTGTTCACTGTTTTTCATTACAGACTATTGGGCATCTATGTTGCTAATGCTAGTTCAGGAAAGATAGCTTTCTTGATGTATATTCAAATTCTTATGACGAAAGTAGATTGCCAACACAACAGAAAACGTGCATTTGCCTTAATGTCTTTCATAAGATGTTCAACAACTGTTCACTGTTTTTCACTTCAGGCTATTGTCACCCCTACATCCATGAAGAAGAAAACCTATAACATTGATTTAATATTTTGCTTATGCTGCTGTTCAGAAAAGATAACTCTGTTTATAGTTGTCAATGTTATTAAACTTTTGCACCTTTTTTCTTTTGCATATCTTTCCGGATCCGCCCCTGTGCTGAACTTCTTATTTTTCTTTTTCAATTTCAACAAGTATGTTTCAAAATCATTGCTAAACTGGCACGATAGGTTGGCATTTAATTTATGAAGTATTTTTGTTTAATTCAGCTTATGAATTAGTTTCCCGTCATGCGTTCAATCGACGTTTATTGCGCATGAAATTTTTGAGAGCACTTTTGAAAATATGATTCAATTTCTAAATAATCACAAATTAATCATAAATTGATCAAAAATTAATCATTTTAATCAATAAAGATCAAATTAATCACCCACAAAATTGATTTAATCACAAATTTATCACTAGTGATTTTTAATCTCGTACGCCAATTTCAAGAGTGATTTGCCCCTCGTTTTTATAGTCAATTTTTTTGGGTACTATCGTTGTTTCACTAGTAAATGACCAGATATGTAATTTTTTTCTCTGTGAAGTGCCGAGTAGTATTCCTTTCGTTTGCGGGGGGTATTTTTGTATGATATATCATTTGTTAATGGGTTGAACCAACATAACTTTTTGGTAGTTAACTATGACTAGAGAATTTAAGCAGCGATTGTCATTTGGTTCCAGAGAGGCAACCCAAATGGTACATGAAATGCTATAACTCTAAGCGATTCGTATGTCCCTATCTGCGTGATCCCGTTTTTTACGTCTAAAAATATCACTTGAATATTGCAGCATGGCCTTACTGCTCTTCACATGGCGGCCCAAGGTAACCACGTCAACTGTGCAAATCTTCTTCTCGGCCACGGATGCCACATTGACTCACCAACCACGGTTAGTTCAACTTAGGAGTGCACATCTTTTTCTTATTGTTCCCATAATAAATCCCGTCTCTAGCTATTGTGTACGACACTCCTCAGAGTGTTAAAAGTCGGACAAAAACCAACTTTGGGAAGGTTAAGTGAAGACTGATTGGTGAGAAAGTTTTGGACCTAAGTGGGGAATGATTGTGAGCCAATCAAATGCTAAATTGTTCCTCTCTAGTTATTTTTATAAGCACTTAGATGCAATTTTTTGTTCAAGTTTTTGTCTTTACACAATTTTTATACTTGGAGAAGCGTCAGATAAAACTTCCAGTATAATTTATGATTTTGCCGGTTGTTGGTGGATTTTGAAACTTTCAAATATAAAAGACTTCTTAAGTATCAACTATCAATTATCAAGTTTCGAGATTAAGTATCAAGCTTTATTTATTTACATATATAAACATTTTCTTGGAGTGCTAGAGTTCTTGTATCTTCTTTGGAAAAATGGGTTCCTTTCCATGACCATGTTACAGCATTTTTTTCATCTGAGAGGCTCCATTTATATTCTGTGTCTAAAGTACTTAAAACACGTGCAAATTGAATATTTTATGCATAACGAGCATTTTAAGCTTTCTTTGAAGCCTGTCTTTGCAAGTTTCAAAACCGCTTCTTTTAATCCTTGACTCGTCGTTAATTGATATGATGTCTTAATAAGATGCGTGACTTTTTTCGTAAGGAGGGTGTTAGCCCGCTTCATGTGGCAGCGCATTATGGGAATTCGAATATTACCCAGCTGCTTCTTGATCGAGGGGCAGATGTGGACAGGAAAGCAAGGGTAAGGCTATTAAAATCCATGATTCTCGAGAATCAGGCATTTTTCTGTCTCTTCGTTGAGTTAATCAGTCGAATTAAGTCAATATGTTGAGGCATGTGTTAACGCAACATGCGAAGCTATTTTCAAAAAGAACATATCTTTCATAGAGGACATCACTAGAAACATGATATATTAATACCTTTTTAAAAAAACATTCGCCCTTGACCGAATTCTCATTTTATGTTTTTTATGCAATTTAATGCATTTTGTAGAACTTTTGAAACAACGTGATAAAATGTTAGAAAACTTCATTAAGGATTTTTTGTGGATTTTTAGATATACTGATTTCGGCTGACAGTTAACCTTATGATAAAAAATTCGTTCAGAACATGTGTAATTTAAAGATTAAAATGTTATTCTCACCATCGAATACCTATGTACAGAGGTCGAATGCTTTTTTATAATTGCTGTATGCATTGCCTTTCCAAACAGAATGGCTATACGGCACTTCACGTTGCATGTAAGAAGAACCGGGACGACATCGTGCAGTTACTCATTCGCTATGGCGCAAACGTTCATCTAAAAAATATGGTAAGAGAATGAATATCTCTCCTTAACGAATGCACCTTTGTAGTTTATTGTTCCATCTATCTTAGCAAGCAGGACGTGGAGTCAGTAGTAACTTCTAATCTTCTGAACATTGCCCTTTCTTATCGATGTCCTTTTTTGCTTTTGAACCCACCACTTTACCTTATGAACTTTGCCTAGCAATTTTCAAAACTTCATTTTATGAACCTAACAACAAAACTGAAGATCTAGTATATGTTTCTGAAGATGAAGCACATTACTGTTTTGAAACATTGATTGTAAATCATGGCCTAGTCTAGAATAAAGTGATTCCTTGATAATGTGCCTCTAAATTAGCTGATAGACATATCTTACCAGGAATATCTTTATTCTTTGGATCAGTCATCTTCCATTTGGTGGGGAAAGTCTGAAGTATGGAAAACATGAAAATTTTTATGGTAGAAACCAAAATTCTTCGATTTTTTGTTAAGCTACGGTTCCCTGCCACCACATCAAGTTTTGCTGAGAGTTCCAAGGCTAGAAATCATATATGTTTTGGCAATATCACTACAGTGCCTTAACAATATTTTGTCTCATCGTACGCTTGTATTTCCCAGCATGGACAGACAGCTCTTCATCTGGCTGCTTACTTTGGTATGGTGAATATTGTATTGATTCTGATTCAGAACGGAACTCTTATTGAAGAAAGAACCATAGTAAGTGACATTGAGAAAGTTGCTTTTTAAAGACCAATTTTTCCACTGCCTAATCCTGATAATTCATAGTAATAATTTATTGAGTCTTTTCTTGTATTTTGTTTGTTGGATTTTACAGAAAACAGATACACAAAATATCACATGAACAATGTAGTAAATTAAGTTGATACGAGAAACCTTGCTAATACAAGCGGTCATAAACTTGCTAATGCAGGAATTGTAACAAAGCTAATTAAAAACACTCCCGCAAAACACCATGCTGATTTGCATTGTGACGAGCCAAGCCAGTTTGAGATTCAAGTGACATCGAAATCAATGCTATCTGCGTTTTTAGCAACATTAAGATACATTGCTTTATAAGTTTACATTTCGTTCTGCCTCCCATTGATATTTAATTGGCTAATGGTTCTATCGTTATAATGGTCCTTCAAGCTAAAAACTGTTTTCAGTGGCTTACACAAGGTCAGATGAGATAGGTTTGAATGTATAAGATGGTGATCTTTCTGGGCGCAGTTTTGTAGATCTGATTTGCAAATCGCTTTGGGCCTGTATTTGTTTAAAGACGGTCTGTGTATGAACCCACTACTGCTATTGTGAGGTTGGATAGAACCAGAGTACAAAAACCCAATGCTCCTGCGGGGTCGCTGGAACTAGCGCTGAAACATATCCATAAACTCAAAAATCTGATAAATGGGATTGCTTCTATTGCGCCCGTCTGGATCCGCCCCTTCTTGAGAGTACTGTGATAGTCTTTGCTTCGCCATAATAGAAAAGCCAACTGCAAGGTCATAACGATTAAGTGTTGTTACTTTGGTTTGCAAAATATTCGTTATCTTATTGTAACGAGACTTATTTGTGATCAGCATTTTCAATTATCAGTTAAATATTCAAATTGAAGCGTGACTCGATTATTTCAATTGTCGATCTTAATTTCTACAGCGAGAGGAAACCAGCCTTCATATCGCCTGTCGGACCAAACAAATCAATGTTGCGCGGCTACTCCTGCGAAACGAGGCTGCGGTGGACCCAAGGTCAAAGGTAGGCCCTTACTTCTCGCTTACCCGTGTTGAAATCCCTGGAAAATTCACATCACCGGAGCTTTATCAAACCCCAAATCTCAGTGGCTTTCAAGATATCATTTATGCACATGCAAGATGCTTCTGTTATCCCTGAAGTACCACTAAAGTGGTTGCTGATCGAAATATATTTTAGTCGAGCAAGGAAAAAGCAAAACGTGGCCCTTGTGCTCATAAAGCTGACAGAAATTTCCCCTAAAAAACAAAATTTTCCGGACCGTGTGGCATTCTAACAGCAGTGCAATGCCGTTCCATAGAAGAGACACTTATTGAATGACTTTGAGCTGTGCTCTTTTTGCTCATGTGGTCAAAATTAAAATCTTCTAAAAAGTAAAGTGGTGTGGCGTCATCACTTCCTTGTCATCACAGCCAGCCCCCCCCCCCTCAGCTGACTTTTTATAGGGGTGCATGCCCCCATACCCCACTTTCTTGGGGGGCATGCCCCCATACCTCCTAGAACTGCCTCACTTCAGGACACGTCTTTGTGCCCTTTTTTACTGTATTATCCAGACAAAACAGTTATACTGTTTTCATGGGCGCAAATATTATCGATTTTTATAGGATTGTCAAGAAACTTTCTGTTTAATTCTTTTGTGTGGAAGGCTCAGCACTCATGGGGCACACAGATATACTCCGAAAACATTCTGTGTTTAGGGTGTCGGGACTCATGCCCCACCCCTTTCTAGAGAAAATTTTGAATTTCAATGAGTCTCTTTGGCTCTGCTGGCCTTCAGAGACCTGATTAATAGACTTTCGGTTGTTCAATTGCTTCATCCTAGATTAGTCCGTCTGTTATCCTTGCCCCTGTTGCTTTTTGATAGGATGGGCAAGGGGGTCAGAGTGCCCTTTCCATTTAAGTGCTCTTGAAACCGGCCATTTCTAATAATCAGATAGATTTATATTTGATTCTGGTTGTAGTGCCTAGTTAATGACGACATTTCTCAAAACTTTTTAAAAATTTCTATATGCCAAAAGATAGCCAATGTTCAAGATACGTACAGAAGATCGAATTAAAATGCCAGATACGAAGGAATTAGTAGAAGCTGAGAATCATCTTGCGAATGCCCTTTTACTCAAGCCTGCCCCTAGACTTACTCAATGAGCCTCTGTTTTGCTACTGCCTCATTTAACTGACGCTACAACAGATAGATTCTGATCCTTGACACACAAGGTTAAAAAATGTAAGAGCATTATCAATCTTTTCAGGACAAGAAAGACAATAATGTTAGTTATGAAGGGCGCCATTTTGCTGCCAGCCCCTCAAGGCGAAAATGGCCAGGCCGCCACTGTTTCGAATGACAAATTATGGTCAAATCTGTGACAACTAGAAATAATTGAGAATCAATTGCTCAAGAGCGAATTTTAACCTCTTGATATACCTTGAAGACCTCATGGACTGCACTTTTTATCTCATCACCGTAAATGTATTTGATCATATTTTCTCTAGTCTCAGTTCGTTACCTTGTAGACTGGCGAAACCCCTTTGTTGATTGCATCTCGACAAGGATCTCAAGAAATTGCTTCGCTTCTTTTGGCACATGGTGCTGATCCTGATGCCACAAATAAGGTTAGTTACAATTGATGCATTATTCACAATCATTTAACAATTTTACATTAATGAACAGAATGAACAAAAATTGAAGTCTTTGTTGTATGAATTTGATTCTAAAATTTAAATGTTGACAAAACCTCGAAGGCCAATTTCTCCAATGGTCCTGAGAAGGTTTTTCCTGTTGCGTTAAAGTTTTGTGAAGAATTTCAAATCATATGTTCTATAACTTTCTTTATCTAATTAAATGCAACAGGAAAAACCCCAATGCTGTCACTTGCTCACATTTTCTCTCAGTATATCTTCCTTTTTTCCTATCAGTTTTGTAACTCATTGTAGGATGAGTCCACTTCATTGCACATCGCTGCAAGATTTGGCTGCGAAGCTATTGTAGAATGCCTGTTGGAGCATGGTGCAAAGATCGATTCGCGAAATAAGGTAAGACTTTACTTCTGTTTATTGATTTTTGACAGCAAGGAAGCAGATTGAGTTTTAGGATGATAGCGAATTTCTTGGAATTTTTCTTCAACTCGTAAGTTCTTGCCTTTTGGATAACTACACTCTTTACATCCCTTGCAGGTAGAACTCATGCCTTGTTACTTTTAGTAACATTTGCATAATTAGAGTGAGCAACCGCACAAAGTTAACTGAATTTTAAAATCAGCTTAAGAGGATTCTTGTCTATTTGCTAATTGCCATACCTGATTTTGTTTTTCTTTCTAGCTATTAGTAGATCATAAATGTTTTGTGTGGGTTTTCCTATTCTACCATCGATCAGAGAGACGCTCCTCCGATTCCCGCTCCTGTCTTCTATTTCTGCGCTCGAATTATGTGGCCCTGGTACCTAGGGTAGTATACTCGTTGCTATTTTGAGATTCCCTAACGAAGTACAGGATACGTCTCGATGACAGATAGGCTCAACATAAAAAAATCTGAAAATTCGGCTGAATTATAACAGAACTATATAAAGACAATGATAGTTTGACCAAAGATTTTTCTCAGCATGTACGATTATATCAAAATCTGCTTTCTTTGTATTTACGTTTGGAGATGAAGCACTTTTCAAAAGATTAGGCTAAACCCTGTTTTTCATTCTCTTTAGATCTGTTTCTTCAGATTCAATTTCCTTCAGCTCTATGTGGAAAGTGGTTCAATATATTCTTTAATTTGTTTTGGAGTTGAAATTTTGACATATGTACCTTTTCTGCAGCAAAAGTGCACTCCATTGCACGAGGCAACCCGAAGAGGCCATCTTGATATTGTAAAAATGTTGGTTGACAAGAAGGCGGATGTAAATGCAGAAGCTAAGGTTTGCTCCAATTTTTGAAGTAATTCCAAATATTTTTATGATGATTGCAGGGGTATTGGGAGAATTTCTACAAAATCAATTGAGTTTGTGGGATTTGCATTAATTTTACAAGATCAAAGTTATAGACTGGAGAAAGGTTGCGTGAAATTCTCGATTTGAAAAAATACTTGGCAAGTATATGTGAAAATGGCACGACTCGATGAAAAGCGAGTCTTTTCTATTTATACCAAGTTACTGTTGAAATACAATGCTAGACAGCAATCTAGCTACAGTAATATACGTACAATTTCAATGTCGTAAATGGAGAGGGGTCAAAGGGGGCAAGAAACCCCCCTGTAAATATAATCTGATATATTGTCGGAAAATTTTTGATCTTGTTGGAAATACAATTTGTTATCATTTTTCATCTTAGTATTACATCTTGAAAGAAAAGATTTGAAAGCTGAATTTCTGTTGTTCTTAATCAGATTTGCATTCTTTTTCAATAAGGAACGGTACTTAGAAATATTTATTAGCTAAGCAGACCAGATAAATCTTCAAGAAGTGTGATTTTTGACACTTTACTTGGAATAAATGATAAAACTTTATATTCTGCTTTATTTCATTCTCATTTTCTAACGTAGTTCTGATTCATGAAAACTTTCAATGCTTATCAGATTTTTGTCAGAAAATGTAAATTTTTTGCCCCTCTTACGAACTTTCCTATCTGTAAAACGCCAGCCTTTTGAGTAGATATATTAATAGGTCACTTCCTGAAGGGCCCCATTGGACAAAAGCTCAAAGTTTAGATCAAGTCTGCTAACAACTTCCCTATCTTACCTTTATGGCCTGCTATTGTCTGATGCAGTGACTTATACTGCTCGATGGGCTTAATTTGGGGGTGTTTTGAACCACATTTTTATATATTTTGTATTTATACACAACGTTATAACATATTTGTAGGATATATTTGGTCTTTTTTGAATGCCTTGAAAATTACCGAAATGTAGTCATCACCAAAAGATATAATAATGTGTAAAAGACCGATAAGTTCTTGCCAACTTAATACTAAAAGCAAGTGAAATCTCAGCAGACCTTTTATACGCCTGCACCTCACCCTGGGTTTTCAAAAAGAAGATAATTAAACCTAAGAAATTCACAAAAGAGCCTACCAAAAATGTTATATAGAAAGAATAATACTCAGAAAATTTTGAGAGAAAATCCCTAAAAAAAGATTCTCGAAAAGGGTCCTAGGGAAAGATTCTAGAAAATGCTACAGGAAAATACCTTCATACTTGCTTGTGATATTTTTTAAACTATTGAAGTTTCTTTTAGAATAACTTGCGACCGCTTCATTTCGGATGCCATTATCGTCATGTGGAAGTTTCTGTTTTCTTAATGGATAACCAGGCTGATCTTCAAGCAACTGCAAAGGTATGATATTCAATGAATTTTAAAACCCAACGCTGTATTCGTATATATTTTAACCCTATCGTTTTCATATCTTCATTTTCCTTTGGTTTCTACCCCGACAAATTAAAACTTTACATCGTCTGCCCCATCTCTGGTATTCAGATGTAATAATTTAGCATATTATTGCTAGATTAGGATCCAGCAAAGTCAAGTTTTTGTCGCTCGATGTAGAAATTTGATTGAAAAATTATTGTTGGGCATTGCGTCTGAAACCTTTCTTTCACAGAATGGATTTACCCCGTTGCACATTGTATCGAAGAACAATGCCCTCGACTTAGCCCATCATTTGCTCTCAAAGGGCGTTGATGCTGATACAACTACCAAAGTAAGCTTCCTTATTCATTATACACTTCAAAACTGAGTTTGAAACATTGTTTATATCTTTATTCGTTTTTCACTTGACAAGATTGCCGTGTTTTCAACTTAACGTTTCAAATCAGTTAGGGCTTCATCACTTCAAAAACATCCATCTCTCTAGATTTTTTTCTTCAATTCTTGCTACTTTTGAAACGTTTATGAAAATATCTCATTTATAATTTTGCACAATTTAACCTTTCCATTTCATTCCTTCCACATCATAACAGCATTTCTAAAACATGTCAAATTGCAATTTTAAAGATACGCCATTGCATGTGATTGTATTGTTCATATGAAAATACAATCGTAGGCATAATTTCAGTAGTGAAATACACCTTATCTCTCCTTTATTCTATGTGCATGTGCTGTATTTTGCAGACTGGGATAAGTGCATTGCATCTTGCTGCGAAGGAGGGATGCTTCATGATCGCTGATGCCCTTCTAGAAAACGGCGCCTCCCCTGGCATCCAAACAAGGGTGCGTCCTCAATTGCTTTTCCTGGTGTCAAAAACATTCCGTAATATTATGATGCTAAGTTCCTTGGTTCTAACTCGTGATTTTATACCATTTTAGTTAGGTCCTAATTGCTTAGTTTATCAGATGGGGCTATTCAGTGCCACGCTGTCATTTTGTCCTGTGAAATTTTGACAACTGAAATTTTGTGATTTTAATGTTCACATAGGAGTTTTTGATAAAGGATTTTTGAGTGTATCACATTTTAACTTATAACGCTGCACCTTCGATTTACCAAAGATGCATACTGTAATGCTGTACTCGTTAAGATACCAGTTTTGGAACATGTCTTTATTTCATCTTGCAGTCTATAGAAAATGCTGCTCTCTCGTTCTATGGTCTAAAATTTTACTCGCCTTATTAGAGCTTATAAGCAATGTCTTAAGAATTAAAGATTTTCGATAGCTACCCCAAGAATTGTAGTACTTTTATATCACTCTGCCTTTTGTTGTTCCGGAGCCTGTCTTCAAGCTAGGTCTTGTATACAGTTCATATAGAGCTTTTTGAGAAGTGTGTTAATATTGCATGACCTGATATTTGTTTTTGTATTTACGCAACTTCTTATTGCGAAATATATTTTGCAGAATGGCCTAACTCCCCTTCATTTAGCTGCAAGATACAACCAATTACGCGTAGCAAAGAAACTCGTCAAATATGCCGCTCCTATCAACGCACAAACGCCGGTAAAATTTTACTTCATTTCTCATGAATAGTAGTTGATTATCGCAAAAAATTTGTAAACAGATCTCGTTCTTTTGGAAAACGATTTTTGAGCAATTTTTTTCTTGTATTCTGTAGTGAAATTTGAGTTAATTGTGAAATTTTTGCCAGCCTGAATTAGAAATTAATTTCGGCAAATCAGTCCATTGCATCTAAGGCATCTAGGTCTGTCTTTAGAGACTAAGTGGCCAAGTACTACTAAGTATTAGTAAGCACAAGTACTAGTAAGACTAAATATTTTGGGGCTAAGTAGCTTGCCAAGGTTAAATCGATTGGAAGGGGTTGTAGAATAGAGATTTGGGGTTCAAGGTTTGGTAGATATGTGGAACTTTTTGGAACTTTTAGAAACTTAACTTTCCCAAAAATAAGCTCGGTATTACTGGCAGGCAAACCTTGATAAATTATAGTTGGTATTTCAATAATCAGCAAGATAAGGGAAAATATTTGAAGAAATTGATTAAAAGTTCAATATGGGTAGTTGTCGTACAAACCGTGGTGAACGTGTAGGTCAAAGTTTTGGTTAAAATGGTATTTTGTTGTTATTTTAGAATGGATACACACCATTGCACTATGCTTGTTTTTACGGGAATGATGAAATCGTCAAATTATTGCTTGAAGAAGGTGCAAATGTTGAAGCAAAAACCAAGGTTCGTTTTTTATTGGTGTTAAATCAGTGTTCGGGTTTTTCTGTACTGTTAATATGTAATGGGAGTCTAGGCTTAGCAACATCAAGCACATTAGGATATTGGCTCATAGAGTTCATTAGCTCATTTAACTTCTTATAAGATATAGATGACTTTAGATTTGTGTATGTATTTTAAAAGTGTGCAAAATAAAACATTATTATGATTTTGCCTATTTCTATTTTGTGATGCCACATATTACAAATGAAGATCACAAGATACCATATTTTTTTCAGAATGGCCTATTATGGGGAATTAAGTGTTCATTTCATATTCATTACATATTTTTGTTTAGCTGGATGAATTGGCATAACTGCATGAATTGTTGCCAAAAATGCCTATGCCACTTCTGCTCAACAAATTATCCGCGGGAAATCTGCGTGCAACGTAGCAATTAGTGTGATAACTAGTGTCATTTGTCGTATGGTCATTAGTATGCCTGAAAGAAGCTTGGGCAAAAAATTGATGTTGTAATTTTCTTCCAGCAAGCGAACACTCCACTTCATATTGCTGCGTTGACGGGACACTCGAGCACCATAGAGATTTTGCTGAAATACAACGCACCAGCCAATACTTTGAATAAGGTAAGATACAGATCTAGAGAATCTTTACAAGCGATTTGATCAACTAATTGTCATATACGCGAGGGACATAGCATAAGCGAATCCTCGATCGCTAGAGTCTCGCTCTGCACTTGTCATATCCGCATCCATTTTCCCTTGCCAGAATTGCCATTTCCGCGAGTTCTGATCATCCTGCTTCGCTTGCCTCTCTTCCCCCCAATTGGCGAGTGGTACACCATTCTCCGAGATCTCGGGCGTGCATTCCTGGGTGTGCAACGTGCAATAAAATATGCACTTCACGTATACACGCGATTTTTTAAAAATTCCTTACTGTTTAACCTGGATTTATCCTTTAAATATTTTAGAGTGAAAAATATTTTTGAATTTTATTTGCGGTCAGCGGCACACCCATTTTAACACATTTACAGTCATAACTCCAAACAAATTATTTCGGGTGTCAGATGCCAAACTTCAAAAACAGTTCTTTTCCCAAGACACTTTGTACGATGCATTTCGTTAATTCATAATCCGACAATGAATACCGTACGATATATTGTGGATATTTTCGGTAGTCAACTGAAAAGTGGTTCAGTACACGTATTATCCTGCTTTAGCACGGGAATTTTATCTATAGCACAATGGATGTCACTAGAACTAGGCCATTCTGTGGCGCGTGTAAATTTTTATATGTATAGTCGACTCTACTTATAGTAACTCCACTTAAAGTCGCACTACCAGTCACAGTCACATAAATATTTAGACCCAGATAAGCAATACGATTTTACAAATTTTCAAGCAACATCAGGTGTTACTATAACCACAGTCTTGCCGACACCGCATTTATGCAGACTGGGAAGGCGTCAAGACTGGTATTTGATTGATCGTGATAGAAAGGTGTATCCAACTGTTCTGTACAACCATTACA
Source organism: Rhopilema esculentum (assembly GCF_013076305.1). Next base: position 9,840,385 of record NW_027019640.1, read on the forward strand.
ACCTGGCAACCACTGTGGCAAGACTCGGTTTCATTGCGCGGTTAGGCAAATATCATTTGATAATGACTATCAGATAACACGTAATTTTAATTTAGTTTTCCTACGAGCCTTCAGACCAATCGATACTTTAGCGTATATTTGACCTGCCTTCCTTTTGTTGATATTCCAAATTACATGATAATGTAAATTTTTTTAACGTGTGCATTCTTTGCATGCTGCTAAAACAGAGAAGAAGGTTTTAGCAACATTGAGATCATAAATTGTGGGATTTTAAAAGCCTTTGGATTCTGAAGGAATGTGAGATCAGCTGCAGGTCATTTATAAATTCTGTGATCCATTTAGGTAAGCAAGTGTCTCGTGACAGTAAACTTGACGCTGTATTCGAAATCAAAGATAAGCGGATAAACTGTCAATAATTTTTGTAAATCCTTGAGGAATTTATTTGTAACTATTTTGTTGCTATTCAAAAAAGCTTTCCAAAGGGCTTTGCAAAGTCAATATTCATTTCTAGGTTTTCCCGGCAACCAATGTGTGCCCATGCTTTTTTCTCCATAGTATACTATTGCAAAAATCGCAGTTTTCCAACATGGCAGTTGATTTTTGTATCGCGATCACTAACGCCCCACTTAATATCCACCCATAACACATTTCAAGCAAAGGTTGCATTTTGCGCTGATGAGACTGTGATATAGTCTCGAAGGTGTCTTTAAAAGGCATATGTAACTCTTTAACAGCCACAGAACACCTAAAGGTTGCATTAACGTGTTATGAAGTTCGGCATTTGCAAAAGATCGACTTTTGCTGTGATTTTATTACCTTCACGAATCTACTTCAAAAAAACATTACTTTGCCTTTTGCAGGATGGCTTTACAGCCTTGTACATAGCCGAAGTGACCCGCCGGACAGTTATAGTAGAGACACTGATCAAAGTTACGCAGGCTGTTATCAAGACCAAGGAAATTAAGGTACTGGTCAGCGATTGATGCTTAAATGCTGGAGAGCTGCTGCTCCACCTTGTTGTTTACATTGATTTTTTTCTCTTACCCTTAAAATACAAAAGCTTAAGGCTTCTGAACCCATCGTCCAACGGTGATTCAACGGACCACACCCATATCTCATCAACTAAAATTAGTAGCTGAATTTTAGTTAGATGATATCATACAAAATGTTTCGCGAATAAACCTTTATTATTTCAACTGGAACATTTTATTCACATCTTTGACTAAGTAATTAAATTATCATGAAAATTATCATCTGATTTTCCAAATAATGAAAAGATAATAGTTATTCAATGGAAGAAATGTATGACGAAACGTCCTGACAGCTTTTGATAACGAAGTCAGGTTGTACAAAAAGGTTATTTGAAGCGAAAATTGAGCAAGAATTGATTCCAAAAAAATTAGGAAAAGGACACCAATTCCAGTTATGATGCAACAGAATTAGTTCCTGGAAGAAGGAATGTTGATATTTCAATCAAAAATTATAACCAGGAAAGGAACAAAGTCCAGAACGGTGGAAGGGCCTGCGGGTTTGGGTGTTGTTAATATAACACTGTTTTATATAAACATGCCATGGTCTTGCTAAGTCTTACTTTTACTACAGCAAGAAATTTTAAACCTCCCGTATCACATGGGTTGTTTTTATATTGTTCCGTCTGATTATGTAGACACTATCAAGTGGAATTCAAGATTTCCTTCTTATAAACCCTTTGCACATAGTCAGCAATTCAAATAAAACCAGGCCAAAAGACCCTTCTGGATTTTTGAGAAAGTTTTCCCTGTGAACAAGCACCATAGTGGAATGGATTTGCAGCCGTGTCAAATGAAATGACCCTTCTAATTCTTTGTAGAAATATTCAAAATCTCCATTTATTCTGAACTTATATTGCAAATTCTATATACAGAATAAACTCTTAAAAACATAAATTTTTTGCTGAAGTATGCATAAGAAGGAATGTAGAACCCGGAGGGATTTCTGATTTTCCCGTTACTGAATATGTAAAACGTAACTCGATTATTGTGCATGATGTTTTAATGAGGAAAAATCAATAACACATAAGTTTTTGCTGCCCCTTGCAATAATGTGTAACTGTGCTCACGTGGTGGCATGTTCGTTGCAATACTACACACCCTGTCAATTTCTTGAAGGGCTTGTTGGGTAAGCCCCCTGTCCCTTCCCCCTTCTTTGATGGCTCATCTGATTATAGTATAGCTATAATTTTGTTCTAAAGCCGATCCTTTAGCCGTGGCTTAAGCCAAATCCTCATGCGGATAAGTTTATTCAAAGAGTTAACCGGCGGCCCCTGCTTGTTTGTTGCCACACCCGTCGACCCTGAAATCGATTATTTGTTTTGATCGCTGATGTTAATCCCTAAGTAACAGAACAGAGGAAAGTTTTGGGCATTAAAATAACAAGTCTTTATAAGCATTGTTTTATGCTTTAAACAAGGATTGACTTAGATAACAACAACGCTGCAGTGATCTTGTTGATCCATCTCAAGAATAAAGACCTTTTTCATCAACCTCTTGGGAAAAGGAGCCCCAAAGCCAACAAAATTTACATTATCATTTTTTTGAACACGTTAACTTTGTTCTGACGTGCCTTTTGCATTTTCAGTTTGATAATTAACAATATTTAACTAAAAGCATAGAACCACGCCTTTTGTGAAACTAAGTGTCGTGAATGAATTCATATCGACATCGTGAGGGTTGTTTGCAGCTTAGTTTGGATAAATGTAAATAAAGGACAAATGTTTTAAATGCCTTACTAAAAGCAGACGCCGGTGACTCGTTGAAGGGCTCTGATCAGAACTAGGGTTGGTGCATCCCGGCAAGCTCCTTACTGGAGCAGATAACATGCTGGGTTTTTGTCGGAATATATTTATTTTTCGTTTATCTTCTTGGTTGTTCTCATAGTTTCACTATAGAGCATTGGCTTCGAGAAACAGTTGCTCTGTTAGATTCTTGAAATCCCAGGTATTCGTGGCTTGTGATGTTGGTGGCCAGGAGGTTCGACCGAGGCCTCAGCCGTACTTTGTGTAATTCATGTTTTTCTGCCTTAGTTAAACGAAGACGTAAAGCTGAGCTGCAGTTCTCCAGAGGAGCTTGAAGAAACACAGTTGATCGAGGCAGCTGATGAATCTTACATCGAAGGTAAGATTTTTTCACGGTAGCCTTGCAACGTGGGAAGATAATTTGTTTATGTGTTTCAATTTGCTGATTCAAGAAACAGCTGCACTTTATTATGTGTGTTTTCATAAAACAAATTTCACACAGAGCATGTGCACTGTCCATGTTGTTCGTTTTCAAATGTTGTTTTTCATGATCGTATACGTTTACATGTTGGCCCGGGTTTCTCAACTTACCTAAGCTATATCTACTTCGTCTTCACAAATTGCCTTTCACAAAGTATCATTTACAAAGGGTCGTTAATTGTCATCTAGACCTTGGCAGAACCTCCTACTTAAAGAGGGTATAAGTGTGCCTCAACAGAATTATCCTTTGTAAAGTTACACAGATCAAATATAACCCCCAGCCCCCTTCTTCTGAAAACATTCCCCAACCCTATATGTTCTCTTTGGGACGTTCATCATTGACTTTGTCCTTATAAAGGCTTTGAAAATCTCCTAAAAAAGTCCGACCCCCCCCCCCCATACCCAGCCCCTGTGTTGTGTTGTCACGAAAACCAAGCTAATTTTGTTTTGCCCCAGTCAGTTCAAGTCATATTTACATCGAAGCACCTTGAAGCGCATATTGTGTTCTTTGCGTTTCGTTAAGAACTTCACGGGCGATGCAAATATGAATTTCTTTCAGTTTTAATATCATTTCTTGGATTAAGCGTCTTGTTTTCGGCCTTTCTGACTACTCAAGATTCATTAATTGAATAATACGGCTTCGGACAGTCAACCTTGTCTTGTTTAACCACAAACAGAAGGACGCCTCTCAGGTCAAGCTCAATCGCAAGTTCAGGCACCGCGCAGCGTTGAGAAAAGTGGGGGTCTAAAAAAGTGGGGGGGGGGGCTAAAACCGTATAGGAAGAGGCTTTAATGGTAGTTTATTACTGAATGCGAACTACTCTCATAGTAAGAGGAAAATATAGCAAAGTTTGAGCCATTGGCACCTTCAAATATAACAGGGTTGATATGCCTTTATATTAATATTTATACCCATTGTTGATAGCTGAAAAAAGATTTTATACTTTAGGGTATAAGTTATATCCAAAACGACTCTATTTTTGCCCCTCTCTATACACCTTGCATTAAAATAGATTGGAATTTTTTACGGGAACAGAAGGTTAATTCCTGCCAAAAAAGAGCGGGAAAATTTGAGCCAATCCCTATTACCCCAAGTAAATTACATTGATAGTATATTTTTAAATCAGATTTAAAATGAATTAGGTTTTCGCCGCAACGGATCAACGTGCCAAAAATCTTTTGATTTGACAATGTTTATTCATTGGCGGTTAGCACTGGCACAAACAGTATCTATATGAGTTTTTCTCATAAATTTTAAAGTTTATTATTTTTGGTGAGCTTATAGTGACGCAAAACAAAAAATGATCTAAAGCTTTGACTGTGATTCACGTTTTAACCACACTACACTAAAGGCTTCAGACCTTTTCCTCTTTTCCATAAAGAATTTGCTCATGGCATCTGTCAGATTACCTCAAGTTATATCATAGAAAACTATGATAAGATATTATAATTTTATCATCAAGAACAACCCTTTTAAGCAACATTAGACTGAGATTTGCCAACAAAATAAGAACCACGTGAGAAAAAAGGCAGGCTGAGATTCGACAAAACTCAAGAAATAAGATACCAGCTAAAATTGAAAGAATAAAAGAAGAGGAATGGAACAACAGAAAGCGATAAGCAAAATGGCTTTGAAAACAACAAGTAAGCAAAGCTGATTATAAGAAACCAGTTCAACACCATCAGTATCAGTTTAAAATAAGAAACTAAATTGAGCCACCTGTTGCACAATAATGGGTTTAGTTTATATCTTATAGACATGGTTGTTGCATTTTGAAAAAAGCAAACATTTAGTAAACTAAAGCTTTTCGTCTGACACTCTTCAGAGTTTAAAACGTCAGAACATAGATCGAAAACTCTACGCTAAGAAATATATATACCCAGTTGTGGATCGAAATAGGCCAATCAGAAACACGAGCACATGACTGTAAAGGTTGACCAATCTGATTTCTGTTCTCGATCTATGTTCTGACGTTTTAAACTCTGAAGAGTGTCAGACGAAAAGCTTTAGTTTACTAAATGTTTGCTTTTTTCAAAGCCATTTACAAGTTTTGTACCACCAAAAGATTATTGCATTTTCTTAGCTAAATACTTTTCAGACAACGTCCTTCTTTTCTCCCAGCTTCAAAAGACCGATTAATAGTCAACGAAGATTTCGAGGAATCATTTCTTGGCTTGAGCGAGTCGAGTCTCATTGATGCTGGAAACGAATCAGTCGCGTCCTACCGAACGGCAGAATACGAGGAAAACCTTTTCAGCGTCAGCGAATCGCCCGAGCAAACAACAGAGACCCTCTCACCAACATTTGAGGCACCCTTAGCCCCAGAGATTTTGATATCATCAGAGTCTGAAGATAGGCCTGAGAGTATAATGGAAATGGAGCCAACAATTGTCGGAGGGTAAGTGAAAAGTTTACAATGGCAGCTAGTCTTTAGGAGTGGGGTCACTTGTTCAGATATTTGGGGTGAGGGGGCTAGCCTATTGTTTTGATAAGATGACGTCACATTTGTCAATTGTCTTAGAACATTCCGTTGTCTTCAAAAATATTGGGGACTGCCCCCTTCCCGCCCCCATGTGCCCGCCACTATTTAGTTTTGTTTTGTCTTTAGTTTGAGGAAAGAAATTTGTTTCGAGCAAAAATATATTTTCGAAAATTGACAATTTTCCAATTTTTTTGCCTGTCGGGGTTCAAAGATTTTTGAATAATGACTAGGAATGATATGAGCTGGAAGTTCTTCCAAAATAACTCAAATGTTATCAGGAACGTAAGTTGAAAAACAAATTAAATTCTAGTAAATTTTTTAACTCAGTTACTCCCACCAATCCTTCCATAATTTTGGGCTCCAAAAGCCAAGCCAAGCCAGGCCAAGCTAGGCCAAGCTAGGCAAAGCTCAAATCACCTTTTAATTGAATCACTTCACCGAAGTTGCCGTATTTGAATGTATCCTCGGTAGTATAGTGGTGAGTATCCCCGCCTGTCACGCGGGAGACCGGGGTTCAATTCCCCGCCGGGGAGGATGTTGTTTTTCGTTTTTCTTATTTTAGTTACCAAAAATCTTTATTTTATTCATAGGTTTTAGAGACTCAAGTTTTTGTATTTTTGTATTAGAAATATTTAAATTTGTCAAAAAAATTGTCGACAATATCTCTAAACTATTTATGATTTTTAGAAAAAATTGAATTTTTTATTTAAATTGGTTTTCACAATATTTGTTCTTTGTTCAGAGCGGTTTACAAATAGACTAAATTTTTGGTTTACAAATAGCTTGGTAATCCATGCTTTCCATCTCTGTTATGGTTTCGTTTTTATTTGCTTAGAAAATTTTTATCAATAGTTCTATTATTTGGCTATTATTGATAATCATGATTCTGTGAAACAGTACGAAAGTTGGTAGACAATTTTCATTTCCAGGTGTTTTTGGAACTATAAGTTTAAATTTGCAAACCTGAATCAATAGCGTGTGAAAATTAAAGGTCCATTTCAGTTCTTCCAATTTTAAGCCAAATTCTTGAAAACCGATCAATACTCGTTAGGTAAAAGCTCCAATGACAGACAGGACTAAAGCCCTATTTAGTTTGGTGAATTTTTCTTTTTTCTCAAAGCTCTGAAATGTCACATCTCCCCTCCTTGTTACTGTTATCGTTGAATCTCTATGAGCTACTGAACTGTTCTCTCAGTGTTTTTGAAAGGATCCTTATAAGATTTTATGAAACCTTCTTGCTGAAAATTCAACACACTGTTGTCTTTTCCCCTTGAAGGTATCAGGGTTGGCCAGTAAGGTGGGGCTGATCGATATCCGCCCCTGCTGGCCGCTAACTATCCTATCTGGGATAGGGAGACCAATACGGAAGGAAAGGACCAAAAGTTGTTTTTAATACCATTGCTAAAACTGTCACTAAAATGTCATACATCACCGTTATTAAAGAATTGTTAGGGATGCATAGCCCTCCAACATTTAACATCAACGCATTTTTCTGCTTATTTATTCCATTAATCTGGCTTGACGATATTATTTCTTGAGAAATGTGTTTTCAGTTGTCAGTAAAAAAGTTGCTATGTTTGTAAGAATGGTGCATTATGGCATAGAAATATACTTAAACATCGTTCTTGTTTTAGGTTCCTGATCAGCTTTCTGGTCGATGCAAGGGGAGGTATCTTTGAAAGCAGGCAAACAGGCATACGTGTGACTATCCCAAGGGGAGCTTGCGAGATGCCTACACGTATAATGTGCAAATTGTTACGGTAAGTTTGTCTTCAAGACTTAATGATTTGTTATCTTAATTTCCTTTCTCGCAAATCGTGCTCATTGTGAACTCACTAGGCTATTTGCAAAGCCGTTAAGTCAAACTGGAATGAGAATACACTCTTATCGAGACTTTTCGATACAAAGTCATACATTTTCCTTCTTTCAAGCTAAACGTGAAAGTGTTAATGCTTGAAATGTATCATGTTTTTGGTTAGCTAGCATGATGACAAATATTTACTACTTTGTCATATCTCAGTCTCGTCAGACAACTTGTTGGATGGGGGGGGGGGGGGGGAGTCATAAATAGAAGCCATAGATGGTATATTAACACACTTTATGAATGCAGATAAGACCAAAATTATCAAGGTTTATTTTGGGCCATGCCCCCTAATTCCATACCTATTTAACGTTAAAACTAATGTCGATGTCGAATGTTTATGTTAAACAAACACATTGACTTGGGAGTTTATAATCTTTCTTTAGAAGCAGCCAGAAGGTGCCAATGCCTAAACTATATATAAACGAAGGACTAGTCAGCCGCGTGGTCGAAGTAGCTCCGCAAGGATTGCAGTTCCTGAAGCCTATCATTATGGAATTACCTCATTTTGGTTCTTTGAGAAAGCGTGAAAGAGAACTGATTGTCTTGAGAAGCGATCCTGACTCAGATTTTTGGCGAGAGCATGTTGCCACTAGGATACAATCAGAAGGTATAAACTACATTTTGTTAACATTCGGTAGAGGAAATTTGATAACGTGAGAAAATGAGAATGATTTCAGTTTAAGTACCTATATGAAAAGTTAAGAAGTAAATTGAAAATTTGTCTTGGTTTTTTTAAATTTTTTCTTGATTTAATCAGTGGCGCGGATTTTAGGGGGGCAACTAGGGGCAGTTGCCCCTCCCTCAACGAGTTAAAGCAAGTCTGGTGCCCCTTTTTTGGAAATTGTTTCCTCTTTTAAAGAATGAAAATCAGGTGAAAAAGTTTCTGAGACTTATAGGTTAATTTACTTCAAGGATTACCTCAAAGTTTACAACAAATTTTGTGACAATTTCCTTACAAATTAAAAAGAGAGCCTTCTGTCAGTAGTCGGGGTCTGAAATTGTTGTAAACAGCGTTTACAAATTTGCTTTTGATCCGCCCCTGGGTGTAATAATTGTTGTAAACAGCGTACACCAGTCACCAATATCTGAAAAATTTTCAGCGCCCCAACTACCAACTGCCCCTCCTTCAAATTTGCTCTGGATCCGCCCCTGGGTGTAGTAACCTTTTTCGCAATATTTACTTTCCATTAGTGATAAAATATTGACCAAATTCGAAGCTGAAACTTGATTTATGTGATACTTTAGGCATCGACGAGGAGGCTTTTGGTGAGATGCCCAGCTCACCTGAACATGGATACAAGTCTGGTAGGCAGTTTGTGAAGATTGTTTCTCAAGATTTGCCCGAACGATTTGCCGTTGTTTCAAGGCCACGAAAAGAAAAATTCTTAATGTTTCCTGAAGGAGGTGTTATCAAATCATGCGTTTTGCCGAAGGCACAAGTGATTTTTAAAGAAACATCCTTAAATACGAGCACAAAAGTTATTTTACAGGTAATTGATAATATTCACTTTTTGCTCCTTGTTGCTTCATCGAGACTGTCGCATGTAGTTAATTGGGGGTCTTGCGAAGCCAAATTGCGACAGGAATTTAAGAACCACTGAACAAGGAAGACCTTGATTTCAAAAGATGTATCGATATATGGAAAAAGGTCTCTAGTTTTTTTCAGAGAGAATTTTTTTCGTTTGGACATTTGAACTATAGGGTTAATGACTGCTGGTGATCAATAGAAGGAACGTTTTCAGTCTTTTTTCGGTCGTAAGTCATTTTTGTTCGGTGCAGGATTTTTTAAGCGTATTGTCTGTCAGTAGCGGCGCCACGGGAGGGACTGGGGGGGGCACGTTCCTTGTTGGTATACAGACCTTTTCTGTCAATAAAAAAGGCGTGGCCTAAATTTCTTTGTTTTGCCAAAGAGAGTCTAGTGGCTGGCGCCGCCCCTGTTGTCTGCCTTCTCAATTGGGTTTATAGCACCCTTTTGTTTTAAACTTCTCTGATGTATCCAATTTTTTACTGCAGATACAATTCGTGAATGAGCTACTACTGGATCCAGCTGACACAGCAAAGTATAGTTCAATCATTCGCTTACAACCTCATGTCAAACTAGCCAACCCGGTCAACGTCACAATGCCGTGCCCCTGGATCACCACGGATCACTCCTACGGGGTCCCACCCAATCTCCGTCTACTCGCAATGATGCCGGCGAATGAGAACGAGGTCAGTGAGAACTCGCAATGGACATGGAGCGATGTAACAGATGTGTGCTCTGTAACAGCCAGCGAAAACTGCTGTCACTTCCAAACTACATACCTCACAACGTATGTTAATTCCTTTACAGTTGGACACAAAACAAGGATTGTTATTGATGAAATGTCATGGCATCTTTTTAAAACCAATTTTTTTGGGCTAATAGAAAGAGCTGCAAAAATGCGTCTTTAAAAGAAAATCGATCACTGATAACCTTTTAGCAGATAATTTTGTAACAGATAGCGACGAAAATCAATTGTTGTGAACATATCATAAGGTTCGATTTTTTTGGTGAATCAATTTAATGTGCCAACAGACATATAACATTCTTAAACACATGTTGTGAGTTTTGGAATGACCCTTCAAAGCAGGTCCCGTTTTTTACCCCGTGTGTTTGTTGCTCTCCTTTCTTGCTGGGTGACAAATTTCAAAACTTTTCAACTTCTTTAGTAACTTATAAGTGTTTTTGTAGTTATTGGCTGTGCCAAGACGACCAAACTGACGAAATCCCAAGGAAAGTCGAAAGTCTGTACCCATTGATCTGTGGACTGCCCTTTTTGGCGAAGTTTGTTGTCTTCGCCCGCGCGTTGACGGTGAATTCCGCAGAAATGCGCGTGTTCTGCATGACAGACGGCAAAACAGAAAGAGCACTAGAGAAGCGGGAAGGCTTTGTTGAGATTGCACGTTCAGGGGATGTTGAAGTGCACGACGAGCAGACTGTATACCTAAAATGCAATGCTACAACATCACCGGATATAAAGAGCTTGAAACTTACCTTTAAGCCCTTCAGAGAAAATCGACTTGTATTCAGGGCTACTGGGCTGAACTCGCGAGGTCCATGGGCCTATCGACTTGGATTTATCTCCAGTCTCAGGACAGATGCTGATGGAAAAATCCCCTTGATCTGCAGTCTCGAGGCTGTTGTAACTGAAAAGGTACCCCATCAAATTAACGATTTCAGCTTCTAGAATTCTCCTAAAAGTCCACATCTTTTGAGATTTCATTAGATCCGTTTTGTTTTCCTCATGAACCGACATTCCAAGCTGTGGATTTCCACACTAACCTTGAAGCATTGAACAGACAGACGTTCTGCATTTTCAAAATCAATCTTCTCAGCAATTATAATTAAGTTATTGATGGAAACAAGAAGATTTCTTTAATGCACTGACAAATTGCTCATTCTAATAAAAACTTTAAGAATCAATCAAGACTTTCGAATCTTCTAATGCTTTCCAAATTGAAATTTCTTGCCCTCTGATATACATTCAGTCCTCTTTGATATCAACATTTATTTCGTCTCTGTATAACAGATGGTGCGAAGCAAAATGCAGATTATTCAGGATTCTTATTGGCACCAAGGTAAATTCATAATTATTGTAAAATGTTTTCTTTATCATCTTCAGCAAGTATCTCCTAGGCGGATAAGAACCTCTAGGGAATGCGAAATGGGGAAATTTTGTCATGCTTCAAAATAGGTTCCCGCATCACAATAGCCTCGAAACGGTTTAAAAACATTTACATTGACAACGTTGAAACTGCAGCCAGCCTCGTTTGAATAAGCAAGTGTCAGGTCTTTTTTGCTATAAATGTTGATTCTCTGTGATATTTCTTAGATACGTATTTAGATGTTTAATAAAAGCCTATATTCCCCACCAGACTGCAACATCATTTATTGAATACTCCAGGACACTAAAATTTATTCTACGAATCATTGACTGCCAGGAGAATTGTTCTCATCTTCTTCGGATTTTATTGGATTTTTATTATACCATTGAAGCATTTGTTTGGGCAGCTTAATGCACCAAGGCAATGCTCCAGGGTTTTGTGTCTTGCTGTGTACATGTGTCACCATAATATCACCTCAATGTTTTCGTATTTCTTGTCAATACTCGAATAACCTTGAATTCAGCGCTCATTTAATCTCTATTCACAGTGAGTGACAATCTTCTGCAAACCATTTCTCACAACATTGGTGAAGTTTGGAAAATTCTGGCAAAGAATTTGCATATGAACGACAACGAAATACAAGGCGTCATCGACCTGAGGTATTTTTGTTGTACTTTGCTAAGAACGCCTCATAGTGTGTGATTGCATTCAATGATTTTACTCGAAAAGAGCCAAGATGGTTAAATATTCTATGTGCCGTAACAACAGTGTAGCCTTCCAATTTCTCTCCCACTTTGAGAAATGAGAATAACTTTTTTAAGGCCCTATTTTGTGCAAAACAGGGAACCTTGGAACAAACGTATGCTTTGCATTCCTAACCAGATACTACCCATTTATGGTAAGAAATAAGACGGTATTCTTTTATGGCTTTTTCAAATTTTAAAAAAAATCCATTTAAAAGTGGCGTCCTTTTAAGATTATTTTGGCCCAGTGTGCACGTGTGGTTATTTTTAATACAACTTGATCAGGGGTGGACACTTAGTCAAATAAAGGGGGAAGCCTATTGTTTTGACAAGATGGCGTCACATTTTCCCATTGTTTTAGGACAAAAAACCATTATTTGTCAAAAAATTGGGGTCGACGGCCCTCTCCCCCCCCTGCCCCCCCCAGGTGTCCGCCACTGAACTTGCACTTATATTGATTTATTCGATTCCTAGCTCTGACCAACACGTACTTGCTGCTCTCACAATGCTAGAATTGTGGAGATCAACGAGAGGGGAAGATGCCAGTTTTGAAGTGCTGCGAGATGCGCTTGAACAGACGGGCAGAGGCGATCTCTGTGATTTAGTTGAATGCAAGTCCCCAGTAGCACTTCCACCTCGTCGAATTCACGATAACCCATCCGTGTCACGTGATACGAAACCCGTTGAAGCTATTAGTTTGGACAGTGTTTTTACATCTGAAAAGCGGGCGGGTGCTACCGAGGGATTTCGTTTCGATTTCCCGACAAATGAATTTAGGAAGAATGAAGTTTCGGCGTTCGATGTAGGGCCGGTGATTGGCGAACAGGGGCCCAGGATAGATACCCAAGGGAGTTTGGGGCAAAATGAAAGTGAGGAACAAATAACTGAACAGTTTATGGAACGAGATAAGAGTGAAATAGATTTTCAAGAATTGATGGGCAACGATGAACAGTTTTATGATTCGTACGAACCGACGGTGGCCGAAGATTCAACGACGAGAGGCGAAAGAGCTGCCAACCTACCGATTGATGTTGAAGAAGATAGTAGTTGCGAAGGTGTAGTAGAACTTGAAGAGAAACCACAGTTGATTATGCAAAAGAAAGACATTTGCAGTGAGGACACTTTTGAAGAGGCAATTGTTAATGACGTACGAGGGTCACTCCAAAATTATTGAGATATTCAGTAACCGCTTGAGATATCAGTTTGAAATTTTTTTGGTGGCTTGTACCATCTATTTCACCCATGTTTTGTAATTTTTGTTAATTTCAAGCGCGGGAAAAAAATAAAAAAGGGTTTTGAATTTCAGCACCTTAGATGTTCTTATTTGTTAAAAATGGAGCTTGAAAGACGTGATTTTCGCGCAATGATTTATTATGATTTTAAAAGGGGGCTGAAACAAGAAGAGTGCCTAGCTCAACTTCTGCAGACATTTGGAGATAATGCACCTTCAAGGGCAACAGTTTTTCGATGGTTTGCCGAATTTAAGAGAGGGAGGGAGAGCCTTAAAGATGAGACCCACCCAGGGAGGCCCCCAACTGCTGTTGTGCCAGAAACAGTTGCCGCTGTGGAGAAGATGCTAAGGCAAGATGGTCGGATGACTTATTCTATGATGCAGGATAGCATAAAGATTGGATCAGCAGCATTGCACACAATTTTGCATGAAAACCTGCAAGTTCGGAAAGTTGCTGCCCGCTGGGTGCCACATTGCTTGTCAGATGAGCAAAAAGAGCAGCGCGTCAATTGGTGCCAGTTTATGCTGCAAAAATTTAATGAAGGGGAGTCGAAACGGGTTTATGACATTGTGACAGGCGATGAAAGTTGGGTTTACCAATTTGACCCGGAGACAAAGCGCCAATCCTCAATTTGGATCTTTCCAGGTGAAAACCCGCCGCAAAAATTTCGGCGATCCAGAAGCGTCGGCAAAAGAATGGTTGCGTCATTTTTCTCAAAGACGGGTCATGTCGCAACCATTCAAGTTGAAGACCGTCGTACAGTGAACGCGGATAGGTATGTTAACCACTGCATACCACAGGTTCTAGAAATTTGGCGAAATAAACATCCAAGGACCGGCTTAAGAGGTCTACTTTGGCACCATGACAATGCTTCCGCTCACACAGCTGCTTTGACCATCGACTTTCTGTCCGAAAATTCAGTTCAGTTGATGACCCACCCGCCTTATTCACCTGATTTGGCACCTTGTGACTTCTTTCTCTTTCCAGCGGTGAAAGAAAAAATTCGCGGAACCAAGTTTGATAGCGCTGATGATGCAGTTAGTGCCTTCAACGAGGCTGTTTCTGACCTTGCTGCAGAAAAATGGGCCCATTGTTTTGATATGTGGTTTTATCGTATGAGACTTTGTGTGGAAGCCAGTGGAGAGTATTTTGAGAAACTGTGAAAATTTGAACACGATGCCTCTTGCGGTTTTTGAATATCTCAATAATTTTGGAGTGACCCTCGTACATTGCAAGATCACTAACAATGAGTTTGGCTTTATGGAAGAAAACGCACAGGGACAACAGGAGTTCAATGAAGCAAATGTTGCCAAGTTAGGCCAATCAGAGCAAAAGGATGAAAACAGTAATGTCGATGCATTTGAAGATGGTAAAGCTGATGTCCCGTTGACGAATGGCGCTGCCCACGATGGGACGAGCCAAGCAGAAAATGATGATGTCATCAAGAGAATGTTTGCCGGGGAACAGAGTGTGCTAGATTTTTTCGATACTCCTCAGAAGTTCATTGATGACAACTCAGAAGAGATAGGAGGTGGAGTAACATTTGTTTGAGGAGTACCTGAACACGCTTATCTGGAATCTCAAGTAACAATGTGGCTTTGGTACAGCGCTGTAGGTTTATGAAATGTTTGCATTCGAAGGAAACTTTGCTGCATGTATTGGAAATTTGCTGTATTTAAACTCCGAAACACCTACAGAAAAGATGTTGTATCCAATTTTGCTGCCAACATTAGGCCCACTGCACATTTGTCTGATTTACACATTCAAGGCTGTTTTCAACGATTTTTCATCAATGGCTTTTTGCTGTAAAAACCTTTCTCAGCCTACCTGATTCGTGGAGTCACTTTTTCAAATAGTTAAGTTTTTAGCTCAAAATAGAAGGGTACCTAGATTTTACTTAGATCTTACTTGAATAAATTAGGTTTAGAGGGTAAATTTATTAGTTTCTTATCACGAATTTTAGTACAGAGACTTAATGCACATGATGCTTTCGATTAACGTCTGTTTTGAGGATATCTTTTTTTCTATTTGAATTTCCGTAATTGCTGACATGTCTCAAATTGCCTTTAAGACACTATTCGTTCGCTTGAATTGGCAGCAGTTGATAACTTCTCATTAGCCACGTAATGCACCCAGCTACTGTGACAAGTAGGACGTTTGCTTATTGGCATGATGCAAAATACAACCGTATTATGTGTTAACTCAAATGATCTTTACTCTATCATCATCCATATTTATGGTCTTTAAGAAAGCGCACTTTGATCTATAAAGACCGAATCAATACTGTATTGGAGATTGCATCATCCCTTGATTACCATAAAATTCTTATTTCGTTATGGATTATTAGGTTAAAGAACTTCAAGAACCTTGTATCATAAACCACTCTTACTCTGGTCCTGGTTTTCTCTTAACCCAAATCAGTTAAATGAACGACCATGCAAAGACTGCTAAAACTCTGAAATCATCCTATACTATACTACGCTTTGAGTTCGCATAAGTCTTGACAGTCCTTTAAGACTTTTTCTGTAACTCGTTAAGGAATCTTTTCTAGAACTCAATTTTCAAATGATCTTAAAAATTGTAACTATTTTCAATTCTTTTAGGTGTGTATTTAATTATGTGTGTTTGAAATTATTCTTACTCCAGGCTGAGAAGGGATCAGACTTTGTAACATTCTTTATGGAACCCCAATTTTAGATTGCTTTTGTCTATCAATAACAAAGTAAAAATCTATAAGCTATCTACTCCCATTCCTTTTCAAAACTCACACTGCATTCAGAACTATTGTGTAATAATACTCTTAATAGACAATAATAGACAAGAGACAGTAGTCTCTCAAAGATATTGTATTTTCAATAACGATATAAAAGAAACAGAGTTTCATCTTAGCTGAAGGAGAGTCTTTGAATCTTTGATTTTAGAAAAGACCCCTTGTCTCCCCCTTGTTCTCATCCTAACCTCTCTTTCTAATGTTCTAATATGAAAAACGAATTACTTAACTACAATATCTTTTCTGAAGCAAATCAGCTTGATTTATTGAAATACGGAGGGCCAAAGTTCTATGTATTTTAGCTACTCATTGTTTGATTTGGAAGATTTTTGTAATAAATGTGTTCATACTATAGATTATATATTTGGTCATAGCTGTAGCTTAAAGTTTATCATAAGTATGAAGGAACAGGAACTGAACTATGGTGGTTACTTCTCTTTCGAAATGTTCTGCGAGCTAACAATGAGACGAAAATGAGTCCTTGGTGTCATCTTAACATAAGATTTAAACAATTCGATAAAATCATTCTCCCTTTCTCAGAACTACCTGGAGCACATTTGAGATTATCCCAAAAGCAATAGGCTAAGAAAAATCTCTGACTTTAGTGTTTTGATCTCGCTTTTTTACTTAGTGCGAATTTAGTTCATATCCGAAAAAACCTCTGAAAAATAATTTTCATCATTTTTCAAAAAAGGTATTAAAGGTCAAATGCACAGGCTACCAGCTTGGCGAAACTGCTGTGTTTCGAACCTAATTTAGTCTTGTTTTTTTAATTGCAAATATTTTTTGCAAGCGTGCAATTTTCTTTAGTATTTATCTGTTTACAAAGATAATAGGAAGTCGACTAGAATGAGGAGAATCCCTCAGAGATATAGCCCATGTGACTATTAGTTGGCTTTTTCGATCTGCTTTCCCTGTGTGTTGGTAGTGAACAACCGTACCAGTTCCCTAAGGAGCTACCATGACACAAAAACAGTGGAGACAGAATTTTTTGTTTTTGAGAGCAACAGGTGAGACATGACGAAGGGATCCGTCAAAGAGAAGACGAAAGATAGGCCTAACCTCGAGCAGTGGAGCCCAAGTGAAAGAAGACAAGTTCTTATTGATCAAGTGAGAGTATTTATTCATATTTATTGAGTTAAAGAAGACATACACAGCATAAACACATTTTGACGACATTGTGTTTTATGCATTTGAGTGGACAATCTATGAAATATATCTTGATGTTTAGTTGTGTTTATTGACACCACGTTATTTCCATTACAATGTCTAGTTTTAATTCCAAACCAGTGATAAACAATTTTAGTGATTTTTCGAAGATGGTTTTCGACGTCAAATGTAAAGGCTATAGGATTGACAAGATTTCTGATTTTCAAACCTGATTTACTCTCGCTTTTGTAATTGAAAAGAATGCTTAAAAGCATACAATTATCTTTGGTATATAACTGGTTGCAGGTCCAAACCTGTCATAAATTACTTTTATAATTTTTCAAAAAGTACCCTATGACGAAGGCAAAGACTAACTGATTTGCCTTGCCAAAATAACTGATTTTTAAACCAGATTCAGTCGTGTTTTTTCAATTAAAAATGGATAAAAAGCATTCAATTATCTTTAGTATATATCTACTGTAAAAGCTCTATTAAGCAAAAATCATCAAGCAAAAATTTTAAATAAGCCCCCCCCCCTATTAACCCCCTCCTATTAAGCCCCCCCTCTTTAGCCTTTAATGTCAAAATTAGAGAACATGAGCATTTATTTGGTATCTTCACGGGTGTGACGATGATCCTGTGCATTAAAAACGGCCTATGTAAAGACTTATTTGTGCAACTTAGTAGTCAGTCGAATTTTATTTTGAACATGTCCCAGGGTTGGGTTATCAACATATCCTTGTGACGTTGATGAAGATGAGCACCTTACAATTGATTAATTAAACTTTCGAAGCTGCTAGCAAAGTTTTAGGAGAACGTTTTTATGGCATTTTCATAACAAAATGACGAATGGCATTTTTAAACATCTTTTGCTTCAAATTTTTTATAAGCCCCCTCTCTCTAATAAGCCCCATCTTTTTTAAGCCCCCCTCTAGGACTGAAAGAATAAATGGGCTTAATAGAGCTTTCACGGAAATTGCAGTTCCAAGCCAGTGATAAATAATTTTCATCATATTTCAAAAATAGTTTTCGAGGTCATTTGCAAAGGTTATAAGCTTGGCAAAATTTCTGCTTTTCAAACATGATACAGTCGTTCATTTTAATTGAAAAGTTGTTTTACATTCATGCAGACGTCTTGAGTATATATCTAAATGCAAATTAAAAAAATAAATCCAATTCCAAACTAGTGATAAGTAATTTTTATAATTTTTTTCAAAAATAGTGATCTAGGTCGTTTGCAAACATTATAAGCTTGGCAAAATTTCTTCTTTTCAAAAATGATTTAGTTGTGCTTTTCCAAATTAAAAAATGTTTTACAAGCACGCAATTATCGTTAGTATATATTCGGTTGCAGTTTCAAAGATGGTATAAATAATTTTCATAATTATTTCAAAAATAGTGATCTAGGTTGTTTGCAAAGGTTATAAGCTTGGCAAAA
Source organism: Rhopilema esculentum (assembly GCF_013076305.1). The sequence goes on from NW_027019640.1 coordinate 9,858,944, forward strand.
TTTCTTCTTTTCAAACATGGTTTAGTCGTGTTTTTTAATTAAAAAAGTGTTTTACAAGCATGCAATTATCTTTAGTATATGTTCGGTTGCAGTTCCAAACCTGGGATAAATATTTTTCATAATATTTTCAAAAATAGTGATCTAGGTCGTTTGCAAAGGTTATAAGCTTGGCAAAATTTCTTCTTTTCAAACATGGTTTAGTCGTGTTTTTTAATTAAAAAAGTGTTTTACAAGCATGCAATTATCTTTAGTATATGTTCGGTTGCAGTTCCAAACCTGGGATAAATATTTTTCATAATATTTTCAAAAATAGTGATCTAGGTCGTTTGCAAAGGTTATAAGCTTGGCAAAATTTCTTCTTTTCAAACATGGTTTAGTCGTGTTTTTTAATTAAAAAAGTGTTTTACAAGCATGCAATTATCTTTAGTATATGTTCGGTTGCAGTTCCAAACCTGGGATAAATATTTTTCATAATATTTTCAAAAATAGTGATCTAGGTCGTTTGCAAAGGTTATAAGCTTGGCAAAATTTCTTCTTTTCAAACATGGTTTAGTCGTGTTTTTTAATTAAAAAAGTGTTTTCGCGCATTCTCAACAAACAAACATTATAGATGAAGAATTAAAGCCTGACAAAATTCTGATTTTGAAAACTCGGATTGTCCTGCTGGTTTGATAAAAAACAATTTTAAAGAACATTTTTAACGCATTGTAGTTAAAGAAAGAAAGCCTCGAAGCTAGAGGCATCCGAAATAAGGCTAAAGGCTATGTGAAGTTAACAAGGCATAATTCATATCGGATTAATTCCTACCGTTTAAAGGTTCAAACATCTAAGTTTAGCACGAATTGGTAGATTCATTGAATGTTCGGGCCTTTTTCGATAGATTGATCATAATATGAAAATAAAAGATTTAAAGGGTAGAGCAATCTCATATTAATTCTTTTTAAATTCTATTGCCAATAATTTTAATTCAAACATTGTTGTCCAAAAAATATATGAATTGGAACATGCTTCTTTGAAGTTTATGGTCCCATTGATACAGTGGCGTAGATAGAGGGGGTCCAGAGGGGGCACGAAACCCGCCTGTAAAGCTAAACTGCTATTTTGTCCAAAAACTTTTGATATTGTCGGGATTATAACATGATTGTGATATTTATCTAAGTCTTACATTTTGTGTGGAAAAATTTCACAGCTAATAATGACGACTTCTTTCGTTGTTCTGAATTAGATTGGCTATCTCTTTCAAAAAGGTACGATACTTAAAAATACATTTCGCAAGGAGATGAACATAAAAATCTTTTTTTCGTATGATTCATGACACTTAATTTCAAATAAATGATAAGCCTTCATCTCTTTATTCATTTCAGATTTTATGTCTTAATGTTATGTTAAAATATACGGAAAAATCAACATGCCCATAAGATTATTGTCGGAAAAACTATATTTCTCGCCCCTCCTAGATATAGCATAGACTTGCATAGACTTTTTGTTTTAAAGTTATGTGAATTAATACGAGAACAAAGAAGAAAAGTAAGAAAAAGAATTAGAAAGAAAGAGACAAAGTGAAATCGGTTAGAGAAAGCAACATAAAAATGTTGAATAACTTAATTTTTGAAATGGAGAAACGTGTATAGTTTTGGTTGGTGTTTGCTAGTTGTGGTTATATTTGCTTTTTAAATTCTCTAGGGAAATGCAGATCCTACAGTTTAGCAAGTTGTAATCAATGAATGCTAGGAATCAAAATTAATTGATTGGTAAAACAACATACATAACGAGCAGTAACAATTTCACAAATGTCTAGATTACACTTAGCAATCGATAGCAACACTTCATCGTTCTGCGTAAAAGCTTGCAATGCAATCTTTCATTTGTCTTCCAAAAAGACTGGCAGTACATAGCAGTTGATTATTGCTCATTGATTCATCCAATTTTCATATCGAATAAAGTACTATGTGCTATCATTTCTTCTTTTTCTTCGACTTATTTGTTTCATCAGCTCCATTTTCTGACTTGTCTTGGGAGTCTCCTTTAAGTGTCTTTCTAACACGTGAAAAGAATGCCATTACCTAGAAAGGTGAACGAAAGGTAAACGATCGAGCTTCCCGATCCCCTGCTACTTAGCAAAAGTATGGTCAAATCATCAATACAGATAAGCAGGAAAGTATGGAACCACGCCGTGGAAAAAAGACTATTAACATATCTTTCCGTCAAACCGATTTCAAGACTCGATCTACGGCATCTTCCAACGATCTACGAATCATAACCTTATTGGTGTTGTATTACTGTGATTCGTAGACCGTCCTGTCAAATCAGCAATCAACTATCTGATGGTAAACTTTGCGAAAATGACTAATCTTGAAAATTAGGTAATCTTTATTACTTTATTTTTGTTGCAATGTAGAATAAAGGATCAATAAATGATAAGGTAATCACTTTACATGCATATTTCTGATCCAATCAATTTCCACAAATAAAACAATGATAAAATGGAACTGCTTGCATAATACATCCACATTTAAAAGGCCAATTTGATTCTCGTGTTAATGAAATTTATACATTTCTGTCGGTGTTTACAAAATTGAAACTACCTTCAGGCAGTAGTTACTGCTGACGAAGGCTGGTTTACTATTGAGGAAATAATTTCACGTCACGATGGTAATAATGATAATAATAACCAAACCCGTACCACTTCGTAGTTGTAACCAAGGACAAATAAAATGATGGTAAGCGGCAGAGCAAGAACAGACTGAGTTGGTTCCAGCTCTAGTTTCTTTTTCTAAAAAAAAATTTGTTTTCATTATTTGGTATGGATAAACTATTGGAGAGCTCCTGAGTAGAAAAAAAAGAAAAACGAAGGCTAAATATCAAATAAAAAGTAATGAACGATATTGAATATAGTAGATTAGCATTTGCATGAAACAGATCGAAGGCAACTTCAAGTTGTTTTGCTATCTAACAAACTTAATTATCAAGTTTCTTTTTGAAATAACACCTTGTTGCAAAAAGTCGATTAAGAACAAGAAACAACCATAACAAAACGCTTCGACTACATATAAAAAACTGTTAATGATATAACAAAAGATCAACGTTATCTTGTTTTAAAAAAGCTCTGACAATTCATGCACTTCATAAACTCAAGTGCATATTTTCCGCAAGCGTTGAAAAAAAGACAGCTTTGACAGGAATCTATTAATCATTCAACAATTGAGCGCTGATAAAATACTTGATAATGTAAACAATCAGAGGAGACTTTCAGTGTAGGATAAAAACCAATGAATAAAAGACACATGGCAGCTTGCAAAAAGAACGGCCTCTAGCACAAATGTTGAAGGAGAACAGTAGTGATAAGTACAAAGAAAAGAATGCATAATTAGGAGAGAGATAAACAGGAATAAGTAAAAACTGTGTTTACCGTTACGTTGACTTTCAACTCAACATGCTTCTTGAATGATCCTCCAGTAGTGAAACTAGCTGACGTCGAATCAAAGTTGTGGGTCTTCTTCGAAAGGGTTGACTCCAGCCGAACAACGTAGAACTGCAGAGCAAAAGAAAAAACTACTGAATGCTTGTGCAAGACGAATGGATTAAAATAGATATATTTACCTTTAAAAAGTACCAGATTTATTGCAAGACATGTCGAATAAAAAATTTGTAGTGAATAATGAAAACAGTTCTGCATTGATAGTAGAAGAAATTTGGGTAGAACGAACTGCAGAGAGCAAGGACAAAAGTAAGGAAAGAAATCTGGAACGTTACGGGCAAGACGATATGCTTAGAGAAGACCAACAGCAAAAACAATAGCAACAGCAGCAACAATATTAGCAGTTATATCAATGCAAAAGACATCTGCGTGTTTGGAATTTTGCATTGCTTACCTGGTTGTCCAATGGCAATGGTGGGAACTGAACAAATTTAACATGCCCTGGGGAAACTGAGTGAACCGGAGAATCGAAATTGTCTTCTCTGTACAACAGAACCTACAATAAATAATGGGTTTGTTTGAAAATATGACTCATATACACTGAGAGAGAGAGCGAGAGAAAGCGATAGAGAGAGAGAGAGAGAGAGAGAGAGAGAGAGAGAGAGAGAGAGAGAGAGAGAGAGAGAGAGAGAGAGAGAGAGAGAGAGAGTTCATGGGAGAGGGGATTGGAGAGAGAGGAAAGAGAGAGAGAGATGAGAGATGAGAGAGAGATGATGGAGAGAGAGGGAGGGAGAGAGAGAGGTAGATCGAGAGAGAGAAGAAAGAGAGAGAGAGAAGAGACGATGAAGAGGATGAAAAGCGGAAGAGAGAGAGAGAAAGAGGGGAGAGGAGAGAGGGGGGGGAGAGGGAGAGGGAGAGAGAGAGAGGGAGAGAGAGATATGTTGCTAGCTAAAGAGACTAGTTATGACCGTTATCATGATTATGCTAGCATTCTCAACAACCTTAGTCCATATAGCCAGATAAATTGACAATGGAAGATTCTTCCCAGAGATAATCTCTGCCTAGACTTTACTACGATGTACAAATGCTTTCAAATGAAAATATTCAAAATAGGTATAAAATCTACTAATCTATGTGGCTAAAATTAGCAGGCTTTAAACGTTGGAAAATTTCTGGATGTGCCTCACAAGGGCAGAAGTAGGTTTTAAATGATTCATTGATATCACATAGGATGCCGTACAGAAAAGGTAAATTTTGATGACAAAATTGTTAATTGAAGTTTGTTTGATAATTCTAGACGTTTTCACCCTTGGAACCACTAGTAGACATGCATTATGATTCTAACAATGAAGGTTTTCATTTGAAATGCAGCCATGCTGGAGTCAATGGGAAGAGATTCCAAACTGTCTGGGACATAAAATATAGTTCAATGAAGTGTCACTTTGGTACCTTTATGTGAGACAGCCATTCCATCTCTGTGTCAATGCTTGCAGTAAGCTCAAAGGCCTTTGGCTTGTAAAACACAATGAAATTTATTTGCTCGACATCAGCAGAGCCAACTTTCATTTTTAGACTAGTTGGTCCTGCTCTCTCGATGTGTGGATTCGAGTCGCCTAGTTTCACTTTGACGTCATATTCGCAATCGGGATGCAGTCCCCTGAGACGATATAATCCACTGGCATCGGTGACAGTTTCCTCGTGAAATTCAGAGCATTTGTCCAAGCCCACTGCCTGTGAAGCAATGATAAACATTAATGAAGCTAGCATAACTATTAATTTTCGATTAAGATGACGATGAATATCCTTGCAGTATTTGACAATTTGCAAAAAACTATTTTGACAGAAACCTATCTTAAACTAAAGGATCCTTTTTAGCTAAGTAATAAAATGTATCTTTTAATTTCCGTATTTCCTTGATCAGCAGCTAAACTCCTCCCTGCAAAAACTATGATGTCATAAGACAACTCTGTCAAAATTTCACCGAAACTGCATGTTGGGTTATTGCTTTTATAAGTCATAGTTGCAAAATACGGATATATTCACCCAGTCTGCCCCTGGACACGGGCTGAGTGTTTTCGATGAATGAATGGTGTTGAACCCTACCTCAACAGCGATGCTCTTCTCAGGATCACCAGCAAGAGTAGTGACTGAGCCAATGAAACTATAACAAAAAACAAAATGTGCTTATTCAAAAAGGTATTCACATAATTTAGAGCATTAATAGTGCATGATAAGTATTTCTGGAATCGATTTAAATAATTCGACAATTAACTATTAGGCATTTCAAAAGACGAATCGTTAGATAGTGTTGGAGGCATACCAAACACACGATTACGCGAAATGTAAGTAAAATTGAGAATTTCATATTCTACTTTGAAATGAATATAACTTTCTTTGAGGCTCTCCCCCCCCCCCCTTATTTTCCAAAAACTTCTCTTGACAATTGGGTTATATTGTCACGAAATCCTTAACACTAAGATGAATAAAAGGAGGAGAAACACGCTATCCTGTTGCATTCATGTAATGTTTCACGGGATGTAATGTCTCTAAGATAAATATGCTTCTCTGCTATCAATGTTGAAAAACAAAGCGTAAACCAAAGCTGTGATGGTTAATTGAAAGATCTTACCTAAATGCAACCCGTTTGCCTTTGATGTCTATTTGCACCTCTTCTCCTTCTTTCACATCGATCATCTAGAATAAAAATATTATTTCACTGCATAGGATACTACAAAAATTGCTTTTAAGATTTGCAAAACAAAAGATGGTGATAATAAATAAGCCTTGCATCACTGTGAATTTTCGAAAAGAATTTACAATATATTTTCAAGCGCGAAGAATAAAGAAAAATAGCTAAAAATAACAATCAGCTGAATACATTTCTTGTCACAGGCATTAATCCCCAACAAAACTCATTTTTGATTTATAATGATAATTCTGAGGTTCATTACCTGTGAATTCGGCTCAAAGTTGTACTCTTTTTGCATTGGACGCAAGAAAAACTGACCAGGGCTCTGCAAGAAGCAATTATCGTAAAGAAAATAAACAGGGAATGCAAATAATGGAAATGGTATAAATAAAACGTAAAAAGTGTGTGTGACAGATTAAAGATGGCACTATTAAAGATGCCACTGGTAAAGGTGGCACTCAAACATATAAATATCCAAGAAAATGAAGTGTGTTACTCGAGCAAAGATCTTGCATCTGCGGCTGATAAAGAGAGAAACAGCTTTGGATGTGGTAGAGAGAAGGAAGGACAAGACTTATGGTATATTACATCCAAAAAATCTATTATTAATAAATTGCACAGTGCTTTACTTTCAAAATTGGGAATGACCATAGTTCTTTTAACTTCCATACGAAAGTCACAAAAGCTGGCATCAAAGTTTTTACACAGGGCAAACAGGCCACAAATCATCGATTTTTGAATCAATAAAAGAAATTCAGGGATTATTTTAAAATTAATAATCAGCTTTTTCCAGACATGCGTTTGTGCAGACTTAAAGCTATAAAGAGGCGTGTCACCTGCAACCGTGTCATTGTAGGGAACAGTTGAAAAAGCCTTACCAGGTTTATGAACGACCAGACTCCATTTTCTGGTGTGATTGTATTGCTACGGTATTGGCCACCACTCAGTGACAGCAGCACACCTTGCATGGGTTTGTCGCTTTCATCGACGATCTAAAATAAACAATAACTAGGCATAAGTCATAGTCAAATCTGGTAAACAACAAAAATCTGCAATCACTTCCAACAGTACATTAATATTAGGGCTTATTTCATGTGCTCAGTCCTACCCTTTTCAAAAATATCGATGGGTTAAAATAGACGTAAAACTTTCAAAAATTTCATTTCTTTTTATCGAGTGGACGATAATTCATTATATGATTTTTATTATTGTAAGAGCTAACGAAAGCGCAGAAGTCGTCCAAAAAATGTACCAAAATCTAGATGACGTCACCCAGTGATTTAAGAACTTCTAGCAAGAATTAGGACTGATCAATGTAGACAATGTATTAGTACTCAGATAAGAACCAAAGGCAAGGTGGGAAGAAACATTGACGTGGAAGATTGAAATTCGAAGACAAAGGTTAAGCTTTGAAAGAAAGAACAAATTGATCAAGAATTGAAAAATCTTATATTCTGGGTATCAATAAAATAAAAATCTAAAGGAAAAATCACAAACTATGTCTTTCGATGATATCTTCTTTCTTATATACGGTGACGTCTAGACTCTCGGCGATCTACTCAATATATTTTAATGCGGTTAATCCTGAGTTACAAGTGCTTCTCTAATGTTGCAGGGGGGCTACAGGCAATCAATTGGTACTGATGAAATTAGTGAAGTCTCACCTTGACTGTTATTTGACCCAACTTCATGGCAGCAAAAGTGCCTTTGGTTGAAGTTTCAGAGATGACATAGCCAGCCTTTTTCGCAGACTGAAATGAAAAAAAAAGATTGGATATGTTTAACGTCACAAGATGAGTAATTGACAGTTATATATATATGAATATTGAATAAACTTATTAAGCAATGGGAATGTCCTTAAAAGGCTGGAGGCTTAGTGTATAGGGAAGGATAAACATTAGACAGATAAAGCGATAGCAGCTTGGTAAAATATATTAATACGAAAATATATTAATTGGTGTTGACTTGTTTGGTATGGCCTAGCTAAAAAAGGTGCAACAAAGGAACAAGAATGTAAATTTAAGGATCAAAGAAGACAAAGTAGCGATTAAGGTTTCTTCAACTATTTACTGGTATCAAAAAATTCCTCTATTGCAATAGAATTTAACGGATACTTACAACTTCAAATAATATATCACTGTGCATGGGTCCAACGCTGTAAGCAAAGATTATACAATTAAAAGACAACTCATAAGTTCACTTTTAAGAATTAAAATCACTCACAGAAATTCGAGATGCCTATTCAAGTTCATACAAATTCAAAAGTGAAAATGCCATATCTCATCCAATGATTAACATATTAAACAAAATTTTCACATTTAGGGGTAGTTTATAATGCTCTTCATGTGGTCAAAGCTTAAATATTCAAAGAGTAAATTTTTGATGACGTCACACATTGGTACTCTATTTTTCTCGCCAAATGTTTCACCACAATTGTGCGTCCCCCTCCATAAGCATTCTCCACAACGAGAAAAATGACTTCTACGCAAGGCCCACCTATAAGCGCCACTTTCATCCGTCAGTGTGGCAATTGTTCTGCTTTCTTTGTGATTCTCAGTTGGTGATGTTTTGACTGTAATGAGAACATCTTTCAGCGGAGGAGAAACAGTTCCTTTAATGAATATGCCTTCTTTTCCTTCGAACTCCAACTTCCCACCAGGACAGTTTCCTGGAAAAACAAAGTTTGATTCAAATAACACAGCTCAACACCAAAGAGGGTGCTTAATGTAGTTATAATGTACAGTACAAGATTCTGTTATTAGATGTAAACAATGCAAGAAAAAAGAATAGCAAAAAATATGTCAATGAAGTAAACATTTGAGAAATGAGAGATTTGTGCCTCTTGTCCCTAATCAAATTGCTAATTTCTTGGGCAGTACTGCTTTTTGTAAGCTTGAAGCTAACCATGTTTCCCTTCTTTGCCTTGGTTGTATAATAATCCACAAACCATGTTGTGAATGATATAAACGACGTTGAAAATTGACTCATAGAAACGGATAAGCTAACACTGTTGACAAAACTTAACATCGTGTCGAACAGGCGCTATTCCTATTCCTTATCTATTCCTAGTAGCATTTCAAGCACAATTACCTACTCTCTAGACAGATTGTCCATCCCCTTCCTTATCAAGCAAAGCTGTTATAAGAAAACTGTTTGCAAAAACCTCGTACCTTGAATAACCGTCGTTTTTGTGCTTGGGTTGAAAAGAACCTCTTTTGATGTTGCAGTCACTTTGACCTCTTCATTAGCCCTAACAACAGAAGAGTTAATGTTAGAATAAAACCAATAAAATGATGAAAAGAAATCTAAATTTTTCCTTTCATAGACCATCAGTTCCAAAGCAATTAAACGACCAGCTAGTAGAAAGAGCAAAAAAAATACTGTTTCTGCCGATCAGATATTTAAAATGTAACTTTTCCTAGAACTATAAACCATTTAAAAATTACCAGGTACATGATATGATAATTACTTATGGCAAGATACGAAATAGCTCTGTCATAAATGCCATACATCAATGCCATAAGGGATTGGGTTTAATCAATGGCTTGATGCCATGTACTTAGGCTACATAAAACCCAAGAGTCACATATCCAATTACCTTGCCCAGTAAATTCCTTGATACTCAAACACCTGATCAATATCAACTGGCTTCGTATCATTGCTTGTAGATTGTTGGGCAGCCTCATGTCTCAACAGAACTGGTGTTATTGTATCGTCTGTATTTGATCGTGTTGATCTGTAATCAAGCAAATCAGATTATTAAAAAATTGATAGCATTTAATCAGTAGTTGATCATATTTTATCTATATACTTGATCGCCTTCAATCTATAGCCGATCACATTCGATCAGTATTTGATCACATTGGATCTTCACAGTTGATTACATTCGATCTAAACAGTCGATCACCATTGATTCTTAGTCGATCACATCTGATCTGTAGTTAGTTTTATAAAGGATGTGGCGTTTATGAAAGCTGCAACAGAAGACTTTTTTTCATAATAAAAACTATTTAACAAAATGTGAATTGACATGTATTATGTTTTTCATACAGGCATGTTTAAAACTAAAAATAAACATGGTTACCAACGCCAACGTATATGTTTTCTTGAAAATATTCACTTTTGTGTCCAATAACACATCACTTCTCCGCTTATTCGTTTGCATTACTAGCTTACAAAGTTTCCCAGCCAATTGAAGATTGTCAAGACCCCCCCTCCCCTGTTTGTCAAATTATTGGACACTATATTGGTGTGCTTTGGATAAAAGCGTTGCATCACAAATAGATTTCAATCTTTGATATTAAACATATTGAAGAACTGTGTGGAATTTTTTTAGCAAATTGCTCTGTTTTTTGTAATCTAAGAAATATTTCACAGCACATACCTGTGACACAACATTATAACTATCAATTCCCCCCCCCCCCTAGCCCTCCAGCCTCCCCTGTATATTGAGCCTCGCGTTTATAAGAAACTAACACCCCCAGCCCCCAGCCTCCCCTGTGTATTGAACCTCACGTTTATAATATAGTTTTGGAAGATTCCAGTCAAGCCCCTTTTACTATGAGCCATCCCTTTAATATTGACAGAAGATTATAAACACAGATATCAAATCCAGCATAACAGCCGTATGTCCATTGAAAGATCACAAAAAACGAATTTATCAAAGTAACGTCACTGACTGGTACCATGACACACCTTATAGTTAGAGACACATCATCCAGCTTTTTCTGCGACTTTACAGTGACGACCAGCTTATACTTTACAACTGACAGAGCCAATTCCTTTGGGTTTGACCTGGAATGGGACAGAGCAAAATATTATTTTAAAAGCAAAGACGCTATAAAGAATACCATGACCGGATCAATATCGGTGGTTATCTATATAAATCCTCATTGGCTGCATTAAACAATAGGCCATATTTTTACAGCTACCCGCGTCTGAAGCCGAATCAAATGCAAACTAAGTTTCAAGAAGACTGTTTAAACAGATGAAACAGGCATGATACAATTTTCTGGAAACGGGATGCTTTCTACAAAGAGTCGTATACCAATACCTTAAAATTAAATATATAATTTACAATATACAATAAATGGTTTTACTGTTTACTGTATATTATACATAAAACGCCATACAATACTTACGTATCATACATGTAAACATCCTGGTCGAATTTGTAGCATGATATTGGCGTGAGATGATAGATACCTTAAAAAGGAGCTTGCAAATTAGAGACTTCTAAAACCGAGAGTTATTTGGTTTCAAATCATACCAATAACAAATTCACACTAAACGAGATCAGGCAACAGTATGTTTGCCAGAAAAACATAAACTATTACAAGTTTGGTAATAGCATAGAAAGTTATCATTGAGACAAGAAAAAGCACTGCCATTATAATCTTATGGCCGTATAAACTATCTTTTCTATTTCTTGATCTTGCAATGTTTAAAAATCTTACTCATAAATTGTAGCGAGACAATAACCATTTTCAATATTACAATGCCAAGAAATAACTAGGCCCATACCGGCAGCCGTGAGACAAAACTTGTTCTTTCCCATTTTCAAGCTGAATGAGCCAACTTGTGCTGAACTGCCTTCCAGCGCAAAATTCTGCCCAAAAAAATCAGGAAATTGTGAAAAAACTGGAGAACGTTTAATTTAAATCAACTTAAGCTCTACTCTAAGATTCATCGCAGGTTGCAAAGTATTAAAAAAAGAAACGTGAACATCAAAATTGTGTTAGAGCTATCTCTTCTTCATTAACATTGCAGTTCTTTCGAAGAATTATGTGCGTTTTTTTGACTTACGTGTTTAATATATACTTTTTAACATTTAATTCAATACGTTCATAAATTTCACGCAATTTTCTACTTCGTTTTTGCTTGCATACGGACCCTGGTGAAAGTCCACAGCAAATAATCACTATTGGCACTAGGTTTGGGCAAGTAGATTGTTTTATAAAACTTTTATTCAGCAGAAAAGTGAATTTATCACAATATTCACTGATCGAACCAGACCATACAAAACTTACCAGAGTTACATTGTGCGATAAAACACATTTTAATAAAAATCCAACGTGATTAAGTTGTAGATTGTGCAAATTGCTGTCTTTGACTTCGATCTCCAAATTTCTTGGCTCCCAACACCATTTTTCGCGTACAGGTGTGACTACAATTAAAAAGCACAAATTACTTGTCATGTTTACATAATCAAAGCAACTTCAAAATTGCACAAAAAATTTCTCGTCACACCAAACCAGTTTTCTAACATTCTCAAAATCTCAAAAACGATTTTTTTAAAAAAGAGCAAGTTTCCTTTTTAAGTGAAATATAAAAATTGAAAAGAATTAATTTGCAAAAAAATTATAAAAATCAAACTTATGATGACCAAAAGATGAACCGAAATCAAAGTCAAGATCGAAAAAATCTTGAGAGAAAATATGATGCAAAAATTCCCTGTTGCTTGCAAAATTACAACTCGATCAAGTCTGTTTGTCAACAGTGGATTTTAGTCATCTTAAAACAAAATTGAAAAAAAACTTTTAATTGAAAATGGAGGGCCGTAAACTGATGTTAACTCAAGAGGTTTTGCACGGTAGTCGAGAGCAACATAAGCCAGCAGTGAAAATGGCTCTACCTAGAATCGACTGTAATTGGTCCAGGAAAAGAAATAAAAACAAATCTGTCTAAGTTTTTCAAGAAACGACACCAACAAGCGATGCTGCATCGCTTACAAAAATTAAAGCTTATTTTGGCATTCATCCCACGATCTATTGTTTTGCACAATAGATTACTTCACTTATACCTTGATGTCTTGATTTCAAAACTTTGCAATGTTCTAAAAACAATATTAGATAACCCTTTCATACAAAACAAAACAATTTAGAGACTTACGCTTGTATTTTCCTGGTAAGATTTTGTCAAAAGAAAATGTTGTCCCCTTTTCTGACCTTTCAATCTACAAATGAAAAATCAACAGTAGCATTGTTGGCCAGAGTTTTGAATGAGGTGACAAGATTTGTGCAAACACTGAAAACAAACTTTAGAGCGCATTTCAAAATAGATAGCTACATCAAACAGAAAAATGAAGCGCAAAAGCATTTGAGAACATCAAGATATATTTGGTACTGCTCAATAAAATCTAAGGAATCACTGCGCCATATAAGATGTCGTTTATCTGTACAGTTTATCAGACTGAACTCAGTGCAATAAATCATACCTATAGGATCATAATAACGCTGTACAGAAACGTTTGGATGCAGGAGGGAAATTCTGGGAGAAAACAATTTGTTCCTTGTTTGGTGGTACCCGTTGTTGGAATATGACTCATAATTGAAATTTCACTTTACATAAAGTTACGAGAAAAAAAACTGGAGACATAAATAAACTTATTATAAAAAACAATAGGCAGCCACCTACCAAGTTCAAATATTTGCCAAAAAAGCAATTTCTAAAATAGGTGATCATTCTTACCTCACTCTGAAATTTCTCTTGGCCTGGTCGATCAACAGATGAAAGCGTTACTTTGGAATCATCACAGCTCCCTATTGGCAAAGGAAACTGTTAAATGAGTCCCAAGATACTTCAGTACCTCAAGTTAAATCAAAGCAACATTTCAAACAGCATTTCTAACTAAGCATATGGCATTACGCCATTATGGTATTGTTTTAAAATGGTGTAATATCACGCATCATATGGTATAACACCTTCGTATAACCTGTTATTATAACATATAGTATTCTCTTCTAGACCTTTCGCGTACCAATTCTTAGCAAATATAGAATAGTAGTAAACAGGTTCTTATTTTTACTTGCTCCTAATGTAATGTTGATATTTGTAGTTTAGAAGATTTATTCTACTTATATTTCTAAAAACCTATCAACATTCGAACTTTTTGGTCAGTTAGTATAACTTGTTTGAGTAAGGAGTGCAGGAAGTAAATGAATAGACAAACATTTCATCATCTTTTTCGTTTGAATATTCATGTCATTCCATGTATTTTTTGGAGTAAGACCCTTCAAACGTTTTCAAGGCAATCAATTTCACAACTTGCAACAATGAAAAATTACAATTCTGTCAGTTTTTGTAAAATTTTGCAACCTACACCTAATCTAATTACAGAAAATATCCCAGAAAACATCCATCTCTGGCAATCTCAAATAACAAAGAATAAAGCATTATTGATAACATTCAAGTGTAGTTAATAGGCATATACAACTATTGGCGGAACAAAACTACGAAAGAGTTAAAATATAAGCAAAGATATGCCTTTAAAAGAACTGCATTATAAAACACGAGACAAAAATTATTTGAAATCATACCGATACATTTCAGGTTTCCGGAAACAGATGCAAGAAACTGCTTGAATGACAAATCTAAGACAGGTTGATTTTTAATGTCTACTTCAATTGCGGAAGGAACCAGTTTTAGACCAGCTTTGGCTTCCGATGGACTGATGAGAACCTACAATACCAACAAGCTCAAATTGATTACTAATATCAACAGAAAACTTTCACACCATAGAGAAGAAAAGTGAAACATAGAAAGTAAATTGAGCAATCTTCAGTCCAACATATCATGGAAACAGCATATAACGATTAACCTTTGAAACTGTAAAAGAAAGCTACATAATCTTCAAAGACTTGTTGCAAAACGTTTGAATCGTTTTTACCCTTTTAAAAAAATGACGGTTCTAAGTTGCTACTTCGAGTTTCAAGCTTAGTAAGATCATCAGACAACTGAACTGCTTGTTTTGGAAAAGGAAAGTCGTCAAAGGAAACAGTGTTACATCATAAATCCCTTTCCAGAGAATTTTGTCATTCGCAATTACTCCAACCCGGTTCCCTTCGAAGGGGGAGGCTACTCAATATCTGTATGGCGAAAGAACCAAATTGTTATTTTGAAAAAACGCAAACTACCTCAATTTGATATTTTCCCGGAGCAGCCTGAAAACAAAACTTGCCCTGCGCATCCGCTGTTACAGTGACCATGTCAGCATTTGTCATACCACTGCGAAGGAGCATTACCTTTCGCTGTCCAATCTGATAATCAAATAAACAAAGATAATCAAATAGGCAAGCTAAAGTAAACGAGTGACGTCATTAATGGAAGAGACAGGTACTGCAAGTCGTGCATCGTCAATAACAAGTGATGGTGGGTTACTGGAGAGCTTGCTAGTGAATTCACTCGGTGAGGTAGTTGGAACGTAATAGTGAGAGCAAAGACACTGACACAAAAGGAATTTATAAGTTATTATATAGGGGACAGGAAAAGTACTTTCCCAGTTCAAGCAAATTTCAGAACCTCGAAACCCGAGACAGGCTGATTTGTAAGGGCTCGAAAGGTTTCTTATCCAAAGATACTACCAAAAAAATGACACCAAAGCTTCTGTGATAATGCGAGAAAAAGGATATATAAAAACTGGCTTTATGGCAACAGTTACTTTGCTATCGTTGAAATCACTGTTCAAATTACTGTTCCCTAAGCAAAGGGCAAATTATGAGTCGTCATCATACCTGGGACAATCCTGGAGGCAAAAAAGAGATTTCAACCACACCACAAACGCTGAACTTTTTGACTTGAATATCGGCAATATGTGGGCTGTTCGGGTTTATATGGACTTCAGTCTTGTCGAAAAACAGATTTTGAATGCTTGCCTGAAAAAGGAAATGATTCAGAAGATATTTATACTTCTAATTGAAATAAACGATATTTAGGAATGAAATTATTTGGAAGCAAGAATTCGAAGGGAGGAAACGTTGAGATCTCAAAAGCGAGGAAAGAAATAAGTTCTATTTCTAGTCCAATAAACCATATTTATTCGATTTCACATCTTGAATGCTGGGTTTACATCTGTTCTGCACTTTTCCATATACAAGATGACTTAAGAGTATCCATTTTGTCACAGAACATTCAAATGAAAATGCATCACGCAGACCTACGTATTACAATAATTGTTGTCACTATGTTGTTTATTGTAATGTTATGCCATCCAGTCAGGCATATGGTGATGTTTTAGTAGCTGGATTATGTGATTTCACTTGGTGATTCGTTATTTGTCAACAACACGCGAACTTTGCTGTTGCTTGAAACTGGTCGTTCGTTATCAACCTGGAAGCTGGCTTATTGCCACCTCTACGAAACAGAGTGTATACCAACTTTGGCAGTTACCAGCATATAGAATTGCTACAATGATTCACAAGATATCAATTCTTTAAACAATGCATCCCCTGCTTCCATTACCTCAATCTGATATGTCCCGGATGTAACATTCTCAACCAAATAAACACCATCAAAATTTGTGATAACAGGCTTCGTGTCTTTGCCAAGATTGACAGTTACCCCTTGGATTCCTTTACCCTACAACGAGAAACAAGTTCTTTAAATGAATAAATTAAAATTTGAAATTAGAGCAGGATTCGTTTTTTAGTCGATAAAATCAAATAATAAAAGAAACAATCAAAAGAAAAGCCATTATTACAAACAATATAATATTTGATGAAGCCCTGTATGCCGGGGCGAAATATTAGTATATTCCTTAAATTTAATTCATTTTGAAAATTTTATTTCCTGACATTGGATTCTTGTCGTCGTATTGCTTTGTTCCTGTATATCTTTCATAACAACACTCATTGCAAGATTCACAGAATCCGATGGACAGCCTATCCTGCGGTTCTTCCTTCTTACACAATATAATATTTTTCATGAATACTTTTTCGCTACTTATAAGTTTATTTGAAAGCATAAAACAAAACATTTCTTGATTTAATTTGTCATAATAAACTACTAGTGTTATCATTATTGAAAACAAGTTTACTATCTTGTCATCATTCATCAGAATTCTAAACAACGCTGACTTCATTAGGTAACCAAAATTCGAAGGCAAGTTCGCAAATCATTTCAATTTCATGTAAAATCATATAAAATCAGTCATTTTAATTTTCGCTAAATAAACACAATTTTCCGAACAGTACTGAAAATTGCTAGGGGAACAAAGAAAAATATAATTATGCAATAAAAAGCTGTGCATACCTCGGTATCAATTATCTTGCCAGTTACAGAGAATCCATGCACTTGGAAAGGTGTCTAGAAAGAAACATACGCACTGAACAAAATACTGAAACTCACACCAAAATATTCGAAAGGTTATGAAAAAGGACACCACATTTGATGCACGTTTATGAAAACACATTTGCAGGTACGAAGATTTAAGTACACCGATCACAAACCAATTGACCGTTTTCATATGGTACGAAAAACAGCAAGCATTAAATCTTTTGTAACAAATAAACAGGGAAAAACAAACTGAAATTTAGAAGGATGAAAAACAAAAAGAAGCTTCAATTGCCCAAACATATTTCTGAACCAAGTGGCGTACATAAAAATAAAGTTCAAATAAGACGCCATTTTACAAGCTTCGAGTTACGAATAGAGTATTAGGAGCGATTTGGTATTTCTTCATGTAATCAAGGACGACGAAATTCAGTATAATCCATTTAAACCTATACAAGGCCTAGGGAATTTTCTTTACACTTGGGCAGGCAGAAAGCTTGCAATTGGCCGTGAATCAATTGCTGCAATATTTTGAAAAAGCTCATTCTATTAATACTATGAATTTAGCAAAGTTTTACCTTAAGCATCACACTTTTAAGATTGACTTGGAAAGTGATTTTTGTGGGTACGACATCGAAAACTATTCCTTGAGAGCTGTAATATGGTACCTGGGTAAAGATAAACTATAAATTAAAACAAATTTATCATCAAAACAAATCCATCAAAAAGCAAACTTCAGGGTGCTTGGATGAAATATGACGCCTTTCTACACAAGAGTTCAATGAGAGAAAAAATTTAGATTTTTAAAAGAGATTATGTTCTCGTGGTAGAAAAAAATGCCTAATGGGCCCAGTTAAAGCTTTTCAATATGGAATTGAAAAAGGGCATTATGAGGCTTACAATGAAACTTCAATAAACAGATATCTCCCTACAACGGACACCTCCCCTCGCAGACAACACCTTTTATAAGAAGCTACCAAATGACAATTCGCACTTCTTTAGATGGACAGTAAATCTGGCAAGTGTTTAAGTGTACTTACGATTTTCAAAGAAAAAAGCTATACCCGTTTTTAAATACCAATTCCTTCTAAATTCCAAAAGAATGAAGGAATAAAAATTCTAGTCGCCTGAAAAAAGCGAATCCCACCCAATCTGCAAAGAAATAGGAGTGTGACCAAAAACATTGTTACATGGCACACCTAGTAACAAGAAGAGGGCGTCACTGTGATTTTTTAGATAAAAATACATATGGAGGTCGCCCTTATATTTTTGTTGACATTCTTTAAGGAGCATTTAAATCAGTTACTAATAACTTGCACTGGTTTGAAACTTGAAGTTTTAAGATACAAATCCAGAAAATAATGAGAAGCACAAAGTTCTTACCAGCGTGTAGTCGCCACTTGGTACACTGGGGAAGACAAAGACGCCATCTTCTCCTGACAAGACACTACAAATTTGAGGCAAGTTCACACGTTTCGCTAACTTTTGTGCAACATCTTCAGGCAATTCAGTGCAACCAGACATTTGCTGTAAAAAAAAATATATGTCAAAAACGAGGAACTTTCGCACTTGCTGAAGGTCTTGCAAAACTATCGATACTTGCAAGAATGGTATTCAACCACTGCAACTGCCTCTGCACAATATGCTGTTTTGTTTTAATATAGTGCACGGTTTTACGTGATCTGGATTTGGGTAGCAAGATTTGCGTAAATTATAAATACTTTAAGGATGGTGATAAGGCACAAAAATTGATGTATTAGACAAGAAACTGCAAAAAGTGATAATTGGAAATATAAATAGCATTTTTAAGAGGTCTCTGAGAAAAAAACAACTCGGGATTCTTTTTGCATACTATACTTTCCAATTTGTCGTTTAGATTTGAAGGAAAATAGTTTTTGCAAAGTGAAACAGGCAGAGGAATGATGGAATATCACTTGAATAAAGGACTGGCTATGAAAAACACAAAAATGGAGAACACAGAATGTTAAACTAGACTATTTGAAATTGTATCTACGTCATTCAAAAGAAATTGAATTAATTTGACAACTTGAAAAGGCTGCCAAATCCAAGAGGGCCAATCTGATTGTCGGGTCCAGTAGTAGTAGTAATATCGAGTAAATACGTTGTGCTCCAAAAGGCAGAAGAAAAGAAAGACATCTAAACCTAACAAACCTTTCTAAACCTAAGAAAGCTTTCCCAGATGAAAACATGGCAGCATGTATATTCTTAAGGTGACGATGCACAAAAGCACAATAATACGGACACGTGCAATTAAAAGAAACAGCGCAAACTAGTGACTGAGCAAAAAGATATTTTCAAACTGATATGAAACGGTTTTTAATGGCAGTTAATCAGAAAAAATAAATACAAAACATTTACCGTCTTTTCTTCGGCGAAGAGAACAAATATCACTCCTTGAATGGGCTCGCCAGCACTTCGAACGTGACCCTAAATTAAAACAGTAAACGCCTTAATTCGAAGAACTGGGTTGCAAACTTCAAATCGATTCAAGATAAACAAACAATTTTCTAGCATTTCTATTCAATTAATGCAAATTTATGATCTTCTCAGTCATAGTTTCAAGAAATGGATATTATTAACAAATATTATTTAATCAAAACTATAATCAAAGCAAATCGAACAAGGATGATTTTGTACTTTCCTAATTTTTGTGTGAATTTCATTGAGATCTGGAGTAAAAAGCGGTTGCTTTGGAGTTAAAGTTAAGAGAACCAAAGATCTAAAGATATGCAATGAAAAAGGATTTATGCTCTTATTTTTGATTGGGGCATTATTCAAAGAAATGTAAGGATTGTGTTGCAATATCAATGTGCTGGAGCATGATGAGCTAAAGGAGCTTTGTCATTAAGCTTACTATACCTTGACGTCATATCCAGAGACCATAATTAAGCCAGGGTAGTATACATTCTCGTCTTTGACAACAACCGGTTTCGCATCCTAAAAATGAGCAGAGTCAGCTTAAATACCGGGAAGTTAAGCAGTTGAAAATTGAACAATACCCGGATTAAGTTAGGAAAGGCCAACGGCGAGGCTTGACAAAGTTTGGAAAGGCCATTCGTGAAGCCCGGGCAAAGATTGGAAAGGCCAACCGTGAGACCCGGACCAAGTCAGGAAAGAGAACCGGGAAAGAAGAAACTTGGTTAACACATAATTAGTCATTTGACTGACTAGCAGCGAGTGACATCTTCCAATGTTATCTATAACTTGTGAATTAGACCAGTTGAAATGGCATCTATGTAATTCACAACAAATGGAATAATCTAACAACTGGAAAATGCTGGGAAATTCAAGAGGGTTGATACGTTCGTAGGATCAAGTAACTTCAAGGCTTTGTAGATATCGAGCAAATATACATTGTGCTCGAAAAGGCAGAAGATATTGTGACATCTCTAAAATATTCACATACAGGAAGGTTTTTATCACTATATTATTCACAAAAAACGTCGTAATTTCTCATACGTTTCAGCAAGCATAAAGTTCAAGGAAAACCTTTTGGCGGAAATTGTTAAGGTGTTGAAAGAAAAACATTTTTAAAAAAAGGTCGTTTTTCTTACGCTGTAAAAAACTATTTGATGACCTACCGACAAAGAACATTGACCTATTAATGCATTTACACAGAATGGGCCGAGAATGTTTAATGGCCTAACCGATAGACTTTGAATTTCTATAAAGATGTTCAAAGCATCAAAAGCTTGCAGCACTCCACAAGACGCAATTACACAAACCTCAAATCAACCATTATTGGATGAGGATAATCAAACTACCCACAACTCGCTTGATCTAAGTACTCGTTTGCACTTTATTTGGTACTCTTATGTACAAGGTCCACAGGAATTCACAATTATAATTCTTAGTAGATTTTACACGTCAAGGTTTATGAACCAAATCGATAATATTCTTTAATTTATGTAATACCTGTTGTATGGTCCAAACTGGATGCGAAGCCTTCAGTTCATATGTTCCAGGCATCACATTCGCAAAAGAAAACCTGCAAAAATAATTTGGCGATCAAATTAGAATAGAAATTAAAAGCCTAGCCCTATTAATTATTACGTTAATAATTATTAGAGTAAAGATAATATAAGATAAAAGCTAAGACTTGAAGATAAAAATTAGTGAAACATTGTTTCGCAGTGATTACAAAGATTTTTTTAATTTGAATTGACTAAGTTTGAACGATGTCTTATCTGGTAATAAGTTTACAGCTGGCAGTCTTGTAGAGCGAGACTATCACAATGAAATATAGGTATTTTGTCTTGATATCAGCCAAAATTTGTGATCAACTAGCGGGAAATATCATCAGCTGCTCTTGCTCTTAAGTTAAGCGACTCAGTCGCAAAATGCTAATAGCTGTTATACCAGACAAGAGTTAAACATTAACATATTCTAAAGCTGATGACAATGTTTTGATAGAGGATTTGATTAACAAGAGGGAGCATTTGATTGACAAAGGGGAGCATTTGATTGACAAGAGGGAGCATTTGATTGACAAGAGGGAGAATTTGATTGACAAGAGGGAGCATTTGATTGACAAGAGGGAGCATTTGATTGACAAGAGGGAGCATTTGATTGATAGGCTATAAATGCGCAAATCAACTTGTCAATAGGCTGTTAAATAAGAATTTGCATGCCACTAGGTGCATATGCTGGTCTTTGAAATATACAGGTCGGCCAACCGAGAGCTTTTCTGGGACGTGGGGCAAAAAATTAGGGCCCGTGATGATGTCATAAAACCAGTAATCTTTATTGTTGACGTCATTATTAGAAATATTTTAATGAATTTTTTAAGCCGGTTTCAGCTAGGGGCATGGGGAAATCTGCCCCCTGTCGACAGGCCTATATTAAGGGTAGCCAGAGAGCATTTTAATGAAAAACCGTTATACACCATGTCTGGAATTCATTGCCAAAGACGCTGTTGTAGTTAAAACTAATTTGTATAACAAAATTGTCAACATGCTAAAGTCATGTTTTATTTTAGAGATGCATCATAATCGCAAATGCGCAAGCATGGTTTACAAAGATCAAAAGGCCCTCAAGTAATTAAATGATCTACCAAACCACTTTACAACTAAGTATAATGGAAAAAGTCACTGAAAATAAATTTAAGAATGATCTAACATAAAATTAACTAAACGGAATTTTACCCAACTTAAGCCTTCATTGAAATACTGATTAAACTAGATTTCGACCAACAATTGCCCTTTCCAGTGAACTTCAATACACAAAGCAAACGAATAATTACACTTACAATCCGTTTTCGACAGTCACATTCTTTCTTATATCTTCACCAGCGCCTGAAAATGCAGTTAATGGAAACATCAAATTAATAAAAACAATAAAAAAAGGCAAAGTGATGAAAATCGTATCAGTCATTGGGTTTTTAGGACCTCTGTCAAATTAGCGGTCTCTCAAAGCTCAATTTTGTACGCTTAATACCGTTTAAGGATGACAAGATTTAAAATTAAGGTGTCTGGTTCGTCATAATCTCCAAATACCCAAGATTTCAACGTGAAAGGTCGCTAAAGAACTTTCCCTTCCCGCTTCACGTGTATAAACGGATAACTATGACAGTGGCAAACAGAATTCTTTACACAATTTGCGGATGATGATTTCGAAACTAATTCATATCTTGCACACAACGGGAAATCTCCGCGCTGCTGGTAAATTTACCACAATACAGACAATTCACGACAGATAACATATTGACCAATTCAAGTCGTTAGGAACTGAGCTGAAGACTAAATGAAAATTCGCGAGCTTAATTAATCACCGTCGATCAATATGAGACAAATTCAGTTAGCAATATTGGGGCATTATTGCCCGAACTTGTTCAGGACTGTTCTTGAAACTTTTGCAAGTCCAGTTTCCTAACAAGTATCATTATAATAGGATAGACATTGTATTATAAGAGGAAAGACAAGTAAGAGTTCATAGATACAGGCAAGGGGATGCACGACAACTTATAATCAATTCAAACTTTTTAATTTTCATAAGAAAACGATTTCTGTGTTCATATTTCTACATAAATCAAACTGCGCAAGATGCAATTGATCAGAATAAAAACGCAGATATGAAGTGAACACCAAAAATGTAAAAACAGGTCGTTTAAAAAACTGGAACCAATATTCTATATTCAATATGCATAACAACTGGTTCAGTTGTCACAGATCTCGTAAGGGTAAAGCTGTTATCCGTATACGATCCTACGCAGGAGATGTGTCTGCTAGAAAGGACACTTGTCTTAGGCCAATTCAAATCAATTGGAGCTGAGCTGTAGACTAGCTAAGAACTGAGCTAATTCAAGTCGATTGGAACTGAGCTGCATTGGTAGGATGGCCAGCTCTTTTTCTTGCTGCCTTTTGCCTTCTCAGTATTGCCAACACGTAACAAATTTCTACTTGGTGGTAAGGAGACCAACATGCAGACCATGAGTTGAAACTCGATTCGAGCCCTCGACCTTCAGCAAAACAGTAAAGCGGTCTAATCGCTTGGTATCTTTGCATATTAGCTATTTTAAATACACATTCAAGTTTGATAATCAATGTAGTTTAGCGTTTTGTACGTCGAGAAATAATGACCAAAAATCAATATAATCAAATAACAGTTTCGTATATTTAACGATTCGAGCAGACTCATCAAGTAAAAATAAAAGGAGGAGAACCCCTATAAAATAGTAGAAACTTTAAATTATTCCCGTGAAGACTTCACAAAAGATACCATTTGCTGTTGGTTCAGAAACCTCGAAATTAAATGAGATCATTGAGACAATAATTCTTTTGCTTGCAATATCTAGTTCAATACTCTCTCATCTCCAGCAATTCCTTGAAAGGCAATTTATCCCTAAAATACACTTAGGGATCAAAATAGACTTTCTTTATCCACTTCTAAACTTCATAGTGAATTGGAGATTTCTCTAGTGCAGACATCGACGTTTCATTGCTTTCTTGGTTAACGAAACGAAAATTAAATTTGCCTCTCATTACAGAGCCACCATTGACTACATTTATGTGGTTTGAAAACAATGCGTCAAACGTTAGACTTTATTTAAGCTTTAGGTGTTGTTCTGACTTTAAGAAGGATTAAAAAACGATTGATGTTGCTACGAGCCAAGAAAAAACAAATCTTTGAGATAAAGCTGGAAAGGTTCTTTTCTTAAGTTATTAAAAATGCAATATAATCCCCTAGTTAAGAATATTGAATGTTAGCTTCAAAATGAAATAAACCGCAGACCTGCGCCTGTACAGCAAGTTATTTACGTCACAGAGCCAAAATGTGTCACATACTTACACTTTTGTACATATGCTTAAAGCAAAAAATAAAGGCTAACATAACAAGGACAACGCTTCTTGGGTCCCCCTGGCTGTACAGGACCTAAGGCTAATCATGATAATTGAAAGTTTGTTTTTGAACATTGGTTCAACTAATGTTTATCAGAATCTTATGGTATCAAATGTTGGATGTGAGCCCAGCAAAATGTTGAACTAAATGGCTTCCTTGCAGTTATGCTTTTTATAGCAGTTATGGTTTGCACCAGGTTTTTTTCAGCTTTGCACTAGGTATTGAAGTGCCTCCATTTTGAAGTAAATCAGGACAAAGGTCACCAATTGGTTGTGAATCAATAAAAAACATGCCTTGGCATTAAACAAGCACATACAACTAGGTTTTATTTCTCAATAAACTAATTGCAATATGCCGACATTGGCTTACCAATCAACAGAACAAATAAAAATACATATATATTATATAAACAACATATTACTTCTAATAAATATTTTTTTTTAAAAAACCTGGCACACCTTGTAATTGTATATCTACTCCTGCAGGTCCTATTGCTCTGTTTTTGCTTCCTATCTAAAAAATATAATTTAATTTGATTCAAAGACCAAAACACAAATAAATAAAAACATAAATTTTGCTTTTGCAAAGCATCGTTTTTTGGGATAGGCTCTGGGATAATTGTGAATGGCCACAGGGTTGCTATGAAGATTCATGCTCCCTATGGTATTGTACTGTAGTTTGTAGTAGTATATTGTAATTTTTTATGAGCATAATCAAATAAAAACATAAGCATACACAGACAAAAACACCAAAGAACTAATACACTGGTTTTTAACCAGGGGTGGGCAATTAATTTTTACAAGGGGCCACATGGGAAACCTGAGCTAAGTTAGAGGGCCAAACAAATGATTTCTTTATTCTCCACAATTCATTTTCTCCCAATGTTTAAAGCAATTAAGTTTAAAGCAATAAATTATGGTATAGTTTAGCTTTTACTGGTTATCAAAATGAAATAGATCTTACATAAATGTTTACAGAAATATATGAAATTTTGGTGTACACCAAGTGGAGGAAAATACACCTACAAAAGTTTATGTTCTGACATAAACAAGGGCCAAGAGAAAGGACCAAAGGGCCAGATGTGGCCCACTGGTTGAAAGATGTCCAGGTCTGTGTTTAACTGATCCCAATTTGCTATGTACATCAAAATTTCCTCAAAGAATTGGAAAACATTTACTGAAGTACCAACATGAAATGAAAAAATATTCAACAATCCATGCCTCTTTGAATACTTTGTCTTTAATTAACCTACTAACAATAGTCAAAATGATATGATGGCAGAATGTTGGTGGCAAAAATTATGCAACACTCACCAAACCACCTACTGAAAAGCCAGTGAACTTAAAATTGATATCTTGTCCTTTTACACAAGGGTCTGTTTTCCCATCAATATTCAGATCTATTTCAGTAGGATCTGGAAATGCAAATGAGAGTTAGTATAAGACTACTTCTTTACTGTATTTTCAGGCAAGTTATGAATGAAGAAGCAGAACAATAAGAAGAACTATAGCAAAGATCTTAGCCAAACAACATAAAATTGTACATCATTCCTCTAGGTATGTTAAGAAGCCATTTTGCAATACACATAATTCCAAAAAATACAAAATGTGCAAAGTTCAAACTCACTAAATCCCCAACCATTTGGGGGTTCAATTCTCAACGTATATTCTCCCTAAAAACAAAGGATAAAAATTATGTTACAGAGAGGTTTTTGAAACTCAAAACTGTTAATATGCTATATGAATTTGCTTCTAACTAGTGTGCAATAGTAGTATTTTGGAATCTATGATAATCAAGCAGTATCTTTGACGGAGCAAATATTTTTATGTTAACATAACAACAACATAAACCCCTAAAGGTTTATAATTTAGATCTTTCTTTTTTGGACAAAACTGGGAGATTTCCTTGAACTAGAGAAGCAACAACATGAAAAAGGAGAAGTGGCTAGTTTGTTAGCAAACAGTGTCTTCCTGTCAAGATAAGAGGCAATGTCTACAAAGCATGTATATATAGGTCAGGATGGTTGTACATGGTTGAAACGTGGCCCAGGCCATGCTGGGAACAAAACGGCAGGGGTGCAATGAATCGCAGGTGTGCTATTGCACCAAAGTACTTAATAATACAGTCAGCTGTATATGGACTAGACCACATGACTTTATCATAAGAAAACATAAGACAAGGCTAGTCCAATCAATACATTTTATTAAACAAGCTTTATTAACGTCAAACCCAACATATTAAAGAAAAAAACATTAACAATAAGGTAGGTTAATTAAAATGTAATCCTGCAGTTTATAAACCCTTCTCATCTGCTTCTCCTGACAATTTTGTTCTCAAAATTTAAGAATTCTAACTGTGTTTTCACCATAAAGAAAACTTATCTGTTGACTAGTGTTAAAACAGATTAAATGGTTAATTACATGTTTTTATTTTATAAGAAAGCTACAGTAGCTAAATCCTCACAATCCACCTTTCGCAGTTCACGCCTAAAAAACCTGTGGTGGGCTTGTTTAGGCAATCTCCAACCTCTGTGCACATGTACAGCCATACATGTGCCATTCAACTCAAAAAAACCAATCTGAATTCAAATAATACAACTGGCTGGTCATTGAAAATGAAAATCTGATGTCCTTTTATAACTTGGGACCAAGAGATTGGAAAAGCTGGTATCGCTTTGCTGATGTCTTCGATTACTTCACATTTTTACTTGTCTTCTTCTGCTTCTCCATCTGGGTCTCTCAATAAAGTTTTGTTGTCTCTCATTGCCAATGTCTCATATGTAAAAAGGTATTTGTTAGTGTCAATGTACTCATTTGCAGTAATTTCTGACGCAATCAAACTTTCATCTCGTGGTCTGAGTCTATCAGCCAGTACTTGAAATGTATCATGGGAATTTGTTGCCGATTACAAAAATGATTTCTCCCCAAAAGCAAGTGAAAAATGAATAAAGAAAAATAACAGATGATGAAAAATTTATGAAAGTTTGTTATATCAAGGGTAATTATGATGAAGGGACCTAAAAATGGTTCGTGATAACGAGAGTTTGTTATATCCAGGGTTTGTTTTACCGAGAGAATTTGTAAGGAGTTTGTTAGGCAGAATCCAAGGGACCAGGCATTTATTTTGTTATACCGGGAAGTTTGATATATCTTGGGTTTGTTATATTGTTATTCCACTGTACTTGTTGCAAATGAGACACGCGACTACAACCGCAAAGCAAGGATTATTGGCTTAAAAGGTAGAGCGATTTTCAGACCCCAACCCAAAACATTGATAAAGAAATTATGGAAACCTTCGTTTACAGGGGTTTTTCACCGCTTTCAAAACTTCTGTTAGTTTTAAACATGGTATCATCGTGTGCCTTGAAAATCCGGCTACTAGAATCTGAAGAAATCGAAAAATGGATGTTTCCATCCAGAAAAGGCTTACCATAACCTTAAGCAAATTAGAATATTCGCCAAATTTTCCGTCAAGAAGAAATCAAATAGAAACGATTGCATGATTATCACCGTTCGTTCATAGTTGAATTATGATAAAAAAATTACATTGGGCCATATTGGTCACTTGAGAATAATTTAGGATCATTTAAGGCGTGCGATAAACTGCACTTCTGAGCAATGGAAAGATGCAGGATAGGAATCCAGTGAAGTAATATCAAAGAGATGAGGTTTAAGAGAGATAGAGAATAGAACTAGGCAGAGAAGACTATGATGAGGGGCTGATTGCGTTTCACGGTTTCGGCTGTATTTCTGCTCAGTTTTTCAGTTTTTCCCTGTAAATCTGCCAGTTTTGCGGTTTTCAATATTGCCTTGGTGAAAAGTTTTCCAGTTTCTATTGCAAAAATGTGTGGTTTTTGAATCTCTGTCTTGCGTAAATATGCTTGTGCCCCACACATAAAGAGAAGTGACAAGAATACTGATGTTGGCACATAACAATTTTAAGAAGCAGAATATCTTTTGCTGTCATTTCTTGCAATTTTTTAGAAAGTTTATCTATTTTTTAGGTATACTTTTGCTATTTTTGATTAATTCCAGTTTTAAAAGGAATTCATTACTTTATGAGGTCCCATAACAGAATGTTGAAAAAGATGAGATCTTGAGGAGAACAGTCATACTCTGCAGGTTTGTTGGCAATCAAACAACCCAGTAAGCAAAGTATGGTTGAAGTCACACAAAAGGTTTGTGTAATGCTGTTCACGTGAAAAACCTATGTTTGCAGCCAAGTGTTTGGTAGAAGAAGGATTGTACATGGCAAACCTTGCTGGAACGACTGTGCACATGTGAAATATTGTTATTTACTATCACTTGTGAGCATAAGCAGACAGATAATCAATTATATTTTCATGAAAATGATCCAAAGGAAGTCATACCTTGTCATATACAGCTACCAGAAAGTATCCATTATTTGGTGCACATTCTGTTTTGAATTTTAAGGCACCAGTTTTTGTATAAAGTTTCACTTCAACTCTTTCAAAATTTATTGGAACTGTTGACTGAACAAATCCACCACAACCAACAATATCTTGGCCGATAACTGTTGAAATAAAGCTATGTAAAACACAAAGTATCATAGATTGGGTTAAAAAGCTAATTTTGAGATATTCCATCGCTGATTCAGTTTAATTCATTCAATTTAATGATGGCTGGACTCTGAATTCTTTTGTTGTTCCTTGGGTTGTGTTTGTGATGTCCAAAAAAACATCCGTTATGTATCAGTTTTTCTGTAGCTTGCGAGCTCTTGGAATCTTCTGTTGAGAAGTCAATCCCAAATAATTTGATAATAAATCTAAAACTCTGTTATTCAAAAACAATAGATGCGGCAATCGTACGGACTCTCATCAACACGAGGTAAGAAAAAGACCAAAGAAGACACTCTTTCCAAGATAGCGTTTGGAAAGTCCAGTTTTTGACTTCCCTAGCTGTATCTTCACTTGCTGTACACCAAATTTTATAATTTATTTTCAAATGACACAAATGATTGTGGATACCCAAGGGTCAAACTCTGTCAAATCCTTCTGAACAGCAGCAGCATATGGCCTACACATTCAAACCGAGTCTAAAATAAGATGGTATTTCTGTTGAAAATGAGGCTCCTACAAAATGGTTTAAAAACATTAGTGCACATGAAAGGAAAATATGTCGAAACTAATGTCGAATAGATCTGTATCTTTTGTTGATAAAATCGAGTTCGATTTTCAAGGAACAATTCACAGAAATGCAATAGCGTTCGGTGATGTTGATAATGATGGTGGGAATGAACTTGTTGTTTGTAGCACAAGTGGGCAGCTCTTCGTTTACAAAGGGAGGTCTTCCAAACCATGGAGAGTCTGTACAGAAGGTCTAGGGTGTGTTACAACGGTTCTTGTTTGCGATGTAACAAACATCCATACTCAATGTGTATTATGTCTGAATACGGATGGTTGCTGTTTTGTGTTTTATCCCTCTGCGTTTCAAGAAAAAGGTCGTGGAAGGCAACAGGAAAAAGCAAACAGTTCGAAAATTGAAAAGGTGTCATCTCATTTCAGAAGTCTTGATCGCCAATTTGATGGTGAAAAAGTACAATAAAGAAGCTAGGCATTTTATTGCATATTTACTTTTGCTTTTTCAAAAGAGACTCGGAAAACTTGTACAACGTTGATATGGGGGCGACCCCCAGGGGGCCTATTATATGTTTCCGGCTTTCACGGCCTCGACCTTATTTCTAGGTTTGGCTTACGGCTTCGGCAATGGGTTTTCTGTGGATTGTGGCTTAAGGTTAACATGCATCTTGCATCCTTCGCTGTAAATTGGCAATGGTTTGTGGCTGGCAATTTTGGATCAAAGATGCAACTGCTTGTTCTGCGAACCATAAAAAACGTCTCATTCAATATTTCCCAGATTGGAATTTTTGACAGATGCGCAGGGGATCCGTTTCATGTCCATGAAAATTGCGCATTTGCAAATAGCACAGATAAAAATTTTGTGCAGCTGAGACTAATTACCATAAAAATACAGTTTGTAACTTTTTGGTATACATTTCAGGAAAAACGTTAGTAACAAAGTTAGTGGTGATAAAAACAATATAGCTAAGATAAACGTTTTTCGTAATTCCTAAAAAGAACCAGGGAAACCCAACCAGATGAGAATACTTTCCGTAAACTAAAATCTGCTCAAACTTTGAAAACTTTGTGCATGGTGATAAATTAGATGTGAATTTTACTCCCAACAATCCCAACAGCTTTTAAAATATCCTTCACATGTTTTCTGTTATTTGGCATATGTGTGTACAAAAACCAGCCTTGTACACAAGCAAAAATTAATGACAATTTAGATGACCTGCAACTCTGAGGGTCTTCAAATTCAAATTTCATTAAAAGCGTCAATTATTAAGTACATACTTTTTTAACAAACAGTTAAAAAGGGATCGTCTGCGACTGAATGAATTATTTTAATAGAAATTGTGCAGCTGCAACTGCGCCTGATACTTAATGTGTGCGGTGATTTATCCCCTGCGCAAGGTGAAAAATCCAATCTGGATAACTTTAGGCAATATTTTCCTTTCTTTTAAATGTGAATATTTTGCTTTTTGTGCCACATCACATTTTGTTATTGCAACTGTGTCTGCGTGGTTTTGTTGCTTCTGCACCCTCCATAATAGCATAGATGATAAATGTTTCATTGCCCCCAAATTGCTTTCAATTTAGCTTTACTTTCCGAGTCTATAATTTTTTGGGCAGATTGAGTTGCAACAGTTCAATTAGATAGGTCTTTCAGTGTTTAGAGTTCTGTAAGTTGCAAGGAACTATACAGGGTGATAATTTTCATCCCAAAGATAATTCTAGAAGATTTTTTTTTCAATTTAGCCTGTGTCAGTCAAAGATGCAAAATCATCCCCAGTCCACTCAGGAAGCATCTTAATAAAGCCATCTTTCATACAAGAGATGCCAGCCAACCCAAAAATGGCAACTGTCTGTGACATTGATGGTGATGGACAAATGGAGTTGATTGTTGCATACTCTGATAGATATGTCAGAGTGTTTAAATTCAAACATATCTTGCATGGTTTGTCCTTCATTTTTGTTAACCCTTTTTTAATGACATTAAGATTCCTTTATATTTACTAGATAAAATTCACACCCCCTGTCTGTATAATTATAACTGATATGTTATGAAGAGATGCACAATTGTTTTACTTGTTTGATTGTCATTTAATTACTAAAAAGAGCTGCAAAAATGTGGCCTGAATGACTCTCCATATGCAAGATCTTGTTGAAAAGTGCCATAATCAATAGCCACGAGTTAAGAAGCTTTCAAAATTCCATTTTTGCCACATTCATAATTGTTTGCTTGAAAGCTAAAAAATTTAACACAGGATCTCATTAATTTTTTTTTATTTGTTGTATCTTTTTGTATTTGGTTTCATTACCCGGAAAATTTATAAAATCCATTTATATAATTATTCTAAAACTAATCTAGGTTGTTCAACTGCATTATCCTAGAATTGGTGTTTATGCAAAAATTTCTTTAGACCCTTTACCAAGCTGAACCTGTTTATGTTATCAGAGAGGAAGCACTCAAATTTGTTGTTGGAAAGGAAACAGTCAAAAGATGAGTTTCAAGATCTGAACAAAAAAAGCGAATCCAAACTCTCTAAACAGCCCTCAAAAGAGGAAGAAGGAAAACCCATGCTGTCAAAACTAGGAAAACAACCCTCCAAAGATTCAGAATCTAACAGATCACCTTCTCCTATGTCACCAATAAACAGCAACAAAGAACAAAGATTCACATATGACAGTTCAACTAGTGGCAGTTTTGAAAAAGTTGATGAGTATTATTTGCCTGGTCAAGTTGGCTCAGTAGCTGTTGTCAAGTGTGGGGAAAGTAAAACTAAGCTAGTGGCATCACAGCCAGGGGGAGGATATGTCATTCTTGGAGAGTATAATACAGGGTGCCCGAAGGACTCACAGCTGTTGCATGCAGTAAGTACTGGCGATTTGCCACATAAACTTTGCTAACTCAGAGTAGCAATTTAGAATTCACGCATTTCAAATTCATTTACTTGTTCGTTTTATTTACTTTGATGAAGCCCTGTATGCCAGAGCAAAATATTAGTATTCATTTTTTTTAATTCATTTTGAAAATTTATCTCATTACATTGGATTCTCATCATTGTATTGCTTTGTTCCTGAATTTCTTTTGTATTAATTCTTATTCATTGCAAGATTTACAGAATCCAATGCACAGCCTATTCTGCGGTTCTTCCTTCTTACACAATTTTGAACCATCCTGTTCTATAAACTAAATAGGTTAACTCAAATCTCATGTCAAAATTTTTATATGATTAAAATTTCATTGAGAAAATTTCACTCAAACTTACCCTGTCTCTTCTTTTATGATTGCAAAACAACCTAAGCTATGTCAACCTCAAATTACGACTAAAGCTACAAAAGTTATAATTTTTCAAAAATCATGGTTGATGGGTACCTCATAAAATCCAACATTTGAGTCAACACTGTTTTTTAATTATTCATAGCCATTTTCTAAAAATTTTGTTTATCACTGAATCTGATATGAAACTAATTTGGAAGGGGTGGAGAATTACTGAAATTGTAACTAATTCAGGATTGGCAAATTGTTAATTTCAAGTGTACTTAAAAAGTATAAAGGAAAGCTTACATACCAAACTCTTCATAACATGCAAGGAATCTGTAAGTTTGTGATAGTTATTAACCCAATGGTAAAACGCTGCTTTTGCAAACGTTTTAGCCATTTTTCACTATCTTCGGCTAATTCATTTTGCAGAATTCATTAAAGACTAAAGGAAAACCTTCAGAGCCAGAACAACTCCATGTTTTGTATACAAATCAAGGTTATCCAGGTCGGAATTTCAATGTGAACTGTGAGGTGACGGGATCAATAAAAAGGGAGAATCAAGTCTCTGGGTTGTTTGGTCTCTTCACAGTGGATGGTTTCTTTGCACTAGTGGATGCAAGCTTTGAGTGTAAGTCTATGAATTTTGTTTATCAGTTTATATGATCAATAAACATTAATGTGCATTGAATGACATGCATCAATATGAGTTGATATCTAGGAGTTATGTTCCACAGTAAGCAGGAAAATGCAAACCATGAGGATTGATACAATGTGGATATTCAAGGATTTTTAGTGCTAAAATGTCAACAAACAAAATTTTATTTCTCCCTGGTATTCAGGTTTTTGAAGTTGTTATAGTCAAATTTAGCAGACAAAATATTAAACATTTCAGTATACTGGCATTCTTTTTTGGTTCTGCTTGAATTGTGTATTTCATCTTGTAAAAGCTACCTTTTCATTAATTCTTTGTGTTTCAAACAACTAGATGAAATTATTCAGATTCTTGCTCACAGTCTATTCAATCTATTAAAGTTTAGACAAGTTCTGACCTTTACAATAGCTTTACCCCTATCTACAAAAAAATTGAAGATCTTTTCACTTGACTCACATGTTGTCACACATGCTTTTTTATAGTTTTAAGAGTAAATATTTTCTTTCAGACAACCATTTATTGCCAGCAGTGAAAATAACTGAGCATCAGTGGTTTCACATGAGCACATTAGAGTTCATGGAGGGAAATGATGATGTTATTCTTTGCTCTTGGGAAGGAGTAACATACATCATAAATAAGGACTTTGAAGTGGCTTGTTATGATTATGGCTGTAATATTTGTGGATTCGATGCTGGATTTTATGCCACTGACTCACAGAAAAACTCCCCTTGCTTTTGTTATGTGACTTATTCAAACAAAGTTGTACTTTACTATAACATTGATTCCATCTATCAAAAGTCAGAAAGACTGGATGAAGTACTGCTAGAAAAACTCACAGGAAGGCCAGAACTGAATGGTATTTTAACAACGCTGGTGGATGAAAAAGGAAAAATTGACAACACAAAACTAATGAAGCTGTTGCAATCAACATCACGAGACTCCACTTGACAGCAAGCAAATAATGCTGTTCTCAATGCTTAATAAATAAAGTCACAACTTCTTTTTATATAGTAAAGTCTGACAAAATATATGCTGTGCATGTATTGTTTTGCCCTACAAAATCAAGTCATATAAAAATACGGTTACAAATACAAAATAGTTGGAAGGTTTTAGAAAACTACTTAATTAAGGGGCTGATTTAAGAAAAGGCAAAAAGTGACCCATTTCAAAAGTTTTTTCTTACATAAGAACACGTGACCAACAGAGATCAAAAGTTGAAGCTTAAAAATTTAGAAACTGAGCTAGAAAAAGTTGTTTTTAATGAAAGATGCTGCTTCGCTTTTGACTACTTAGCATATCAAATTTATCATGCACTTAGTCGCTCTAAAAATTATGTCCTTTAATTTTGAAATGCCAAATAAAAAAGTTAAAATTTTTCTTTGTTCATGTTGAGGCTATTATTTTTGCATGAAAATTAGGACATTTATCAAAGTTCTTCATGTGTTGCAGAAGATGTTACTTTATTTTGCTTGTTTTTGTCTGATGGCTCTTTTGGTTCATTTGTCTGCCTTTCATCATCATAAACTTCATCAGGAGGTAATGCCTTTTCTGTTTCATCGTTATCATCTTCATTTTCTTCATTTTCTTCATCATCACCCTCACCACCCTCACCACCCTCACCACCTTCATCCTCTTCATTATCTTGCTCTTCTTCTTCCCCTTTTAAGTCATTTTTAGCTTCTGCACCAAGATCTTGGTCATTTTTGTTATCCTCTTCATTATCTTGTTCTTCTTCTTCCCCTTCTAAGTCATTTTTAGCTTCTGCACCAAGATCTTGGTCATTTTTGTTATCACCAGGCAATACAGTAATCTGAAATATACAATAATATCTCCCATTTACATCTTGTTTGAAGTTGTTCTAACAAAAGCCAGATTTTTGATTGGTGGTTAATTTTTTTCTGAAAGCATCTAAACTAGACAATTGACTGAAGTATCATCACGGCTTATTGAGATGTATATACATTTTTTCTGGAGGGTAAAGAAAATAAAACATAAACAGGAATAAGAGAATAATAGGATTAATAGATAAAGTGGAACAATCCAATAACAAGCTGAAATGGGAGCCAATTGCCTAATTTGAGTTAATTCCCATGTTTGGGTTACTACAGTCATCAATCATGCCTTTGTCCCATTACGTTTTCTAAATTACCCTGTGTTTTCTGGGTTATTCGTTCTTTTCCTGGGTTGTTGCAGGGTTGTTCTGCTTATTCTTTGTTTAATAAATTGTAGGCCCTGATCACACTACCCCAGGGACCAGGGATAACAATGCAGTTTTAGATTTAGTTAAAAAAAGGAGTGCCAAATTAAATTGATTCTTTAAGTGCATATTTGGAGTTATTGGGTCAAAGAGCAAAACAGTATCAGGACCAAAGCCCCTATGGCTTTTTCTTTTGCACAGACCCTAGATAAAAAACTAACAGCAAATAATGAACCATTCAAGTAGGCCTATACTTATTTATTCAAATATTTACATTACACCACCAAGAGGGGGTTTAATTGAAAGTCGAAAGCAAAAACGAAATTTTCTGGATTTTTCAGTTTTAGTCAAAGAAAAAAGAAGATCTTGCAACCAAATTGCCTTGTTTCCTAAATGTCTTATTGATATATGAAGCAAAATACTAGGGGCTAATCAAGCATTTCAATTGCTTGGTGGCTTTAAAATGGCCTTGTTCTTTATCTGTTTCAAAAGATTTACTGCATAATTGCTACATTTGCATCCTCACAGAACAAAGAAGATAAAAACATGCCAAACCTCTTGCAGCCCATCTGTTTTGGGGCCATGTGGTGGATCAAATGACCTTGCTAGCAATTTTAGTGTTTCTCTTGAGAAAGTCTTAACAGTTTCAATATCAATTTTTTCTTTCATTTTAAGGCCTAATATATCTTTCCAAACTTCTTCTGGCTTATTTTGTGCCTCTCCATGGGAAAATTCCAGATAAAATTCCCTAAAATGCTTGAAAGCCCATTTGGCCACCCTTGACTCATTGATATGAGAAGCAAAGATGTGCCGAAGCCTCTCTACATTCATGTAGCCCATATCAATGGTCTCATCTCCTTTCTCATATGTCCAATGAAAATCAATATCCGCCATTGTACGGTATTCATCCAACAGCTCCTGGGAACACCCTTCACTTGTGAAATGCAACTGTTTACCAATGATTTCTTCAGTAAAAAGGGTAGTCAATGAGACAGATCTTCCATATGCTCTAACTTGGTGGATGTAGACTATAAAAAAATTTTACAATATAAGTATTGAGTATTGCAACTTTTCTCTCTAAATAAAATTGTTATGCTGATGATCAAACTTATAAAACACGAATACTATCTCATTGTGAACCGTTACATCTAGGCACACTTCTTTTCACCAATAAAAGTTTTGACAGAGACCATTCCATCAGGCCCTGGTCATTTGAATAGAGCCATAGCTCTTACTCCTAAGATGTTTTCGGCTTATTCCATTCCAAGATGTTTTCGGCTTTTTGGCAGTTACTGTAAAAACCCGCATATAAGCTGCACATTTTTTTTCTCATTTTGCCCCCAAAATTCGTAGGTGCAGCCAAGGCTTGCTAATGTTGTAGATAACAAAAAAATTCCTTGAGTTTCCGACATAAATGATTTTAAAATGCAAACAATCAGGGGCACATATCTGTCCATGTGTTAAATTCTCTTAATGAGACCTCATTGGATTGTCTTTTTGATGTTTCTACAATCCTTGAACATAACACGTGGCTCATGACAAGATCAAGACGATAGAGTGACATTAAATCAAATGGAAAGAGATGAACTCTTTGAACTGTCTGAAGATGGATTTCATGGATTTTAGTTATTGTTATTTTCAAAAATATTTTCAACAATTAAGTGTAAGGCAAAATATTTTTTCTGAATTTTGAAGCCTCAAATTTGGGGGGCAGCTAATGTACGGGGGCCGCTTATGTGTGTGGGCAGCTTCTACGCAGGTCTTTACTGTACACCAAAAAGAGTAAGATTGAATCAGTACCAATTGAGTATCCAAGAAGTCTCAAAAAAATTATCTTGAGAAAAAAGAAAAGAGGGAAAGAGAGGGAAGTGGAAGCAAACACAAAAAATAATGTATGCCCTTGATTTTTTCTTATGTAGTAAAGTGTTGACCTTATAATCATCCAGTTTCTTGAATGCAGCAAAGGGAGAAACTATATGTGATCAAGTATATTGTAAAAGCAAAGAAGGGGATTAGCAAAAAAATATGTATCTGTGCCTTGTGACTTGGGCCTTGTCTACAGCCTGATTAAATTTCAACATTGAGTAATATTTCTTGACATCATAATATAACTGTTAGGTGCCATAGCTGTGCTTTATGGTAATCATACCCACATTCAGTTTCTGCCCAACATAATTTTGAAGTGTTGGCTGTGTGTTAAGTTGTAGTGACTCTACTAAGGCCTGCTTACACTCTAATTTTTCCTTCTCATTCATTCCATCACGTTCTCACATCGCAGCATAGGTATCCTCTACATCACTTTGGAAACTACATGTTAGTCAATGTATGGTTTTGTTAGTGAAAGAACAACATCTAAGAATCCACAACAATGCGTAATTCTTCTTTAACTAAACAGTGATGTATTCTTGTTAACTTTGCATGCTGATTTAAGCTATCAGGGGACCTGAGCTGATTAAAAAGTGATAAATGGGAAAAAATGGAAAAAAGAACATACTTGCAGGTATATAAACACAGTCTCCTGGTAAGATAGTTGTATATAACCAAGGTACTTTCGCATAATTTGGATACTTATTCATATCAATGATGTCAGGATTCAAAGGTGAAAATCCAGATCCAGCTGTTACAGGCTGCAAATAGAAAGAATTACAATCCATTACTCAAATGAAAGGAGATAAGATGCATATATCTGTGCAAAGATACATGACACACAGTAAAGAGACATCAAGAGAAGTATGTTCAGACAAATGTCTGGAAAGTGGTTAAAGAGAAATTGTATCATCATTCCAGTTCTTGTACCAGACAAATATACTTTCAAAATATGTCTTCTTTTCAACAAAGATTTTACCAAGAACTACAGTTTTTGTTTTTCTTTGCCTTATCTGATCTTCCCCTACTTCCTCTCTGCATAAAGAGAAGGAAAAGAATTTATTCTTCTAACTTTCTCCAATTATTCTAGAAATTTATCTGCCTCTTGGCAAAGCTTCTCTACTCAAGGTTTAGATTTAGTGGAAATGAGAAGTTAAAATATCTATTGCAGTTTTAGAATAAGAGTTTTAGCTGATATAATGCAATTAAATGCCTAGTTGAACCACCACTTGATTTTTTGTCTAGTTGACTGAGTGATTTTTTCAACCCCAACCTAGAAGAAACAAAGCTTAATTTTAAGCTCCACTGCAACTGCATGCCTACATGACAATCTCTTCGGCCTTCAACAAGTCACGCTGAATTTCAATTCAAAACTTGGTTGGTATACCTTTGCACTCATGTATAACCATTTTCTGTTCTGTTCTGTATTCTTTACCATAATCAAATCTTTCCTTCCTGCAATCATACAGTGCAAGTTATGGTCGGCATCATAATGAATTACTGATCTTGTTCCTCCACTGCTCATCCAAAAGTTTGACTCGTGAGTGAAATTCTTGAAAGTGCCACACAGCACAGAGTTAACTGCCTTCAAGAGAGACAAATAATCATTCATAGATTGCAGGCCTTTCCCGGAGACACGGGCTATAGCTTGCGCCTGCGCCTGCGCATACCCCACGCAAAATAGTTTTGCAAGGGCCTTTTTCCACCTGTGCAGTTGTTTAAACAATACTCTCATCGAATCCGCTGCGTCTCACTCTCAAATGTTTAAACTACCTACCGCTATATACATCATAAATAATGTTGTGTCAAAAAGATATATGGTTTTTAAAATATTGTTATAAAAAGAAAATTTCTGTTTCTTTTAACATCAAATGTTAACAAACTATAGTATTACCTGTTACAACTAGCAATGGAATAGGAAATTGTTGTGAAGGAAAGGAACAACAAAAAGCGTAAAATAGCACGAATGAGAATTGTTACACAACATTGTCAAGTACAAAATTTGTGTTAGGAACTCCTTTTTTATAAGAAACACACTATAAGAAACAAGAATTGGGCAATCGAAAAAAAATTTAAAAAGTTCGTAAACAGAAATGATTTGTTTTGCTCTTTGACTCTTCAACAAGGTGAGACAGACAGTTGGGATTTGTCAATAAACATAGAACCAATCATTCACCCTGTCTGAGCTCTCTCATTACTTTCGATCCACATTTTTGCTTCCCTTTATGCTTTGAGGTTTATGTATATGTTATTCACTTATTTTTATCGTGTTATTTCTTGCTCTTCCGTACTTTTTTCAGATTAAGAAACTCTTAAGAAAGAATGAGTATTGGAATTTCCTATACCATTAAGAAACTGGAGTACTCCCAAGCCAACCTTCATTTCTAATAGAAAAGAAGTGATTTCAGTTATTATTTTTTGAACTTTTAATGTGAAACAACTTAATCTTCCATTACCTTTTAAATAACATTGTACTGCTCTATATCTTTTTGCATAAAGATGAGTTTCGTTGGATACTACTCAATAAATCTGTGTTCCTACACAAAACATTGCCATTTTGCAAAAAAACCAGATTTTCATTTTAGGAGTAGTAATGCACACCAAACAGCTGTCCTCTTAAGACAAATCATGGCTTGCATATACTCAAATATAAGTAGATAAACAACAAATTCTGCAAGGGCTAAATAGCCCTCACAGCCAAACCAGCAGGGGTCTTTCTTAGCCAGCATGCTTTTTATTCCCGGAGAGGCTTGAGATTACTAAATTTCACTTTGCAGTACTGTTACTCAGTAATCATAATGTGTTGAATTGTATATATATATATATAACAAATCTTTCTTCTTTCAACTACACTCAACTGATACTCTCAAGAAATGTCAGAAAAAAATTGTGCAATAAGACAAGGTGGAAAGGGGACAGTGAACATAACACTCATAATACCGGAACATAATACCAAAACCAAATTAGGTGCAAGGAGAAGAGCAATTAAACAGACATTTCTACAAATCAAAGCTGAAGTAATATTCCCAACATACCTGCACTTCATGCATCATTGCCTTTGGCAACATTGTGACAACATATAAATCATCCTTCTTGTATCTGCTAAGAAACTCACTAAATCTTAGTCTACCAGTGGAAAAAGTACGATTTTCTCTCTTCAATTCAACCAAAACATCGAGGTCCCCATATTTCTCGTTCAAGTACTCATCTGTCCATTTGGAAAGAGCTGGTGACTTCTTTATGGCTTGCCGAAATACACAGGGTGTTCTGGATTTCACATGTTTGTCCCAATATTCTTGAGTCGATAAAATATGGTCGTATTCTATGACTGGACCATCAGGTGGCCTTTGGTTTCCCAATGGCTTCAAATGTCCAGGCGGGCTAGTCAAGTCCGGACTGTTTACAAAGGTAGGAGGAAAAAGTATGTCCTGCAAAGATAAAAGAAAATGTAAAAGGAGGCTATACACTCTATCATAATAGATCTGCTTGCAGGAAAATTATCCTAAACAGAGACAAAGATATGAGGCCATATTCAGGAAAAGTTGTATTTATGCATCCAAAAGCTTATTTCAGTTTTGCAAGCTAAAATCTACAAAATTATGCAGTTATGCAACTGAAATATTTTACCTCCTTTCCAGAGTTAATGAAGTTAGTAAACAAAATATTAATGAAATTGCTTCTATTCATATGCGTGGTCAACACAGTTGGAAAAACATGCATTTGAAAATAAAAGGACAAAAACAAAAATTTTAAATAATAAAAACGAATGCCTAGATAGAACAACATATCTTGTAGGGGCGATTTAGCATCACAAAATTGGCAATTATTCCACGTAAAATACAGTCATTTCAGCCAAGCTTTTACTCAACTTCTATCTATTGTGCGTGCAGTAACTGATCTTGTTACCCTATGTAGTTGGAAATTCTGCATGTGCAAATTCTGTGAAAATGCAATTCTGCCTACTGCATAAAGCCTAACGACAATTTCAAGTCTTGCTTCTATAAAAGTTGGTTAGATCTAACTCACCTGGAATGAATTTTGAGCATAAATAAGGTAGCTGTGAAAAAATATCAATGATAACAAACTTCTGCAGGCAGTCATCTTGAATTACAAATCACACTGGACAAATTTTTAGTGCCTGCTTATAGTTTCGTATCGTAAAAACTTCCTTTTTTCCAGGTCTCCAGATGGATTAGCTCCTCCGCAGAAATATTTTGTCTCATCGTTCGTAGCAACCATAGAAATAGTACTAATGTCTGGGATTCCGATACCCTGTTGGTTTCTTTCCGATCAATAGGGGCATAGCGTGTAAATTTGCACGGGGTGAGAAGATTTTTTACAAAGTATATCCCAAAGGATAGCAACTTTCATGGTAGAATCGTTATAAATTTGGGGAGCGAAGTATTAGCCCTGCCCCCAATTTTTTGCAAAACAAAAGAGCTTTGTTCAACATCTTTTGTTACGATTGTCAAATTTTCTCTTGCCCCCCCACTTTGAAACCTGCGTCGGAGCCCATGATTAGTCTAAGAACAATAAACATTTTATTACGAAGAATTTTTTTTCAGAAGTTTGAGAAATATGTTCTGTTAAGTCAAGGTTGTGCCCCGCCTTGCTTTTATGTCATGAGCAGGGAGCAGACACTGCTACCATTCCAAAAAAGTGAGATGTCTGATTTGGGAGTTGCTATCTAAAATTTAAGAAAAAAGTTGTGCGATGAAAAATGGAATAGTAATAAAAAACGATATACATTTGACCCCCTCCCATATTTTTGCGTGATGCGTTATTGGCCATATTTTCGTGGGTGAAATCGTAAAATCTCGATTTTTTTATGCGTGATTCGTGAATTAAGATTCCTAGGTGAAGCGTGTTGCGTTATGTCGTGAAAAGGCTTTAACTATCCTTGAATTCGTGAATGTAATTTTGAATGATAATTTAAAAAATTGCCTCAATTCAGTGCGTATTAAACCAATAAAAGTTAAATCTGAAATTAGTAATCAAATTTTGAAAGTTGTATTGTAGTCCTTCAAACAGGTCTCTGATGAGCAACAGCTGATATTACACTTACTATTGTTTGCGTGAGCGCGAAAATGTAATTTTGCAGTGCGTGAATGCGTGAAACGTCAAAAAATTGTGCGTGAATGCGTGAATCACAACCACTATTGGAGGGGGGGCATTTGAGGGTATATTCATTGAGCAATTCCAGGAATCGTATATCCGCATCCTGTCCATCAAAAAGGCAGTTCATGCACAGGGACGGATGCAAGCAACAAAGATGGGGGGGTTTCCATACTAATTGAATTCTGGTACCACACCAATTAGGAAAATGATAGAAAAGTGCATTTTGAAAATTTGGTTTTCAACTTGGAAGGTAAAAGAGATAAGAA
The DNA here is from genome assembly GCF_013076305.1 of Rhopilema esculentum. The sequence continues at coordinate 9,901,909 of NW_027019640.1, forward strand.
GACAAATAATATGAAATCTTGGTGTTTTTTGTGCTCATATATCGAACAGTAGATGAGGCAGATTGGACAAGTTTTTTTCAAGACAATTTTGTATGCAGTTGTTCAAAGCTTAATTTATGAGTTGCTAGTAACCAAAAGTTTTGAAGGAATTTCGCGAGACCCTTCGAATCTGAAATCCTCAAGAAATTGGTATCATGGAAGGGGGCTGGTTATTTACTATATAGAGAGTCTCATAAAGTGGACATGTCTAATGCCACAGGGCACTTTCCAAAATTACCAAATGATACAATATCAGATGAGACATTTCCCTAGGCAAAGGTTCCAAATTTTATGATATAATTACTTCATTCTGAATTGAACTAATGCTGACTTCCATGTTTTCCCCTCAGGGAAAATGAGTTAAATCTCAGTTCAAGATGATAACTTCGTCAGTTCAAGATGATAACTTCGTCAGTTCAAGATGATAACTTCATGCATTATTGGTGTTGAAATCTTTAGCTGCTCACAAATAAAGAAAAGGCATACTTACAAAATGTGGCCTTTATTTAATGCATACTTAAAATTTTCATCCAGTTGTTATCAGAACAAAAAAATATTTTCATTTGGACAAGAGTAGATGAAGTAAAAGAAATGAAGTTGAATAAAGATAAATGCTAAATCATAAGGAGTTTTGAAGTAATAAGAATGATTTTTGTCAGTCAATTGCTATATACATTTATATAGTTATGTTTTCCATTGTTAAGTATGGATTCCTTATAAAAAGAAACATAATTTTATAAGGTAATTTCACCAAATTGCTTGTTAGTATATGAAGGAGATTAAAACTGGTTTCAAATACAAGAAAACATTGTCAATCACGAAGGAATATGTTATACTGTCTTATTAAACATCCTGCTCTACCTATATTTTGCTCATGGAGATTAAAACAAACAAACAGGAATAAAAATGTTTAGCTGTACAGAAGTGTGTTTGCTAACTCTCACACTCAGCTGGGCCAGTTCCTTGTATCCTGTTTTCTGAATAAGTGTGGTTTTTTAGCGTTCCAAGCCACTTCATCATTGATTTATGAGTAATCTCACTCTCTATGATTGTGTCCCATATAAATGTTTCTTTAAACAAATCAATTTCTGCATTGTAGCTGTCCCAAGAGATTGCCTCATGCATTCCGTCTGAACCATATCTGCTATTATATCTGTCAAAGTGGACCATGTCAAGCATAAGCCCCAGTCCAGGTGCCTTTGGAATATCCATCTTGTTCTTTCCCCATGACCTTTCAATGATATCTTCATTACAGTATCCTTTGCATATTGCAATGCAAACTCCAATCATTTTCCTGATTTGGTGCAGCATAAAGCTCTGCCCCTTGACTGAAACTGCAATAAATTCATGACTCTTTTTTACAAAAGGGGAACCAGCTTTAAACTCAATGATATAGCGATTGGCACTAGCTTCATCAGGATGTTTCCCTGATGTGAAATTATGAAAATTGTGTGTACCACACAACATCTTTAAAATATTATTCATTCTTTCGATTTCTGGAGCCCTGATTCTATAACTTGGAACAGTCTGCATTTCGGTTGGGGCAAAAGCAAAAGTTGGGGTTAAATATTGGTAAGTCCTCGCACTACACTGGTTCTTGCTGTCAAAGCCTTTAGTTACTCTTATCATCCCAAAAACTCGGATTGATGGTGGAAGATGTTTGTTAATAATGGGCAAAAGTTCCCTTACAGGCACCATCTTTAGAGACACAACTTGTCTGGTTGCTGACACCCCTTTATCAGTTCTTGCACATCGCTGAAAAGACATTTTGCCTAAATCATCCTTGATTTCATCTTTTATAGCTCCAGATTGGCTTAAAGCTAATAACAATTCATCTTCGATTGTTTTGACTCCTGGATTTTTCTGCATCCCAAAATAACCTGCTCCACAATAAGACATCAACAATGCAACCTTTTTCTTTCGTATCAAGGAAATTTCCTTTGGTGATTTATCTTGGATATTATTAATTGACAGATCTCGGCTGTCTTGTCTTTCCAAATGGTTTTTGGTAGAAACTTTCTCCTTTTCCTCTTGTTGGGGGGTTTCATTAACAACCGTTTCACCCACTTCTTCTTCTCCGTCCTTGTCCTCCTTTGCAGCAACCTCGTTTCTATCAGGTTGATGTGGCTCGTTAATTTCTGCGTTTTTACTTTCTAGGCCTTCGCTAGGCAATACCAGTTTTGAGTTGCATTCTTCTTGAACGCATGGTTCCCCACTTTCATCAACATTTGTCTGGGCCAGTCTTGTTTTTTTGGCAGGTGGTGACCCGTCTTCAGACCTGCTCCCCTCCGATGGCCTAGCAGCCGGGGACACCTCTTGGATTGGTACTGCGCTGTTCACTTCCATTTTCTCGAAAATATTGTCTTGACACTCTATTCTGAAATGAAGAAGCTTTCCTTGACAAGGCGGATGGCTGTTTATACCGTTGCCACTGCAAAAGCGTCAAGTGCTTTGTTACCGTGGCCCACATGGACACGACAAGATTGACTGTGAAATGAAAATCTCCTTCGCAGCGCTATCGTCATTGAATCAACTGATCGCAGAATCTTTTCTGTTTCACTTTTCTTCAAGGTGAAGGGACTACCAACCAAGGGCCTTGATTCATGAAAAGAGCATGGTTAGGGGGATGGGAAACCATAATAATGACAAAATTTGTTTAGCGTTTTGCTTCGGTGAATAAAAGAGGTGTGTCGCGGGTCCGACTGAGAGCGAGTTTTCTTTTTTCTTCCTGTAAGGCGAGGGGCAATTCACTCTTCCAAATAGCGTACGAGATTTTCTCTAAAACAAAAGGATTTCTGGGGATTTCCAGATAAAACAATAGGTTTTCCACCACAGGTGTACGAGATTTTTTGGAGTGATTTGCCCCTCGCTTTAAAGAAACTTTTCGCTCCATACGTGTTTGTTTTTATCTCTCTGCTACTGTTTTTTCGCATGGGTAACCTATTTCGATTAGAAGATGCGAGAGAACAGGTGCTAGGTTTATCGCTAGAGGAGAGCACACTATTGCGTCGAGCAAAATCGCAAAGTAATTACCACGAGAGAGCCGAACAGATGTACCGAGAAATTGGACAGAAATGGATCAAAGATAAGAAATAAATAAAGATGTGATTAAAAACTGCTACTATTTACAACAATACCCAAAAATTGGATTGCCAAATCGCTAACATCAGTACTAAAATAATAATCTTTCTACAACAACGATGGCTTGAAATGGAACTCCAAGTAAGATCAGGTAATTATAAGAAAGCAGAATGAAATAGTTTTTTGGAGTACCACGCCCCTATGGAGAATCTGGTTCCTATTTGTGACAGTAAAAAAGAGCGAAAAGTCTTTTTATTATCTAACATTGCGTATCATGAAAACAACAATCTTTTTAACTTAGAAAAGGACAGCTTGGCACGAGGCTACATCTGTTATGGGCTTTTCACATTGAACTGCACACTGGGTTTTCGAACTGTAGAAAATAAATAAACTTAAAACTATTCACATTCGCGCATTTCTTGACGCCTTTTTGTGCTTGTTATGGATTTAGGGGCTCCTCAAAGTCTTGAGTTTATTAAGAAAGACTTGCTTAGTGATTGTTACACAGTGACGTAATTAATTGAACCATATATAGTTTCATGGTTTTCTTCAAAGGAGAGGTTATGAGCTTTAGGCAACTGACGTAGGTATCACAGACGGGCCCGAGAGAACCCAGATATTTAATTATAAGGCGGTGGTTTTTAGGTGGTCACTCACCGAATTCAAAGAGGGAGATTGCGATTAATACAATACCAACATAGCCTACAGCTATATCAAGGCTTGGCCTTAAAGACTACCTTAAAAGTGTAGCACATCCTTCAGGGAGCAATTTCATAATTACAAACATAACACGCAATTTCGAAATAATCCTATTATAGCTTTAGGGTGCAAAATGCCTTTAACGTAAAGGCAGCTAGATGGTGATGGCGGAGCAAACAGGCAAGGCATCTGCATTAACAAAATATTGGATTGCTTTTTAATATTTAGCTGATATCTTGATACGGTTGCAAGACAGACAGCCAACTTCTACCGTTGCATTTATAAGAATATTTTAACAAATATAAGTAATCTATAACTTTTTGGCTAGAATATATTTTGTAAAATGGTCTTAGAATATTCATAGGTTCTATCAGGGTCGTTGGGATTGACATCCTTAGCATTCATGAAATAAGAAATATTTGTCAAGGGCCTCGTTCTTTAATTTACATCCTAGTTGTATAGGTGATATTTATATTCTTGATGTTATGTTCTTGACACCCTCTTAGTGATCCGATTATCGAATACCTTTCAAAATAATGCTCCACCATCTAACACTATGTATAAAACTGTAACTACACACACATTGTTAACTTAACAAAATAGTGCTTAATTTCTAGTCTCCACTTACATGAATTATTATCAACTACAATAATAAATATCTAGTTAAAATTCTTAAATTAATCGACTAAGTTTGAAGGTAACCGAAAAATTGTGTCAATGTTACAGGTCCCTTTCCAAGACTGTTAAAGGTCTCTTTCCAATTTGTCTTCAAACAATGAAAGCAAAAACGGTTTCTCTGGCCAAGTGACAAAGACAATTTTTGTCGTTATGAAATTTGACCTTGAAGCTGAACAATAAGTTCTTTGGCTACAAAGATCTCATGAAAAGTGTTTGCAGAATGAAAATTCACATCTTGCTTCATTTAAATGTATTACTCTTGAGAGAAGACATGAGGTCAATTTCGGTATGCTTCAAACTTTCCGATCTTTTCTAAGATCATTATTAATATTTGTAAATTGTAAGATATTGCTCAACAAAGCTTTTAAACCTAGAAGGACTATACAAAAGCGAACAGTTTTAGAATCGTTCACTCGTCAAATGAAAATACAATAAATGTTTCGTTTACGGACAGGGCCCGAAGTCCGGTAACGGACAAATTTAAAACTATACTAATAACTTAATTCACATATTCATGTTAGAAAGGATATGCGTTTTCCTTGCAAGAACTAGCATGAGGTTCCTTAACAGAGAAACGTTTGGGGCTGTTCGATTCAGATAGAATTGTCAATCTGCTCAACAAGTGGAGCATCAGACTAATTATTACACTCCTTAGGGAATAGTTTGGCTCAGCCCATGTCTCACAACAAGAGCAAGTTGCCTTCTGCAACAATTCAGTAGCTTTTCTTTTCCATGGCGGTCTCGTATTCCGTAAAATTTTGACAGTTAAACTTTTGCTAGCCACTTTAGAATTTGATGAACCATATTCTGTTTTTCCACACAAGCAAACCCGCAATCACACTCCAGATGCAACATCAACAACATGCAGCAATTTACATCACTTGGCTCATAGAAACTTTAAAGTCTATAAACTTTAAATTTAGAGCCATGGTTATGCTACCGTCTCGGTTTGAATAAATTTCTAAAAAGAGGCTTGCATTCAAGCCTTGAGTCTATACACAGCAAATGATATGCGGCAACTGCAAGATTTCAAAGTTTCTGAGACTTTTCTGTAGAACTATTTCTGTTTCACTTCTCTATTGTGAAATGCCCAGATATCTATTCCAGTTGAAGTATCTTGCCCTTGGATATCTGCTTCTTACAAAGTTTCTGCGAATAGCCGGCCTAACAATCTGCAAAAGATTTTCAACAGCATTTAATATCTCTGTTTGTATAAAAACGTTTGTAAGGCTGTGTAAGTGGAAGATGGAAAGAAAACATTCAAATTGAGCTAGAATATCTTCGGTTTAGCTCTCAAAAGAAACTTAGTATCAAGTAAAAGATGTGTCGTAGTTATGAAACTTGAAAATACTTTATATATTGTAGAAAATGAAACAAAACAAAGATGAAAAAACAGGTTAATTTATATATAATTTGAAAATAGCATTGAAGAGCAGAACATATCATACTGGAGTATTATTCATATGAGAAGTACTATTTCTTTTGATATAAATTTTCTGCTTATCATTGGATACAATCCATTGCTTTTACTCTGAGGAGTGTCGGACTGAAAGTCATCCAGTAAAGCATGTTTTCTCTTTACTGTGCTATTTTCAAATTTTGCGGTATTGGTGGCAACTTTGGTTATATATCACGTTTTGTCAAAAGTAAACCTGCTACAGTATCAAAAAATCTTTCTCATACGATAAAGATTTATGATTATGAATTATGAAGGGGAATACAAACAACGATAGTCGTTAACATACCACATTAGGTCGACGTCCAGCAGTTACTGTACATTGGCGCTCTCCTTTGCAGTTTGAAAGAAAATCTATCTGTCTGTCAAAATCAGCTATTGCGTCATTTGAAAGAGATCTATGTGTGTTCTTTACCTGCAGGCAGAATTTTAACTGATTATGTTTAAGCCTGATAGAGGATAAGAATAAATTGCACATGTTAATTTCATAATAGCGAAGGAGCATGACTAGAGGGCCTGTTGAAGACATTGCCATTCAGTGCAAAACTCAGGTTATATTATGTTATTTCCTCATCATTTCAGTCAAAAAAAAGAATAATCAGTTAATTTGGAACAAAAACAACAATTTATATGAAAACAATCCATATAGAAACTTGACACAGAGAGATATAACCAGTAAATTGGCTTGTTGTAAAAAGTCGCCTAAATTTCATAATCTTGTCAATATGGCAACATAAGCAGGGGTTTTATTTATTTTTTAAACAAGATTAGGAAGAAAATTAACCTGATAAGGGTCTTTATTCAGATCGTAGTATTCAATGAACCCTGTTACAAATTTGCAGTAGATGAAGTTGTGCGTGGCATTGATCGTTCGCAAGCAGAGGTACGAATTGTTTGCTGTGTTTGTACAGCTGACAAAGCTCGAACCTAAAATGAGATTAAGGGGGTTAAGTTAGATAAACATTTAATGAAACATATTGTGTTCTGCTTCAGACAAGTGATAGTTTATGTGATATCATTACAAGCGTAATATTCAGACAGTGACGATGCCAGCTACTGCGGAGTGGAAGGGAAATGGGCGTGACTCGTGGGACCACGCCCTTTTCTCTCATTGCAGTACTTTATACCAGGTGTATTTTTTTTTAGAGAAATCTAAAAAAATATAAACCTCTCTCTAACAAATGTACTTCCATCAATTTTTTAGAAGAATTATATGGAACATGTTCTGACAAAGTACCCCCAATACCACAAACTGGCGCCACCTAGCAGCAACAATGTTCAGCGTTTGAAATAAAAGAAAGTTCGATTTGAATAATAGTCAACTCTTTGCCACCTAATTCATTTTTTTGACACATAAATAATTCTTCGATATAGCATATACCTTCAAGTACGCTATGTTTGATACCAAATTTATATCATATACAGAATTAAATGATTATGGCATACCTGTCCATCTAGGTGGTGTAACCCACGTTTTAGCACGATTAACAAAGAAACAATTTATTCCCGGTAACATTGACTTGGCTTGTTTCTTTTTCCCCTTTCCCTTCTCCTTTCGACACGTGCATTTCTCGTCAGCCTTCACCTCACTGCTCTTCTTTTCACTTTTTGTATCGCTGTTTTTCAGAAGCCTTCTCCGTTGCCTCAAAGCACCAAGTAGTTTCTTTGCTTCTCGTATCCTCAAATGGATTTCTACAAAAAGTGCGAGAGGCCATATCAATCTAAATATTGATAAATGTGTATTTATCCTTTAATAGTTCATTTTCAATTTCAATGCTGATCTAGTTTAACTTAATTGTTAACATTCTTCTTATCCGTTTCAGTTTGCAATCATTTTAACTAGGCTTTGCCGCTGCCGCTTGAAAATGCCATTTTGCTTCTCTTGGCTGATGGGCCCCCTTACATCAAGTGTTAATAATGACATGGAGTGAAATTACTATACTGCCATAAAGTAAATAGCTAAGGTGCCACTTGCTGTTTGTCCGCATCTCTCTATTTTGAATGCATACAAAATAGATGATGGCCAAGCATACCTCAAATGCCTGAATACCCCTTATAAAACCCAAATATTTTGCATCTTTTTGGACACCCTACTTTCTTCAACTTTACCTTTCCTTCCAAAAAAATTTCGATAATATTGGCAACTTGTAATCAGCCCACAAATAACACACATCAATTATAAGTTATATATGGTCATGGACTAAAAGACAAGAAGGTAATAGGTTTGTAGCGAGACAAAAATCAACTTTAGTGATCCAAACACATGCCACTAATTGTCAGCGATAACTCACCATTGTATTTAAGATCTCTGATAGTCAACCTTCTCAATGAGCGTTTCCTCGATTTTCGTTTCATTCTTACGAGCAATTTAGCAAATATTGTTGCTTCTTCCCCGTGCAAGTCAGCCAGTTCCCTTAATTTGCGGTAGTATTCCTGATAATATGGTCGTTTGTCTAGGTCAGCAGTTGGGAGTATTTCATCTATGACAAAAACCAGGCCAGATTAAGCAAAGGGAAAACAATTTTCAGTCCAAAAAGATAGCTGAAAGCCTGCAGACGTGTATGCATGAAACAAAAACGTTCGAGGGGGCTTGTCGAAGGAACCATTTTTTCTGGACAATGGCGGGACATACTGCAGTGGCGGATTTAAGGGGGGCAACTAGGGGCTGTTGCCCCTCCCTCAACGAATTGAATCAAGTTTGGCGCCCTTTTTGGAAATCGTGCGCCCCTTTTGAAAACTGAGAATCGGGTGAAAAGTTTCTGAGACCAATAGGTTGATTTTCTTCAAGAATTACCTCAAAGTTATGTTGTTTATTTCGAAAATGGATCTGAAATTGTTGTATGCAGCGTATTCTCGCCCCCAATTTTTGAAAAATTTTCAGCGCCCCCACTATCAACTGCCCCTCCTTCAAATTTGCTCTGGATCCGCCCCTGACATACTGTATATACTCAAACTAGCTTAACTTTGGGTAACACTTTCGTTATGAGAGTTAGAGTTTGTACAAGATAATAGAAAAAGGAGGAGCATTGGTTACGGTATTTGAATACGTAACAGATTCTTTATGATGAGCTTGGTTTCAGTAACCTGAATGAAACATAAAGAAATGAAGCAAAACATTACAATACAAAGAATATTGTGAGACAGTGTGAGGTGAACCTAAAACACGGTTCTTTTGTACTTTCTACGCTATCCAAACAGCTGACAAAACATCCAAACATGTATTGTAACATGCATGTATTTCGTTGTATGTATTTTTAGAAACTTCATTAAGCCAAGATAACCATGTGAAAACATACCTAATGGTGGTACAGTTGGTTTAGGCTTAGGCACTGATTTGCAAGTGCATTTCAAGTCCTTTTTGTCTTTTCTGTTACTTCTTTTTTTCGATTGACATTCAATCAAGGAATACTTTCCGTTAACAAGAGCGCAAACCCTTTTTTTCCTGGGGCTGCATGGCGGCTGTGGTGCGCCCTTCTTTGTGCAATATATAAGCGCATAGTGCCCACTTGGGTCTTTGCTGTTTACCTTGAATCGAGCGTACAACTGCGTGAATGGGTCTAAACGTGATATCTTTTGTCTTTGGATGACTTGATGAGAGTATGGCAAGGCTGGCAAAAATGCCATGCGTCTGAAAATGAAGGAGGGAGTGCCAAAATAGCAAGAAATACTAACTATAAATCTCCTCGTGAATCCTACAATAACTTCGGTGACAATTGCATTCAAGCCTAAATGTTGCTTTGTTTTGAGAAATTGGAAATCTTAAAGGGATATGTATATTTCTGAACAGCTATCGATCAAAGCTTCCATTTAAAACTTGTGCTAGATCACTATGGGAAGTAATGTACCATATCGTTTTGTAGCATTCAAGTACCACTATTGGACCCAGAAAGAGATACCAATTTACAACGCGAAGCCGAAATCTATCCCAGTATTTTAAGACAAGAGGAAGTTAAGGTAAAAAAACAAAACTGCCTTATTTTAATGAGTAGTCTAGTATTTCGACTTTTGTTTTGAAATAAGCCACGCAAACAAGAATTGATAAAAATGTCATTTATAGTTATAATCTGAATTATTAGCTGCTCACTGCCATACAAAGAACCGAATTCGGTAGCCTTCTAAGCTCGTAATGTCAGAATCCCACTGTATTTCAAGATTATGATTAAGAATAGGTTAAAAAAGTTGGTCATGTTGTTACAGTTTTTGAACGAGCTTAGAAATGCAAGCTTGAACGCTGACTAGGATGTTGGCAAATGCAATCTGAAATACTCACGTTCTCTCCACAAGAAATGTATCCCGCCATGGAGTCAATGGCATACCTCTCATGTTTCTCCTGTTAATAAAAGTAAACTCCTGTCTTAACCAATTTGTAGTCTAGTTTAATAAAGCTACACAAATTAACGTAGTTGAATAGCAAAATGATGGTATAAAACCCTTTCGGGGATAGGTTTATTTACATTTGTCTCTACCTAGTAATCGAAGGACCATCGACAAATTTGAGACAAAACTACGTGTCTCCGATTTGAGGTTTAAATTTTCAAAAACAGTCCATTTATTAATGTTATGATGTTCATCCAACAGCTATACAAAACTAATTAACCGTACCTTCGTTTTTTCTTCTTGGCTGATATGACATTTAGAAGAGATGAACCGTCGACATTCTCCGGTTGATTCACGCCGGCGATATCCAGGAAAGTTGGAACCAAATCAATATTCAAGGCAATCGCAGCCTCCCTAGAATAAAGAGCGTCATACGGTAAAATGTGAGCTATCTTTCTGCATAAAATAATAAGACATTCCCACAAGGATGTCTGCTGTCACCTTTGATTTTGTTGTAAAATGTACCTGTAAGCATTATCAGAATCTTCCGTTTGTCAAAATTTTGGAATTATTTCCTGAATTCAGTTTTCGAAATAATTTGAATAAAAGTTTAGAAGCATTCGTCAAAACTCTATGCAAACGAAAAAAATCAGAAGAAAAGATTCATGTAAGAAGATTTAATTGCTATGTACATCTTTTGAAATAACATTGAAAGGTTCCCATAGTTAAAAAAGACGTATTTTTTATACTCTCTTCCCAGAAGCACGGGCACGAGCCTAATTCTTTTGTTTGCCAAAATTTGAGCCCAGGCTGGGGTACTGCACGGAAAAAGGAAGCAAAAACAATCTTTCCTTACGTTTTGTTAACTGGAACTCCAGGACCAACGACATACATCGGTACTCTGATATCTGTTTCGTATGGCTGTGATTTGCCTTTAACCAATCTAAACTGGCCAAGATGGTAGCCATGATCCGAAGTGAAGAAAATGTAGGTGTTTTCCAGTTGGCCCATTCTACGGACGGTTTGGTACAAACGGGCGATAGCGTCGTCAAGGGAAAGCAACGTCAGCAGGCGCCGTCGATGAAGCAGATCAATAAATTGTTCCTTTGGAGGAGAAATTGGCGGCGACTGACGCACAATCCAGTGTTTGTCAGCAAAGGACGAGTTGAAGCTTGGATGTCTGTTAAAAAATCTTGATTGTGACTAAAGCGAAAAGGCTTTTTGAGCAAAGTTTTAAAACCTGAATTATTGGCAAATGACACTCCAGATTTTGTTAATAATGAGGCTGGTTCGGAGATTCTTAGGGGGACAATGAGAAGATTTTCGCAAATATTTCCACACTTCCCAAATAATAAACACTTTTTAGAAATCCAGTTAAGCGGCACAAAGTATCAGCACATCTGCAAATGTGTAGTGAATTTCGGAACCATGAATTGAAATTAACTTTTCAGGATTTATCGATTAAAAATGACATATTTCACTTTAGTCAGTTTACAAGGGTATTTTACAATGTTCTCTACTGAGTGAAATGTTACAAAAAATCACAAAGATTTTTCCATTTAAGTTTCCTTTCAGTTGTCAATTTATCTTATGTTTTTATGAACTGAGTATAAACGTAAATCTTAGCAGAGGCAGTTTGAGTAAATTCAAAGTCTGGCGACAAAACTTATTGGTATTAAAAAACAATTGCCAACAATTACCAAAGGATTTCCCTAGCAATAAAGGTTCAGGTGCATTGTTCAGGATTTTCTAAGCATTAATGATTCAGGTAAACATTAATGAAGAAAATTTAGTATGAAAGTTGATTAGGGGTACTTAGCCAAATGTTATGTGTAATGAAAAATGTTTTATAGAAGGAATTAAAACTTGACTTTAAATCGTGATTAAAATTTTTAATTAGCTAGTGAGCAATTAAAAATTTTCAGCTGAATATTCATGTGATTTATGACGCCGATTTTCGTTACTTTATTAGTAGCACTGGTGGCAGCCGTGAGTCCAGTAAATATCATACTCATGTTATGCCTTCAAGCTATAAGTCTAGCTGTATCAAGTTACTAGAAAGAAACTTGATTAACAAAAAGGTTGAGTTTGCAACATACCTTGGAGCTTTTGCATTCTTGAGCATTGAACTGTGATGCGGAGCAGGGTCTTCTGAGCCGTGTGGGGCAGCAAACGAGACAGTCATAAGTACAGGCTTAGTGTAGTCCCTGATTTTCGCGCGGCGAAAAAATCGAATCGCGGCGTCGGCGAATACATTGGTAGAATAGTCTTTTTCATAATTCCAGGCCTTGCGCTCAAAGCGACCATTGTTGTTTACAGTGTAGTTGTAGTAGCGACTGTTTTTCAATGAAACGTACCATTCATTCCAGCCAGGGGGGATGTTGCTGCCATCGTATTGGTTGAGATATTTACCGAAGTAGCCTGGAGCAAAATAATAATTTATGCAATTATTCTATTACATTCAGAACAATAACGTGAAATTCATATACTTACAGGAAATTCATAAAGAGAAACTCAGAAGTGCCTTAGGCTTCTGCTGATCTATTTCTGCACGTTGGAGGACAATTATCTATAAAATGTCAGAGATACCGTCGCTGAGCGAATAAATTAAAGGAAATGAGGAAAATTGAGATAAACTTGGTTTGTAGATTTAGATTAAAATGTAATGAATTAAAGTGCATGTTGAGTGGATGCTAGAAGCACATGTAGTTTGATTGTTTGGTCCTAAAAGCCATAATGCCAATCAAGGTTGGGCCTGTGTTGAGTAAATTTTGAACGGTAGAGTTGAGGAGAGATTTTATTGGTATAATGATAATGAAAACTTTTCATTTCAACTCAATTACACTACAATTATAAACCTCTCTATTTGGCTTACAGAATCGCAAGTGCAAAAGGGTAAGCTGAGAAAACAAACAAGCAATAAATCAATAAAGATGCATAATTATAGAGGATTTGATGTTTGCAAGCTTGAAGAGGAAAGAATCAGTCAGCTGAGGTTCCTTTTATGCTTTTTCAACTATATTCAAATTCAACTATATCCCTGTGCTCAGTAATAACGCTATACAGCTTTAGCGAAATGCTGTGACAAAATTTAGCTATTGGAAACCCAGGCGGAATGATCTTGTAATGTGTCACGATGCTAGGACCCATGTTTTTTAATTTCATGTGCTTATGCACGAGGAAGATAAAGTCAACGAAGGATTTTGAATTTAACAGGGTCATAAGAGATGTCTGTTTTCTGAAGTGGGCTGATAAAGATAATTAATTTGAAAAATCAACATTTTAGGCATTCTCAACTCGGCAGAAATAATTAAAATTGACTCTTTTCATGCGGCCTAATATAGTTTTATAATTTCGGCAGGCTTGTCGACCGCATTCTTATCGCAAATGTCGTCTACTTGAAGAATTGCGGCCTGTACTTTTAAATATTGGGTAACCTCATGTAATGAAGACGTAGAACTCTCGAGCAATCTGAAAACGGGCCCAGACAGATTAACGATCATCTCATTTTTACAGCGAAATAAGGTAAAGGACATTTCTCCGACCCCCAAAGCGCATGATCTTGTTATGGCGAGGCGCTGAGCCCTAATGAGCCAATTACCGAGCGAGTTGAATTTATTCATAGATGACATGTTCGCGGATCCTATTAAACGACTGTTGCTCGATACTTTAGGATTAGAAATATGGTTTGGCATTGTAATTTAATGTACACAGCGATGCGTACTGAGCTCTGTTTTGTTAAGATTCAAGTACTGAATGCGCTCAAAGCAAAAGACAAATCCGTTTGCGTAGGAGATGATACTAATTGAGAATACCGCTGAGCAGGAGATTTACGCTAATCGTCTCGTGGATTGGACACTACAGGGCGGACAGCAATATTAAACAAAAACTTAGCAAAGAAAGATCGTTGCAAGGATTGACCATAAGGCGCTATAATCAACCGGAACCAGTTTGTAGGCGTGGTGTAGCCTGTGCTGCATCCGGATTTGCCGCGGCAATGCTTCGTTGGCATTTGAAGTAAAGTATGTAAAAACGATTACCGCATTGAATACCAGATCCAGCCATTGTAAAGGCTCCTTTTGCCCACAACTGGGGCACTTTTTTCAAAAGCGAAGCCGGAAACATGGGCGCTTGAGATCTACTAACACAAGGCAGTATGCCCTAGCTGACTTCCAAAAGTCCCCCTTCTGTTTGGGGAGCATCACTTTTAGAGGTTATGATCATAGGTTGGGGCGCGCTTATCTTGCAATAAAAACTCACGTTTTTCGATAAAGTACTCCACAAGCAAAATAGACATGATCCAATTCAATTTTCATCTCTGTTTGTGGGAACTTACTGAGGCAAGCGTGTCTGCATGATAAATAAGTAAATCTGACATATGGCAGAGCACTGCTCATGAAATTCGTTGGAATAAAAAGGATTCTGCTTACTGCAGCCCCCCGAAATCAGCCTGCGTCCTTCCAAAACCAAAAACAGCCTCATTTTGAATGTTCGATCGTTCTAACACCGAAATCATGGCTTAAAACATGCCCTTTTGATATCACTAGCTCATAAAGAGGAAAGCACCGATTGGTAAAGAGTCTTCGCTTATGTGGCTGGCACAGACCTAGTTGATGACATGAAAATAAAGATCAATTGATGAAAGGAAATAAAGTTCGATATGTGTGACACCGGTAAGGTTAACCAAGGAATAACACATCGTTTCAAGTGAGTATTTGATGTGAAGGCTTCACTGAATAACGAATCCTTATTGCCCCAAGCAGTTTGAATGGTGGCGAAAGTTTGGGGTTGTTTATTGAAAACATCCACAATTAATTTTAATTTAATGGAAACTAGATATTGTTATAGGCAACAACATTTGTCTTTAAAGCAAGTAACGCAGCAAGCAAACAGCCTGCTCCAAACAGTTACAATACATGCTGGAACTAACAACACCAGGGCTTGACGCATAATTACAAACTCAGTTGACCTGCCGTTTTCTCAGTGCTACATTTCAACTCGAATACAGGACTTAGGGTAAAGTGAACATGCAGGAAAAAGAAGGTTCGGGGTATATTGCAACAAATTTTTGTTGTTGTCTTTGTTGTATTCATTCAGACGAAAATGAAGAATGTTGATGGTTTCGAAGATTTTTCGAATGCGCACCAATCCATAAATCAACTCAGTATTTTATCAAATTTTTGAACTAAACAATAGCAGAATCATAGAAATGGGGAAAATACTTAAGGATCAAGCTAAACAGCAGCAAAATATATTAGAAAAAAGTTTGACACATTCGAGATATTATCAGCACAAAATGGCCTTCCCTTTTTAATTCGACGGCCTCTCATAACAGCTGATCAGAGTTCTAGAAACGATGGCGAACAGAAAGGCCCACAGCAAGTTTATAATGAGAAGGTGGGACTTGAAATTGACAGTCGAAGAAACCAGATATAAATCTTAGCCTAAACTATCAAACTGCTCCGCAAATCCGATGAAATCCAAAAAATGATGCCGACTTATCTGCAATTCTCAATTATCTTTTCAAATGTTACATCTAACAACATTATTATTCGTGAATATCCTGGCCTCTTTGGAAAAGGATGTCGGTAATTATCACCGGATTTTCCCGGATAAAAGGACCACTCGTTATTTTTATCCAAACCATGGAGATAAAGGCAGTGAAAAGTGAAGTTGAAGCTTTAACCAAACAGAACTAGCACCCGGTGGACATGATATTTCAACAAAGATCCTTCGAATTGATAGTTGATCGAATGTTTTCTTGGTAAGACTAAATAGGATATAACTGGGATTTGCAATTATGGTTGAAAGAAACTTAGCGCTCTGGTATTTAAAGTGTTTATTAAGCCCGGTTTATCATTACACCAGGTTAAACACTCCCTGAAGAGAAGGACTGTAAACGATCTTTTGTCAATCATTGGCAGTGGCCGTTTGAGGGGGTCCAGGGGGCCATGGTCCCAGGCCCTGCACTTACGGTAAAGGGGCCCCACACCTAAGAAAAAAGATAAAAATTGTAAAGAGCAAGGGCCCCGCAGACATTTTTGGCTCCGTGCCCCGCAGTCCCTAAAAACGCAGCTGATCAAGGGAGCTTAACGTAACTACAGGAACAGACATATATAAATAAGGTATGTTACTTTATCAAAAAGAAATTCGTCTAACACACTCTTAAGATTTTCAAGAACGAAACCCATGTCAGAACGAAATATGGCAAATAAAGTACTGCCAAAATCTCTATAACAATTTTAGTGTAATAAAAGGTAATTTAATTCGAGTGCTATTTTTTGAGGCATTGAAGGGGATAAAAGACAAAGAAAACAAATTTCATATCTCCATATGGGGTGCCAACTGGGCCTAAAATTTCAAGACGGGACAGAATCTTATGAAGACTCTAAAATATCATCGAGAGTTGGATAGATATCTCTTTACAGCAAAAATCATTCACAAAATAGCATACATTCATTTCTTCATGACATTTCTAGTATCTTTATCAGAATATTTGCACAACTTCTTGATGAGATTTTCGCTAATCGCTTGATGAGATTTTCAAACTGAATTTTCTCCCAATCAGCATGTTCTTAGAATGGTCTGCAAATTATGTGCCCGCAACATGCAAACGAGGCCTTTACTCAAAAAAACCCTAAAATGGCATTGGTGTTGCCAGCGATCGTGAATGCAATGCAATCTGGTGCATTTTTGCTTGAAGACCTGAAGAGGCTTCGTGTCTTCTGCGATACAGGGATCTTCTTTGGAGGAGGATAGAGGGGCCTTTCTCAGGGCTGTAGCTGGCAATTATGTTAAAGGAGGGGGGAGGGGAGTGAGCTTTCCAGGTCCCATTTGTAGACAGACTGGATGATTCATTCTTTATCTGCAGACAAGTTTGAAGATTTGCCGACTAAGCACCCCGACTAAACCCTTGTTCTTGCAAAGAAATTTTTCTCAAATGGGTTGTCACACCCCTCACGCTCTCCCCCATAGTGACGACGATGGTATTTCCACATCAAAGGTCACATTTTCTGCTTAGATTACTCCAACATTTGTTAAATGACTTACTGAAATTGTTTCAGGAATTTGTTTGACCTAATTGATTCAAATAAGTTTTCAGCTTGTTTCTAACGTCTCAGGTCATCTGAGCTGCAAATTTTACAGGAATTTTTGCATTCCCAGGAATTTCTTAAAATAATCCTTTCTACTGTGTTGGATTTGACCTGCAACTTACGTCTGGCCTTAAAATTATCCAGTCAAATGTAAAAATTGAGTTTACGAGGCTTCTAGCCTGATTCTACAATAAAGGTTACTTGTTTGTTTCTTTCAACGCTGCGAGGAAGGCCCCGGAGAGGGTGGCACGGGGAGTCAACCACCTCTGTTTCCTTTTGACAGGAGGGGCAAGGGGGACCAAAGTACCCTTTTCACAGAAGTGTCTTTGACATCGGCCGTTTGTATTTATCAAAAGATTAATATGAAATTTTGACTGTACTGCCTTATTCATGACAACATTTTTTAAAACTTGTAAGAAATTACTTATGCAAAAAGTTAGCTCATTTCTAAGATATATACAGAAGATCGTAACAAATTGACAATTACAGACAATTGTTGGTAGCTGGGAATTACTTTTCAAAAGCCCTTTTACTCAAGCCTGCCCCTTGCCCCTTGGTCATTCCGGCGCCCCTGGGAAGATCTGTGGAAACAAAGGAAATTGAATTGCAACGCCTAGACCCTGCTTTTTCTGTGTTTTGGGGGTACTGTCCCGAGAAAAGATTGAAGATTCTCTAGACACTGGTATTAAAACTATTTTTCTAGCAAGCTGCTGCAGAGAGTAGCCCAAGAAGCGCATTTGATTTATTCAGTGTCATCAACTCGAATTCCCTGAGTACGAACTTCGATTAGCTTAAAATATATTTCAGAATATTTCTAGCAGTTATTTTCTTGCAATCATTTCAAGCATTTTGTTTTTTTCAAGGCATGCTTTTATTACATTTGATTAATCCCAGTCTTAAAATTTATATAATTACTTTATAAGACCCCACAGACCTCGGCTTATTCCTTGGAATCTTAGCAATAACAGGAATTATTGCACTATTCTTTTTATCTATTTATTTTCCAGAATTCTTTCTATTTTCTTAAAAAACACTTTTTGCATTATGAAGTGCGTTTGTGATTAAATGTATATTATTTTTATTGTTAAAGCTGGTTTCAGTTGCGTTTCATACGTAGGTTGATTCTATTATCTCATTTGACTCTCGATTATAGTTTGATCTCATTTGTCTTTATTCTAAAAACATCCAAATCAGTAGTATTTGGAGTATTTCAAATGAAAAGAGAAGTAATTCATCACCGCACATTTTTCAATTCGTCACTGCACATTTTCGATTCATCACTGCACAAATTGGTCATCACTGCACCTTGAATTAATCCTTGTAACAGGATGTATTTCAGTATAAGAAAGCTTCCTTGAACAGAATTTTCCTGGTTTTTGTTTCGTTTTGCTTTCTGGAGGGGGATGGCCTAGTTTACTCATCATTTAACAGTGAAGCAGTAACAATTTCCTGACATGAGCAAGGAAGAAACAACTAGTAGGTTTGTTTTTCTCTTAGTTGGTTTTGTTTGGCTACGGATCTGAAACAACAGCAAGACCAGGCGCTCTGTATACAGATATACAACCTGATTCGCATTGAATTGGGGGTAAACTGACCATAGACAATCAACAGTTAAGTTCAATGACAAAATAAATAAATTCTTGATATCATGTATAATTTCATTCAAATGAAAAGATGTTTTCGAACTCAACTTAGGTTACGTTTGTGATAAAGAATACAAAGAAGCTTCATAGCAGTTTCAATTTTTCTTTTTTGTCCTTAATGAGCGAAACGAAAGAGCATTTGTTGCATCAATATCGGAACACGGAATGTACCTCGAAACAAAGATAATCGCTAACATCCTCACTGCAATGAGATGCTACTCTGCGAATATTCATTAGAATACTACTGTATGTAGCGCTATGGAAGACTTGCCAATTGTCTCGTTGAGGTAACCTCAAGGCTGACCATTTCACCAAGTTCACGTCACTTAAACCACCAACCCTATATTATCTCTACGTTCCCGTTATCACCTTGCACTCATCTCGCTCAGATATCTACATGCCCGTTACTTTTTGCAAAGGCTTCAACATTGATTCTTGTCCAAGTTGATCTCCTGTTTGGTCTGTGATCGATTTTTCCCTCTGTTTTATTCTTTATTTTTTCGTCTAGCAGTCGGATTTAACTTTAAGACTAGGTCCTTCGATATGAGGCGAGAATTAACTCTCATGAATTAGGAAAGAAAGTAGCAACCAATGCTTAACATTACATGTGACAGTGTCGCAGTAAAAACTTGAAAACTGGTTCCATATAATTTAACGTAGTATGTATCACACGGGGGCTTTCGAAAGAAGTAAAGTAGTATTTCTGACGAGTTCATCAGATTTGAGGCGAATTAATTCCTGAACACAGAACCTGGAGGGTCAATAAAAACATTTTTCCACCCAAAGAACAGAGGTAATAAAAATCAGCTTTTCTTCTCGTGGTTTTCTACCTGAAATTTTAACATTGGCTCGTTCTAAATCAGTCTCCAATCAGTGACGTAGAAAATAGCGGGGGAGAAATCCCACTGGATTCGAAACTGGCTTTCGTGAAATTTCGTTTTCATGACGGGGTTCTTTTCATGATATGAAACAATAATTGTTTTTTAGTTACTTGTATTCAATGGTATTCACCTATAGATATGTCTTGCGGGGCTAGACGCTGTCTAAGAACACTAAAGGGCGTCTAGACAATGCATTATGGGAGGTATATCCCTTCTCTCTCTGAAAACATGCTGGAAATGCCCAGCGCTCGCGAGCTGTGCGTGCAATCATAGAGAGAAACACTTTCATTTGTTTCCTTCAAACTGATTGTTAATACGTGTGATGATAATCATTTCCTTCAATGAATTATCATAACACTACACAACATCAATCTTCGACACGAAATTTCTGTCACAGCGCAACCTAGCAGGTCCCCATTGATATGGGAATCATAGGTAAATAAGCACCTACCCGAATTCCTATATCAATTTTTGAGTATAGGATCCAAAGTCTTTTTGGCTCAGATCTGGAAATGCCTGATTATTGTGGTTATTTTATCAAAATTTTAAAAATTTTATCAATATCAATTTTATCAGAAAGAGCCCGAATAGTATAAATGACTTGCATTCAGCTCAGAAAAGTTAAATTAAACTAGCAGAAATAGATAACATAAGAGCAGAATAGATAACTAATTTGTTTCGAAGAATTCACAACAACGTTTCAGTAAAGGAATGATTCAAAGTCTCTAAATCCAAAGTTTTCATGCCACGCTGAAAGCCTAATTTGATAATAAATTGAAACTGGGAGTACAACAACCCAAAGTAATACGATAAATGTGACTACCACGATTCGTTTGCTGAATAGAAATGGACCAAGAACGGATCTTTGTCGCACTCAAGCTATGACGTATCGCACTTATTTATCGTTTCCAATTACTGCAAAATCGCTTCGTTTATAAACAAACTTTTCAAAAAGCAATTAAATGCTTATTAACCAAAACGTTTATTGAAAACCTACATTTATTACATGTACGCCTTTTTTCATGTTTTAGATTCAAGAGCCAATTTCTACACCTACAACTGGAACTTGTCTTGAGAAATGTCTTTTTGTTTGATATTTCGTGATGATTTAAAGAAGTAAAACTACCAGCCCCTTCAATTTCCTGTTTCTTGTGCGATGAAGTTTCCTCTGCATATTGAAAATACCGATACAGCTTTGTTTTATTGTAAATCTATTTAAAGAGATACTCCATTGAGATAAAAAGAGACAGGATAACCAAGCATTGAAAAGAACATAAGTTCAGCTAGAATGGAAGTGATACGAAGGAAGTTAGTTTTTGAGAAAAACCAACTTATTTGTTCAGTGAAAAGCAAAGTTTGAATAACGTTTCTTTCAATTCAAATGAGCAGCGTAGTAGAATGTTACTTTTATTTCCGTGGTATTCGTCTAACATGTTAACCATGTGACGTTTTCAAAAGCCACTGTTGACCCTGAAGACACAAACTGTCAACTGACGGGGGAGAGAAAGTAGTGACCAGAGATTAAATGTTACATATAAAAAGCATATATAATTAAACCTATTAGAATTCGTCAACCAAAGTGACTCTTCTATTCCTTATAGCTTCTAGTTTTTTATAACATTAACATATTGCCAGGAAAGGATCTAAACCGAAATGGGCCATTCACGCAAAGAATCACTTCTACAGTTGGTTGAAGTTTCACTAGGTTGACCTTGATATCACAAACGGCACAAAAGGGCAACAATTTGTTTAAAACGAATACAACTGAGAACCAGAGACGACGTGATTGCAAAAACAACCAAAAATGACAGCTTCAGCTTTCTCAATGACCCGTTTCTTCTCTTCCAAATGATGGTTAAAACTGTCAATGGGAAAGGTATCTTTTTACTTTGGAAAGCAAAGTATCGTTTGTCAGCCTAATACAGTTTGTCTAGTCGGGATTAAGCTTCGCCTCTTGATTTGATCCCCACTGACGCAGCTCGAAATGCATTATGGTCGCGGGCTAGATGGACGTACTTTTGGCTGTTGATCTTTTCTGGCAAAAATTTCACTCAAATAAGGGTGTTAGATATTTCTGTGGATTGGGCCAGCAAAACGAATACCAAAATGCTAATACAACAAGCATTTATGTACTTAACACCAAGCCTCGGGTTGGATAGCCAAAATTGTCTTAAAAATTAGTCTCTTTAAGAAATGCCTCCTTAACATAGGATCATATAACTTCATGCCTTAAGTTGAAAAGAGGAATTGTGTTGAAAAATACTTGATCTACAGTAAGCCAGTGTATCCCCCCGCACAATTTACCTCATAAAAACTTGAAATGTTAAGCCTGAAGATAAATTTCAAATTTAGCGTTAACCCCTGTAAGCTCCAAGGGCCATTTTATTTGGCTAAGACCTTGAATCAATTTGCGTAAAACAGTACCATTGATTAAAAAGATTAAAAGAGTATTTGTTAGTGTCTCTATAGTACTATCGAGCAGTAAACCCTTGTAATTGATTCTAGATCGCACTGGCGTAACTCAATACAATACAGCAAGTGTTCACTCACTCCATTGGATATCACACTATTTCTTTCTTAACACACCTGGTCTTAGAGCTGATCCAATGGAAATTGCGGGAGGAGGGGGACTGAATTGCGCAACATGTTCTCAAAGGACAGCGGGCCATATTGCGAATAGTGTGTATGTAGGGGAGGGGGAGCAATATAAATGCTCAATATCTTAAGAAACAAATCTTCATTCCAAATAGCAACGCCACTGACTTAAATCTTATTTCGTTCAAACACTCCAATGACCATATAAAAAACTGTAAATTATTGTCACCTGAGGGTACTTCAATTAGAGTGAGACCTTTTGGTCCTTGTGGAAAACAGTTTTCAAACAACCTGGGGCAGTATGTAGCGAAAACTGCAAAATTAATGGAATACCAATGACCCGGATTTAAGGACGATCATCTAGGTCTGTTCCCAGTGCAATGAAGGGGAAATAAAATTTCTCCTTTAGGGCTTTCGTACTAGGTCCATAATTCTTAAACGAATCGATTTGGTTCCAAAATAGTCAAAATACTAGA
This sequence comes from Rhopilema esculentum, assembly GCF_013076305.1. The sequence continues at coordinate 9,924,868 of NW_027019640.1, forward strand.
TATAAAACTAACTTCCAGCAAGACCAAGTATATGGCCTGTACTCAATCAATATTTCATCATCTCTGTATCAAGAATGTATCTTTATCAGAATTTTTAGTAAATCTCTGTCGGATTTGTTGGAATCTCTAATCTCTCTACCAAAAACTTTAACTACCACTGCGTCCCTGTTGCATTAAGTTGTGATCATTGGTAGTGATAATGGCGATTATGATTATCATGAAGCTGATTGCGATTAATCATGTTTATTATGATTGATAATGATTGCTTACGATTGATCGTAGCAACATTCACCCAGAAATGAATTGCAGTGGCTGAAGTTGGGTGATTTGGAGTATCATGGCTTTAACAGTGTTAGGTCGTTAAACGTTATGGATCCCCAAAGTGCAAATTATTTGTAGATTCCAACTCTAAATATCTGAAACGGTTCCCTACACGTTTTATTAAACACTTGCCACCTTTGTTAGTTATTTGATCTCATCTTTGAGGCTGATCGCTATCAGATATTGAAAATGACAGAATGAGAACCGACCCTCGCCCCCTCCCCAAAAATGACAGAATGTAAACACACTCATCCCAATTCGAAAGTGGGGAAATCTTAAACTTCAAAAAAAAATTTCCAAAGAGAACCATCGCAAAAAAAACTTAAAACGTTAGTTTACGATCGGTTGTGTCCCCTTCATGATCGGCGAAGTTTTTGAGTGCTATTATCTACATCCTGCCACAAAAGATTTACATCGATTTGCTTCAATTTAATTGCCGAAAATTGGACTTCGAAAACTGGAAATCGATAAATTTTCAATAAGCTGATATTTTTAAAAAACCAATAAAAAGCTTAAATTACAATTTAACTATTCGGTTACCTTATAATCAGTTAAACACAGAAAGTAGATTTCTGGAATCTGCTTCAAACAAACGCATATTTTGCAAAATTTTAATGATCATATTAAAAACAGTGCCCTTTGCTCGATTTATTTTCGTGTGTTTTAAATCTCAAAGTCACAGTTTCTAAACTAATTATCCTAACAAAAAGTTCAAAACAAACGATGACCGAATGATTGCATACAATCTCTGTTAGACGAGGCCCGAAATGAAAATGTATTATTATATTGTGGAATTTGGTCGAAACTTTCAAAACCCATTGGCCTTGATCTAAGATTGATGCGGCCATTCGTGATATGTTTTGGATACATACCGACGTGTTAACAATCTGGTGGAAGGTGAATTGCTCACGTTTTACCACCGACTTATGAGTTCTTACGCTAATCTTCAGCAAAAAAGTGCAAAAGCCCTGTGTATTTGAAGATTTTTAATCAATCTTGAGGCGGTTGAATTCTAATGCAAACGAGAAACAACATCGTTTTACAAGTAGGGGACAATCTTATGCCCTGGTACATTCCCTTGAAGAAACTCACGAGATATTTGATTAAATGAAATTACAATAAAATGGGGGTAATAGAAACAGAATATCTAAGCAAATAGAGCAATTTCCAAAAATACCTGTATGATATCCGGCGTCTTGAAGAAGTTTACCAAACGTGAACCTTTCTTCTCCAGCCTGCCAATCTGCATCTGCGCATGGACCGACATTCGAATTAACCTTGTGATTATGTGAGTACTTCCCGGTAAGAATCGACGATCGAGAAGGACAGCAAATGCTGCTCGTTACAAACATGTTTGCAAATTCCGTTCCCCCTTCGCGAAGTAATCGACGAGTTTTTCTCATAACATCAGGTGAACCCAAGACAACATCCAAATCATCGGCCAGAATTAAAATAATGTTTGGTTTGTTTTCTTGCCTGTATCCCCGTTGTCTTCTTCTCCTTCCTCTACTTCTCTGTCGTCTACAATCATTAAAGTCAATAGCGAATAAAATTGCACAAACAATTAACAACTTTGATAGAAAATGCATTGTGAACCACGAACGCGAGGCGAATCTTGGTAAAAAACCTTTATGATTACTCAGACAGTTTGTATCAGTTTATCGTGAACCAAAACCGCGAACAAGTTTCCTTAATCTGCTGCCGAATCTCTTCACGCCTTATTCCGAATTATTCTGTTAATTTTGCTGTTCAATTTGGTCATTTTTCGTAGATTCAACAAGAAGAATTTCCCTACTCGTGTAGTTTTTTGCTGCTGTTTGTTAAAGATTTTCGGCTTGACTCAAGTAAAACAAATCTATCTTTATTTATGAAGATTAGGCAAGCCAATCTCTGCAAACTCGTGTCCTCGTCATTCAAAGATCATCATCCCCCTCTCTTAATTGAATCTGCAGTTAAATATCCACAATAATAGTAAAAGAGTTCCAATGACAATTCCTTTGGAGTTCTTGGATGTTTGATTTCCGATGGATTTTGTCGAGACGAAATCCAACGATTGTCTTCCGCACACCACGAGCGCTCGAATCAAATGTCAGAGATTTGAAGTTTCTGGGTTTTTATACCAAATTCCAGACCGAGTTACCCAAAACGTCACCGGAAAATCAACAGCCATTTGTCGAAGCTTCGTCAGGGCAACAAAACCCAGCTTTGTTATTTGGTTTCCAGACATGAGCGTCGAATGCGAAGCATCGTAAAACCGCCCTACAATTTCAGGGGGTTACAGCTTGGCTACGCGGTTTCTGCCAATACTTATGTTTCATGAAGACCGGAAGGTTGTCTGAAGTTAGATAATGATGCATCCTATTTTTGAATTCTGATATGATAGAAAAGAATTGGAGAACTGAAATAAAAAAAGTAGCTGGTAATGTTAATGCCATGACTAAAACGAAATTCGTTCCGTTGCCCCCGGAATAAGTCGATAGAAATCTGGTCTGAGAAATAATTGAAACTAAGAGACAAAAATTTAGAAATTATTGTGCCTGGACATGTCTAGTTTGAAAATTGTTTTCAAAAAGAGCAAAGAATCAATTTGTGATATTTACATTTTGAGGTAAAATGTACTGAAAAATACTGAAAGCTGACAAATACGTGACAGGAGAACGTTCCACCTGAAAAAGTCATTTTACAAAAAACGCCCGGTCCGGACAATTGGATTAAGCATACAAGTGAATGTGGTCTGGAAAATTGAAGATTTTCTACGAGACTTTAGATCCTTTCCCAGGGCTACAATCATAACAACAAAGTCAAAAATTGCTTTCTTCCCCCTTCTAGTAAAAGGTCGATTCCACATGAAAATATTGACAGTCCGTAATTATCTAAAATCCTTTTCAAAGTACGGCTTTGTAACATATAACACGGCTTTATTTGCCCATGTCTTCATGGGGGGAAAGGCGTCAATAAAATTGGCCGGTATTTAAAAGGTAACACCTTTTATAACCCCTTTCGTATCTCCTGGGTCCAGACGCGAAAAATTCTCTAAACAAATTCATATCTGCTAACAATAGAAAATTCGAGAAATATTGAATAGCTTTGAAGACGACGCTTAGGGAATTCTTGAATAGAAACTTTCCAAAGAGATATGAGCGATTGGCATCGGAAATAATCATTCCTAGAGTGGGCCTATATGGTCTTGTCTGTGGGTTAAGGGCTTTTGTTTCGTTCAGAGGTGAACTAGAGGTAATTATACATAAACGTAAACGCTCAAGAGACTGAAAGTTAATCTGAATACCATTTCGTGAATACTATTTGTCCCGAAATACCGTAAGATCATCAGTGCATCAGGAATAATACACAATTTGTAGGGGGAGCTGCAAATGTCTCATCCAAATATAACACACCCCCTCTCACCCTCTGCCCCACTGCTCAATTACCCCCCACTTCTCTGCAACAGGCTTGCTCCATCTGATTCTGCAAAGCACTTATTTACCAAAAAGGATAATACTTGAGAGAGATAATAAATAAGCCATTAAAAATACTTGTGGTGTAGAAGTTGAGAACTGAGAATTGCGGTAAACGTGTTAGTCACGTCTGGGCTAAACATCAAAATTCTTTTTAGTTAATTAATTGTTTGAAAACCAGCACATAAATCATTAAATTAAATTTTAAATTTTTGGTCAGTAAAAATTCTTTGCATGCTTCTGGATGATTCACTTGGCCCAAAATTTTCCGGTCTTAAAAAAAGAAAAATCGTTTTGAAGATCAATTTTGGAATGATTGAACACTCACATGAGACAATGGCGGTTGATACTGGTGGGGGAGGGGCGTATTTCTTGATGTATCCTAAATCAGCAATTTTATTACGACTTTTAAAAGCTTTACTTAATTAAACAGAGATTTTGCTGACGTCCTTGGCTGGCTAGGGTGTAGTGTTTTAAGGCAGTGATTTAAAACCGTAGCTTAAAAATGAGTTTAGAGAAACTCGTTGCAATTTTAAAGCATAAGAGCAAAAGATTTTCAAAATGAGGCAGCTTTTGCCAATGAACAGGTGACTTTCGGAGGTTCAAAGGTTTTTAAAAGAAGCCGTTTGATGGGTTACACAGTTTTCTTTGGGACAAAATGCACCAAGGAAGCATTTTAAAGCACAATCTCGTTTTTCAACGGTTGTGACACAACTGTGACAATTTTAAATTCAATGTCGAGGAAAAAAGGCGTTGATGATGACAAAAATATTCTCGTGAATTTGGAAAATATGCTGGAACAGTAGATGTGCCGGAATTCGCATAAGATTTATAGATGAAATAATGAAATATTGAGCAACAACAGCAATAAAGAAACTGTCAGTTCTCTCTCCGTTCGGGAAACAATAAAAAGTAAATAGGGAATCTCAAGCTTGGCAAATCGTGGCGAGAAATGCAATTTTGTATGGATTTAGTATTGCAAGCCGGGGCGGGTCACTACAAACTGAGCCTTCTCATGTGTCACCTATTTACGCACAGCTCGGGAATCGCATTAAGGTGATTCGGTTAAGGTGAGTAAGCGCTAGTATTCTATCTATCTTTTTAAAAACCCAAGCAAATAGAACAGTTTACCACCACCATGGATGGAATGGAAACGTATTTGACTGCAGCAGCAAATAAACGAATAGAATTTATACTAAACAAACTTGGGAAAAATTAGCAAGAGTTTGGAAAAATTAGAGGCAGAAGAAAAGATTGGGCTTTATCAACTTGAAAGCTAGTAGGGGGTGGCTGCGTTGGCGGTCCAATTTTTACTCAGAAATACCTATACTAACGCAAAGGGAAAAACCAATAGAGCGACTGTTCGGGTTTTCACGTAAATTTTCATTGCGTAGTCGATTAAGGTTTTGGTTTAGTGTAATTAAGCCTTAAAATGTATCTTGTGACTTGGTGACGCAGCTTTTCTGTTTACCATATTTTCTAATTGCTTCGATTATAATAATTACACTTTCGTTTGAGCCAACTGACGTTAATTGAATAGAGCATCGTCATTGGTAGTTTATTTTGGATTAATTAGTTTACAGTATATATATAGAACGTTGAGATTTTGTTATTGCGTGCGTGCAACTGGGGGTGGTTGTGCGAACCCAGCTGTGATTTGCTGAATGATATGAAATGTGAAAAGCTCAAATGACTTTTTCTTCAGTGTTTTCTCTGGAATACAAAGTTTAAAAAGAATCAGCAAGATAGATCCTGAGAGGTCTAAAAATCTGGTCCACCGAACCTAGATGCATTTGTGTTTCAGTGAATGAACTATGGATGAACTGAAGAAGAAGAGAAACATCAGAGGAGGACATAGAGCTTTTGCAACGCAGTTGATCAGACAGATTGAAGATAGTCTGGAAGATCAATTGAAGTTGAAGCAGCTTGAGATACAGCTAGATGAGAAATTTGAAGTCTTAGGAAAATTGGATGACGAAATTTTGGGTCTTGTAAGCGAAATTGATGAAGATGGTTTGGGATGCTCACAAGAAATTTCTGAGGCTGGAGAGATGAAGGAAAAAATAAATCTAGCGCTGCTCAAGTTGAAGAGTTTAGTGAAGAATGAGAAGCAGTTGGAATCGCAGAAGCCTAATTTAACAAGACATGGCTCAGAAGAATCAGTTTATTCTGTAGAAAGTTCAGCGTCGTCAGCAACTCGTAAAGTTCGTGCGAAGCTACCGAAGTTGGAACTGAAAAAATTTAGTGGCCGCCCCCAAGATTGGCAGGAGTTCTGGGATAGTTATAAAAGTGCGGTTTACGAAAACGAAGAGATTTCAAAGATTGACAAGTTTTCGTATTTGAAGCACTATTTGGAAGAACCTGCCAAAAAAGTAATTGCTGGACTTGCTTTGACTGAAAAAAATTATGACGTAGCTGTCGATTTGCTTGAACAGAGATTCGCGCGACCAACGACGATAAAAAGGGCACATATCAACGAGCTTCTGAATTTAGATGCGGTTTTTAATGAAAAACATGTTAAGAAGATGCGAGAACTTTATGATACTATTGAGACACACCATCGTGGATTGAAAGCCCTAGGAGTCGACGAAACATCATACTCGAACATAGTTGTACCTGTTTTAATGGACAAGGTTCCAGAGGCTGTTCGCCTGAACATGATTCGAGGAAGTAAGAATCACCAAGAATGGGATATGGAAGAAATGCTTGTGGCTTTTCGAGAAGAATTGGAGATTCGTGAACAGCATGTTTCGATTTCAATGGCTTTGGGAAATGGGACCGTTTCTGGTAGGACGTCATCAGAACGGCGAAGTGAGATGAAACCGAGGTTTCCTGGTCGAACAACAACAGCGAGTGCGTTGTTTACGAAACAAGATGGTGGATTTGTGAGAAGAAAGTTCTGTGTATTTTGTAAAGAAGATCACGAAGAAGCCGATTGTCACAACGTCAGGAACAAGGAAGAAAGGAAGGATCTTGTTTTTAAATATGGACGTTGTCTTTTGTGTTTAAAAAAGGGACACAGAGCTTATCAGTGTCATTCGAAGGAAAAATGTAAGTTGTGTAACAAACGACACCATGTTGCAATTTGTAATGTTGTTGGTAGTCAGCCTAGTGCTAACCAAGCTCGTGTCAAGACTGCTGATACTACTGTTACCACTTCTTGTGTAAGTAATATAGATTCTGGGGGGAGAGCAGTCTTGCAAACCGCCAAGGCCGTAGTTACAGGTAGCATAAGGAATGTTAAGGCACGTGTTCTTTTTGACTCAGGTAGTCAGAGGAGTTTTGTAACACGAAGTATGGTAGAAAAACTTGGTTTGACCCCATTAAGCAAGTGCGCTTAGGTATAAAGACATTCGGATCTCAAAATATGGACGAGAAGATAAGAGATGTGGTCGAGTTGGAGTTGAAAGGAGTTGAAAGTGGAGGGAAAGTGAAAATACAGGCCTTTGTTGTTAATGAAGTTTCAGAAATACGCAATGAGCATGTTGAAATATTGAAGTATGATTATAAGCATCTTACTAACTTGTGGTTTTCAGATGTTTGTAGGCACGAAGATTCCCTTATTATAGACATTTTAGTTGGAAGCGATTGGCTTTGGACGCTTCAAGATGGTCGTATAATACGAGGGGAGCCAGGAGAGCCTGTTGCCATTCATACTAAGATTGGATGGGTTGTGTCAGGGCCAATAAAGGGTAAGTTAACTGATTTGGCAGAATCTTGTTCTTCAAATTTGGTTGTAAATGGTAATGGTATAACAGTTAATTTGATGCACCAGAATAAGGAACAGGAATTAGAACAAGACATTAAAAAACTGTGGGATCTTGAGACTTTAGGAATTAAAAGGCAAGATAAGGTGCATGAAGAATTTTTGGATAATATAGAGTTTAAAGGAGATAGATACTCAGTTTGTTTGCCTTGGAAAATGGGGCACAAGCCCCTTTCTACTAATTATACTCTTAGTCTCAACAGATTGAAGGGGCAGTTGAAAAAGCTCAAGGAGAAGCCTGCAATAATGGAAACTTATGATGGGATTATAAAGCAACAAGAAAGGGATAGAATCATTGAAGAGGTTACAAGTCTTGAGCCAAGTGAGAAGCTTAGTTATCTGCCACACCATGCCGTTGTACGAAATGATGCAGAAACAACAAAGGTAAGAATAGTATATGATGCCTCTGCAAAAGATAGGAAGTCAGGTACCTCTCTAAATGAGTGTTTACATGTTGGACCACCATTAAATCCACTTTTGTTTGATATCATGATAAGATTCAGAGAAAATAAGATTGCAATAACATCTGATATCGAAAAGGCATTTTTGAATATTGAAGTGGATAAAAAGGATAGAGATTGCTTGAGGTTCTTATGGGTTGATAGTTCTTGTGATAGTGAACCAAACATTAAAGTTTACCGCTTTAATCGTGTTGTTTTCGGAGTAAATAGTTCTCCTTTTTTGTTGAATGCTGTTGTAAGACATCATTTAAGCACTTATGAAACAGCTGATCCAGAGTTCTCAGCAAAATTGTCTAGAAGTTTCTATGTAGATGACCTAGTGTTAGGATGTTATGATGTAGAAAGTGGTAAAGAACTCTATAATAAGGCAAAGAAAAGAATGTTAGAGGCAGGATTTAACTTAAGGAAATGGAAGAGTAATGATCCACAACTTGCTCAATATTTTAAGGTTATGGAAGAAACTGGGAAACATCCTGCAGATGGAGGGGGTGAATGTAGCTATGTAAAGGAAATGCTAGGGGAAGAAATTTCAGACACTAAGAGTAAAGTTTTGGGAATAACATGGGATATGTTGAAGGATAATTTGGAATTTGAGTTGACAAAAATAGAGAGCAGTGTTCCAAATTCACCTGTTACTAAGAGAACCATCTTAAGCATGATTTCCAAACTTTTTGACCCTTTAGGACTTGTGAGTCCAATTATTGTAAGTGCAAAGGTTTTGTTTCAGGAATTATGCACCTTGAAGTTAGGATGGGATGATGAAGTACCAGTAGAAATGCTCAATAAATGGAATAAATTTGTATGTGATTTAAGTTCAGTGGGTGTTATTTCCTTACCAAGATGTCTATATGAAAAAAGTACAGATAAGGTAAATAAGTGTTATTTACATGGGTTTGCAGATGCCAGTAAGAAGGCTTACTGTGCAATGGTTTATTTAGTATGCGAGACTGATACTGGAATGCATTCAAGATTGATTTGTGCTAAGACAAGGGTTGCTCCGCTTAAGGAATTAAGCATTCCAAGGTTAGAACTTATGTCAGGTCGTATTTTATCTACACTTATGGAGACTGTGTATAATGCGTTAAGCCCACAAATTAGAATAGACGGTTGTAGGTACTGGTTAGACAGTAAGACAGCATTATACTGGATAAATAATCAAGGTGAATGGAGGCAATTTGTACAACATAGGGTCAATGAGATTCTGAAAATTTCTAAAAAGGAAGACTGGGGACATTGTATTGGAGTTTGTAATCCAGCAGATTTGGGTTCTAGGGGAGTCTCTGCAACAATTTTAAGAGATAGCAGACTTTGGTGGGAAGGTCCTCATTGGTTGTCCATGGGGAAGGAATATTGGCCTAAAAGTTTCACTCTTGAGGATTCACCAGAGATTATGGAGGAAAAAAGGAAAACTGTAAATGTTACAGCAGTAATAGAACAAAACAGACTAAGTGTGACTGAAATAATAGAGGTGGATAAATTTAGCTCTTTGAAGAAATTATTGAGGGTTACAGCAAGAGTGATCCGTTTCGTCACTAACTTAAGGTCTGCAAGGGAAGGTAAGATATTGAAATTAGGGGAATTAGACTCGGAGGAAGTTTCAAGGGCAGAAAGGATTTGGATTAAGGGCTCACAAATTGACCTTAAGAAACAACCAGGGTATAATGAGATTGCATTGAAATTGGGACTTTTCGAAGAAGATAGCATTTTAAAGTGCAAGGGTCGCTTGGAAAACTCAGATTTAGCACTAGAAACTAAGTTTCCGATTATTCTACCGAATAATAATTGGTTTACGCGTTTGGTTATTGAGGATTGCCATGAAAGGGTAATGCATGAAGGTCTGAACGCAACGCTCACGGAATATAGGTCTAGATTTTGGACAACTAAAGGAAGGCAGTATGTAAAAAAGATATTGAGGGATTGCAGAAAGTGCAAAAAGGTACAAGGTAAATCGTACGGTGTACCATCAGTCGCACCTTTACCTGAATTTCGTGTTAAGGAAGTACCACCATTTACCTACATAGGTATAGATTTTGCTGGACCATTGTTTTATAAAAGCAAAATAGGTAAGATGGAAAAATGCTATATTGCACTTTACACCTGTGCTACATCAAGGGCAATACATCTTGGCCTCGTTGAAGATATGTCAGGACCGACCTTTATAAGGAGTCTTAGGCGTTTTACATCTCGTCGTGGTACGCCTTCGTTGATTAATTCAGACAACGCTAAAACTTTCAAGTTCACCAATAAGTTTCTAGATAAGCTGGGAAATAGTCGTGAAGTTTCATCATATTTGGTTGAAAAGAAAATAACATGGCGTTTCAACTTGAAAAGAAGTCCCTGGTGGGGAGGTTATTTTGAGAAATTGGTCGGAAGTGTAAAGAGGTGTTTAAGAAAGGTGCTTGGAAATGCCAAGCTAACATTTGATGAGTTGTATACCGTGCTGTTAGAAGTTGAGGCGACACTTAATTCGCGCCCCTTAACGTATATTTATGACGAAGTTGAAGTTTACCCACTTACTCCGTTTCATCTTATGTACGGTCATAGATTGTCGCAATTAGCTGATGATTTAGATATCAACGATTTAGATCTAGAGGAGAGTTCATCAGCATACTCTAAGCGATTTTGCTATTTAATTAAAAAATTAAGTCACTTTGCAGGACGCTGGAGAAGGGAATATTTAACAGAACTCAGGGAATTTCATAGAAATAACAGGAATGGAGAAATAATTGTGTCCGTCGGGGATATAGTATTGGTGCAAGAGGAACACGTCAAAAGAAATTCATGGAAAATGGGAAAAATCGTGGAACTTGTGCAAGGGAAAGACGGTGTTGTTCGGGGTGCAAAGGTAAAAGTATGTGGTAGTGGTAAGTCAGAAATTTTATCTCGACCTTTGCAAAAACTTTTTCCTTTTGAACTTGCAAGAATGAACGAAATCGCAGGAAAAAGTACGGACATCGAGAGGAAAGAGAACGAAGTACGGGAACAGAATGCTTGTGAATTTTCACCTATTGTAATTTGTCCTAATCGCGTCGTAGAACCCCAGCGTAGGAAATCTAAACGCGCAGCAGGTCAGGATTCGCAGTGGAAAACCCGTTTGATGCTTGACTCTTAACGAGTCAAGGAGGGGAGTGTGTTCGGGTTTTCACGTAAATTTTCATTGCGTAGTCGATTAAGGTTTTGGTTTAGTGTAATTAAGCCTTAAAATGTATCTTGTGACTTGGTGACGCAGCTTTTCTGTTTACCATATTTTCTAATTGCTTCGATTATAATAATTACACTTTCGTTTGAGCCAACTGACGTTAATTGAATAGAGCATCGTCATTGGTAGTTTATTTTGGATTAATTAGTTTACAGTATATATATAGAACGTTGAGATTTTGTTATTGCGTGCAACTGGGGGTGGTTGTGCGAACCCAGCTGTGATTTGCTGAATGATATGAAATGTGAAAAGCTCAAATGACTTTTTCTTCAGTGTTTTCTCTGGAATACAAAGTTTAAAAAGAATCAGCAAGATAGATCCTGAGAGGTCTAAAAAGCGACTCAGTAGGGATAAAAATATCCCCGTGTCGAAGTTTACTTTAGAAAACAATGGGAAGCCAAGGCATTTTACAGAAATTATTGTTTGCTTGAAGCCCAAATTTGCAAGGAACCCCGCAAGGAGTGCCATTAAAGTACATTATAGCAGAAAAAACGACCTAATATTAGTCATAGAAAAAGACCATTACGCGAAGAACAGGCAATGTTTGGGAATATTTAATCTTATAGTGACTTGGCATCAACCAGACCCCCTCTGGAAAGAACATTGCAGGCTTTGAAAAAAGGAATGCAGTACAATGTAACAAACGGCACGGTTCTTATAGATGACAACGCATAAAGACGATGTTTGCATAGACACGTCTTTTATTTACGTCTGCAACGGTATTGCCAAGGCCAGATGACTAAGCCGGATAAGAAAACATGAACATCATCACAACACATTGTAATACAAACACGACCAAACGCACTCGATTGATCTTATCAGATAAGCATTTATCAAAAAGGTGCTGTTTTCGAGCTTGTTATTGCTTGCTGTGCTGCCTAAAATGCCAGTTTAATACGCATATGGCAAGCAACAGCTTCTAGGAGGATATTTCTGATAGGGTAAGGGGGCATAAAAAGTAGATCAGTAGGTATCTTCCGAGTGACCATGGTATACTTGCTATCACAATCAAAGTCTCATCAAAAACAAGAAAGGTTTAGAACACATTGACTGTATCTTTCAATAAAAGTCGAATTTGTGATTCGTGCGAAGAAGACGTATAGCTCATAGGTTCCTCCTGTTGAATGGTTATCTGCGTAGTAATGACAAACCATACTACTGCCAAGTGCATACCAGTAGCCAAAACTAAGCCGAAAACAGGGTTAAAAACGGAAATGACAAGCCAGCTTCAGAAAGAGGAGATCGTATTGTACAGGAGCGGTTGCTTGATGACGTTTCGTTTTACTTGGAGTCGTCTCCGGAGCCATTAATCTCCAGGAAAGTATGGGCAATCTGACGATTGGCGTCGCATTACAGAGCACCAGGCATGTCATAATGTAAGGTTATTCAGCTTTAGCAACAAATCCGGATACAAGAAAAAACAAACGGCCCTTTTAATACTTAAGGGGCTAGAAAAACAGGAGGTACAAACATTTACAGAAGACTAATGTTGTTTTTTACTGAGAAGGCAGGCCCTCAAAACGTCAATAATCAATCCCGGGATAAGATTGATAGCATAAGAATTAAGGATTGTTTCAATCACAAATAAGGTTACTTCCTAGACGATTGGATTCGCCATACTTTACGCTGTAAATGTATAAACTTTTACATACATGTATGCCGGGCGATTTTAAAGAAAATTTTCAGTAACCGTTGCTCTACCTCTGAAGATTATTTGTACAGGCATTACAACAAAAACGCAAATAATCCTAACAAAAAGTTGCAGATAACAAAATCTAGAAGACGTTAAAGTGGGAGCCCTGCTTATATGCCTTCTTCTGCTGTATACGGTCCCATATTTCATATCATTAACACCCTGATCCCTGTTTGAATGGCCTAAAGACTAGTATCCCACACAGCTAGCAGATTGGACTTGAAGAAAATTGTACCAGTTACCAAAATTTACAGCCTGCCTGCATCAAAATACCACTGTGTACAGCCTCTGAAAGTATCGGCCACAAAATAACATGATACCTTTTTATGAAAAGATCGTTATCAATGAAGGTCAAATGGTCACGAAGGACACATACATCAAATAAACAAGGCATCATGCGGCACAATTCAATGCTAAGAACAATTTATTTCAATATCCTAAGCTAAATACGAAAACATTTTTATCAACAATCATTACATACAATCTTTCTGCGGAAATACAAGAAACAGTGTTCCAACTTAAAAGCAAAAGGAGAATTTTCTTCTTGTTTATAAATATAGAAAGGTGCCTAGACCTTGGACCCTTAGGCCCATTAAATGAATGCTAAGAGATGTTTTTCGAACTGAGCTATGTTATTATTTACAGATCTGTTGTAAATATGTTTTTTATGTGTTTTATGTGTAATATGTTTTTGTGTTTTGGATACACGGTTATTGCACAGAACATGGACACAATATATTCAATCAAAAGTCTTCAGGCAAAAATTTTTGAGAAAAATTCCAGGACAGCAATGAGAGGAAAATTCAGGCCGAGTAATTTGCATGGCTGAAAAACAGTCGAACCCCCTTCCTCTTAACGAAAGTCCTTCTTAAGAAACTGATTATAATTACTTGACCACTTATGTAAACTTTGAAGAAGTACCCTCGTGAGAGAACGGCTGTAAACGGTTATACACTTCTCTAATCAGTTATTTAACGGCTTAACTGTTGGTTTCTCAAGTAGTTGATTGATAAGATCCATTTCTCTACGCAAGCAAACCACAACTTGGGAGACTTTGGCTGAAATAACGAGGTTGCAACAGACAACGCCCGATTTTTAGGACAACTGCCAATCTCTTCTTATGGTCGTTAGAATAAGTCGATTGCATCGAAGATCAGGGCTTCTTTATAAAGCACAAGGCTAAATAAAGAACTTCAAACACGCGGTTTTCTTCAGTAAGCTGAATTTTATAGAAGAAATTTTGTTGAAGAATTTGCGATTGGTATTGTTTACATTTGGGAAGAAAGGGGGAGATAACAGTCCATATTAAGAAACAGTGAACGATAAGCTAAAAGCTTAGTGTCAAATGCCAAGAAAACAAAAAACTAAAAACTACTTTACTCCTTTGTTACCGAGACATAGCTAAGACATAGCTAACCACCATGGTAAGTCGGAAAGGCAAGCAACGCAAGTAAAGAATCAATGACATGATTAGCAACTATCTGAAATGAAGCCTAAGAGTGTTAACACTTTCCAGGGCTATGATTGGCACAGCGGCGAGAGAGGCCACGCTATTTAGTGTATGCTCTCGCTCTTAGCCAATCAAGATTTGAACGAGCCAAAGGTATGATCAGCTGATTGAATTAAGTAAGCAAATATCATATTATCTACAGATACGTAAAAAATCACTTATAAACTAGCCAAGTAATCAAGAGACAAACTTATTCATATACTTGGCCATTTGCTTACATTTTTTCAACTTCTTTCTCGCTCACATTCTTACTAACTTACTTATTTCATAATGAAGTAATAAACTGAACAATTATCTAGCCAATAAATTAAATAAAGAATAAGAAATTGCGTTATCTTATCTTAAAGAACAAGGAAAAGAAAGTGATTTGGGAAATAATTACCTGCTAATTTTAATATATATCAATCTTTTAGCAATAAAAATATCCTATTCTTTGTTTATAATCTTTATCAGCCTTCCTTTACAAAGTAAAGTAACGATAATCAAATCGAAAATATTATTATTAAACTTGCTAGCATACTCAAATCCGCATTTGTTCCTATTTCTAAATAATTGTAAAGCTTCCAAACGAGGAGCTTTGAAGAAAGTAACCTAAAACCTGACAAACTTTTCATTCATCCGAAACTAGGTGCGCTGATGTTTCGCTGTTTTTAACTCTGTCTGCATTGACGTTGGCAACAGAGGTGTGCAAATCAACACGAGCAAAGATTTCTTGCTGGATCGATTTGTAATTAATTTTTGAGCGCTTTAAAGAACACGAGTTAAAGTTTTAGTCGAATAAAATTATTCATTACACGATAGAAAGACCCATCAAAGGCTCTTCCCACGCCCTCTTTAAGCCAGCGTATGCACGGGTCATCGGGTGACATGGCCAAGACTGGAGTAATCCCATGTCGTTAAGAAAATAATATACTTTACAAGCAGGTTAGCTTGCCGTATTCCATGCAAGAACGGGGCTTAAATTACAAATCTTTCATTAAGGCTCTCTTTCAAGAATGAATCGGGTGTATTAAATGTAACATCCAAGCAGAAGGCCCCGTGAAAGAAAAAACATGTTGATTCTTGGATACCTGTGTGATAAAACGATATGAGAGTGGATTAACTGGACATGTTGCATTTAGAGGAATGTCCACTGGTCTTTTAAGCAAGGGATACACTCATAGCCTTTAGAAATAATGCTGAAAGTTAAGACAAGATCATAAATAATATCTAGGCCTAGACTTTACATTGGTTTTAGTTTTTCTCATAACTTTAAATGTACAGAAATGTTACTCAAAAAACAAGCAGCAATAAGTCTTTCTTTCAGAATCGTTACTCGGTCTGTCAATGGTAAAAAAAGAAACTGCGAGAAGGTTGAGTTCTTCCAACGAACTTCCAAGAGATATACCTTCATGGATTCTGCTGCATTTTTAAATCAAATTTAAAACAACACTTTTTCATGTAAGATTAGATGATAATACTAAAAACAGCATGCACTTGGTTGAAACTATTGACCCTGGCGAGAAGCATTGGCCGTAGAGTACGACATAATCGAGCCGCGAGGAACCCAAAAGTAGTGAAAACTTGGTCAGTATCGAATGGCACGGCAAGACATATATGAAACAGGACAGTATGGTGAAGGAGATTACTTTCAGGGCCTAATTATCTGCCACATTAGCTGGGCTCGAATACAATGAAAAGTTTGGTCTTTCATAAAACTTTATCGAGAAACTGAAACCAAACTGTAATTTTATCGAGAAATAGATTGAAATTTTCACTTGAATAGCTGTGTAGAGCAGTTGGCCTCTGAAGTGACAACCATTTTTTCTTTGAGAAGCTCATCTTTAGTAACCAACCCTCTGCGGCTCCATCTGGAGTCGATGACTCAACACGGAGGGTATCACTTTTCATTTTGGTCTGTGGATCTTCTGAAACTGCTTTACTGAAATTAGTTTTCTAAGTTGAAAATGAAAACTTATAATAACTAACTTAATTGGAGTTATGCGGTGAAAAGGTTTCAATTATAATTTATTAAGAGTGGCGAGCGAGTGTCGGTGAGTGAAAAAATACCATTGAAAGAAGCAGCAAATATTGTTTGGGTGAATCACGTTTGGCGTAAGGTTATGCGGGTGAAGAGAAACATGTTTCGGAAATGCAAATTTCAATGAGTAATAATGAAATTTTGGTCGCTTTGAGAAGCAAAGTTTATTACTGTTTGTGTGTAGATGTACTATAGTGAAGATAAATGTGATGATTTGAAAGCGATATTTATCAGAGGATCTCTTTGCATATACTTACTACTTACTTTAATTATAAAAAATATCTCGAAGTGGGTTTGGGGGCACGACGGTTGATTATTCAATTGATGCAGTTGCTTTTGCTACTAAAAACTACTATCACATAAAAGGAGTTTTTAGTTATCAAATATGTCGTACAATTACCCTTTGTGGCCCAGCATTACCAAATGCTTTTTTGTTAGTCAAAGACAAGGCAAGTCCTAGCTCCTTAAAAACAAATTATATTTATTGACATTTTTTGGGATTTCTAAAAAACGCACTTTCGGGAACCCTGGCAAACCTTAACGGCCCAAACGGCTGCAATCCCCAAGGAAAACATAAGCGGTGGTCTGTATGGTCACGTGATGTTAAATTCTCCGAAGTTGCGAAGAGGAGACTGATAATGAAACTCGAAGCTTACATTAATACAATTTTGAAAACATGCTTCAAGTCAAGTCAATGATATATAAACAAGAAGATGTGATAGGAATTTGAGGACCTTTAAGATTTCAAGTCAATGATGTTGATGTAGCCGTATAATTGCAATATTTCAAGACAGTGTTTTGTTTTTGAGTTACCCGATAACGTAGGTTTGGGTTCTAAGATGAAGGCTTTTCCTCCTATCCTCGATTACTCACATGCGTAACATAGAAGGAAAATTAAAAAGTTGATTTTGGTGATATCGACTTTGTCTATGTCTACCTACGGCGGGGCTACCATGACTTTTAGGCTGTAGTAATCAAAAAGTTAATCGCTGGTGACTAGGAATTTTTGAGGCAGAATCCCATTCACAGCAAGCGTCTTTTAATACCTTCTTCGCAGTGAGGTCACAGAATTTCAAACCTCTAATTAAATGGTTATCACAGACCCAGAATGATTTTTCTAGTCCCATTTGTCTAGATCCAGATTCCCAGCGCCGAAATAAGCAAATTTCATTTTCCAGTCTGCCCCTTTAAGATTAACTTTAGGACTTACTCTTGCAGAAAAACAAATTAGTGGACTCTACCTGACAAGCAGAACCAAAAAGGAGAAAGGGGTGGCTGCTTATGGATCTAAGTTTTTTAACCAAAATGGCACGTCCCCGTCCAAAATTAGGCTTAGTTACTCCCCCAAAACTAGATGGCGAGGCATTAAATTTCGTTCTCCAACATCTGACATCAACACAGATAATGAATGTAAAAGGATACAATAAGAAGCTTTTTGGCAGAAAGACAGTCACATAAACTGCTTTTATGGCATTCCTTAGATATTAATACAAATGTGGCATAGGCAGGCATTTATATGTGAAATTCCTTTTTAACAAAACTTGATGTTGTTTAATGCACCTCTGATATACCAAATAGATTTTATCACCAAAACGTAAGGTCATTACGTTGATAAATACCCACTCTTTCCCACACACTGACGTATGCATTTAATTGACTCTCACCCAAAAAGTATTTAACAGCGATAATAATACGAGAAACACCTAATTTTTAGATGCGTCAACAGTTTGCATGTCTTTTTGAAAAACACAAATAACTTTTTGCAACAGATTTTGGCATGATGTGTGCGGCAAAATATAATATACCAATAGTGCCGAAAAGGCATCGGCCAAATCAATGATTGAATGTTTTTTAAGGGCATATCTAGAGGTAGTTTTAAGGAAACACTGTGCCAGGAAACGCCGTTCTCGTGACGTTGTTTGATAGTAACTATTTTTGTCTTTGGATAATGATGGCAACACGTTTTACAGCTCCATCCTCGAATATTTATTTGTACAATTAAATTCACACTTAGGTGGATTGGGTGATGTGATGGATAATCTTATGTATCCACCTACAGACCTCACAAATGAGCCCTCACTGAAACAGGGCTGTCTCTCCCTAAACGATTCTAGTTTTATTGACTCTCATTGAAATTATATTCAACTGTACCAAAACTAAGATAAATCTTCTAGTAATTATGTGTGTTCAAAGATCGCAAGAAAAAGGATATTTAACTCAGTCAATGTGCCCCTCAAGACTCAGCTTCAACCCCACTCCTCTTCATTATACATTTATAGTTTGAGGAATATCATTCAGCAAGACGTAATACTTCAGGGTGATTGTTAGTGAAACGAGCAATTGCTTCAGGATACCTAGGGCTTCCTTAGCCTTTCCCTGAATTTTGTTTCTTATCTGATGAGGGAGGCTAGAACCAGTACATGTCTGCCACAATGCCAAGAGTACATGGGGTTCGATGGCCCATTCATAGGCATACCGGAAACAGGACCCAGGACCTTAAGCCAGGGCCTTGGACCCAGGATCCAGTACCCAGGAGCCAGGACCAAGGACAAAAATTATGACAGTTTAATAGTAGCTTTGAAGTAAACATTGCTTCAAGCGAAGGTAATAAGGGGAAAGGGCGCTCGATCGTGAACCTGCAACGTCTCTGCCGTTAAAAAGGGCAACCAGACTCTAGACCATTAATTCCTCGTGCCTAAGAGAAAACTGGATTATCCATCAGAGCAAGGCTTACTAACGAGGCTCAAGCGTAGGCATCATCGGGGTGCCGAATCAAAGACCTTTCGGTCTGCAACAATATCTTTTAGCGACATTCCTGTATAAGTAGAGGTTGACTAGGCAGAATCACTGGTAACAGGACAAAAAAGGTACGTTGCTAGGATCAATTTGGAATTTCATCTAAATTCGATGAGAAAATCTTTAGAGTGGCGTGATATTTTGGCAACCTCTTTCTTTTGATATATGAATTTGAAACTGCATTCAAGTAACTAAAAGCTAGTCACGGGCGTTCTATTTAGGTAGAATTGGCATTCCTTATTTGTAAAAGGTCGTTATATACTAGGGATGAAGTCGACCCTTTCGAATGCTCAAATTCAGAAGAAGACATAGCCTAAGGAGATATTTTACAATTAATAATTGATGACGATGATGAAGACAAAGTATTTATGTAGAAGCCTGATTTGATGTTTTTACTTCGCAAATAACAAAAAAATTAATCTACCACTGAAAATCGTTTTTATTACAAAATATTTATCAAATCCCCTCTCTCAATTTAGCCCTCCCCTCTCTCAATTTAGCCCTCCCTCTCTCAATTTAGCCCTCCCTCTCTCAATTTAGCCCTCCCTCTCTCAATTTAGCCCTCCCTCTCTCAATTTAGCCCTCCCTCTCTCAATTTAGCCCTCCCTCTCTCAATTTAGCCCTCCCTCTCTCAATTTAGCCCTCCCACTCTCAATTTAGCCCTCCCTCTCTCAATTTAACCCTCCCTTTGAAGTGCTGATCGCAATACCTGCCACTCCTGAAATGGGCCTTTCTGTTTATTGTGGAGTAAAATAGATGACCTCTTTCTACTGGCCTCTAGGAGTTGACACCTAATATCTAAAGCAAATGCTACCAACTTCACAATAACTTAAACTGCACAAGGTTACTTGATAAACAGGCTTGATTTTGGCTGTCATCTGACGAGGTTTGTTTCCCTTTTCAAAAAAGAAGTGTGTAATGATACAGTAGTGTTGTTTGAGCTTCGTAAATAAAGCCGATTAAACATAGAATGAGCAAACTTGCTTAGGAATGATTATTTTCCCAGATGATTACGTGGGAACGTCTGACAAAAAACATTGTTCACAAACGATAACTGTATATTATTCCAACTGAAATGCAAATCACAAATCTGCGACAGACGACTGCCCAGATAAACAGGATATGACCTGTTTTAAGGAAGGGTAAAGGTGTTGGCTAAAGTAAAGCCTGCAATTTGGCACGCAGGTTCACAGGTCGGTAAAGACACTCTGTCCGCCTTGGTCATGTTCACCGCTTACGACAATGATACGTTATAGATTATGACATTTAGTTCAATACCTTTTAATATTAATGATACCTAACAGAGCAATAACCAAACATGCCTTTTATTCAAAGGTACAGTACAACATTGACGTAACAGACCCATGCCCATGATGTACGCCAATGGAAACAAAAGAAATAGAATGCCACACCCAAGCCCCTCTTTCTTCTCGTTGTTTCCAGGGTTTAAAGGGAATCGACAAATGCTGAAGGGCCTTAAGCCATCTTTCAATAAAAAATTGACCAATGAGTGAGCGTGATTCCACTCACATGCTCATTGATTGGTTAATATTTATTGACTGATGGCTTAAGCCACTTTTATTTCTGTCGGAGATTCCCTTAAAGGACATTATCTGGAGTAATTTTTAGGCAAGACTTAAAGGAAGCCTATAGTTTCTTAGAGAAAAGAGACAAGACTAGCTGCAACTCAATGAAAAATATATCCACAGTGGAACACGTTTTATAAAAAAGAGGTTCAATTCCCTGCCCATCTGGAAAATGCCCTAGGCACTTCCGAAAATACACTAGAACGAAAGCGCCAATGTTTTGCTACTGAAAAGCTAAATACGTTTGGGTTTTCCGATGTAGTTTTCCCTCTAAAAAGTGAAAGTATGAAATGAGGATGGTTTCATATTCAAGTTACTGCCCATACTTACAAAAACATAGAGTTATACTGGTTGACATGAAGTCTTGTGTTAATATTCAACTTCACTGACACCAGCTCCAGGCAGGAAAGATACTTTCGTGCTTTTTTACATGATAGTTGCTTTATGGCGAGCAATAGGTTCTTCAATGTCAATAAGCAGGGCCATTTAAATGAGATCAAGTAAGGAGCGAGGGATTCAGTTTAAAATGAGGATGGGTGCTCGAAAAAACTACCAAATAACAAATCAAAGGTTCTAAAACCATTTTGTCACCAAATGGAAGCCATCACATCCTCCCAACTCCCCCAATCCCCCCAATTCCCCTAACTCATTCATTAATGTTGCATTGTCCTTTAAATAACCAGGAGCAAGCAAGCTACAAAGACCATGAAACGACGAGGTGAAAGTTGAATGTAATATGTGCTTTTGAGGAGAGACATATGTCTTACCTTCTGCATTTAAAACAAACGGTACAATATGTATATCGATGTTAACAAGTCTACCTGAAAACCTCCCGCAATGGGACAAAGCTGCGTACGAGGCAAAATGTTATCATTCCTTCTGCATACATTGATGACGTCATCATCACAATGTTACGGAACAGTCTAATTTTCGGCCAAGCTTAAATCGGAAAACAGTAAACATTCGCTTTTGTAAAACGCCGATGTTTTCATTTTTTCCGCCCTCATAATTGTTTGGCACCAGGTCTGTACCGAGGTTCCTATTATGATGAAAAATGCAAATGCAAAGAGAGGTTTCTTGAGCGATGATGTGAAATGTCGTGCTTTAATTGCTACGGATATTCAGCGAGAAAGAAGGGTCAAAATCGAGGTCATTCTATATTACCACAAAAATGATATCCTAGGGAAGGGGTTCACGAGCTCCTCCGTAATTAAGAGGCCAATTGAAAAAAGGCCTTCGGTTCTTAACTGATGTTACCACGAAATTATATTTTTCTACAATTTTCGAATTTGGATCACATAATCTGAAAAAGCATCATGCAATACCTCAATGTGCTTAGTCAGTTAAATCTATTACAAATTGGCTGAGATATGGCCACATTACGTAGTAATTTAACCTCTGTAATTTGGTTTCTGTTCTAACTTTAAGAACAGTGCCAAAATAACAGTAATCCGTTAGCAAACTTCAAATCGTTCATGGGCCATATCTCACCCAATTATGAACATATTTAACTGATTTTAAATTTTTAAAGATATTTCATGATATTCTCTTAGGATATCAGGTAAAAATTTCTACGGCCATCGTAAATGCATTGTAGCTTGGATATGTGCACAATTGCTGTCTTTGATATGTGCACAATTTTAGTTTGTAAAGTACTGTATATTAAAGGTTCTATCTTTCTTTACCCTCTCTTGCATTGGGGTCTAAAAAACTTGTGTGCATTTTAGATAACTCTAAAAGCTGTAGGTCATTTATGAACTGGTGTTGTCATCTGGTTAAACAGGCTGCCAAGGACAGTTCCTAACGACAAGGCACAAGTGCAAAGCAAGTTTCTATTTCTTACATCAAACATTGTCTAGAAAAGATCTTAAGAAAACAGCAAACAAGAGAATATACAGGATTAGACTAAGCAATCTTTATGTTGATGAATGCGAAAAGAAGGGATCAAAGAGATTCCTAAGGCATAGGCAGAAGTCTATTGATCAACGATGATGCCATGTGTATTTTACCACAGAGAGATGCCTTTTTGTGCTAAAAAGACACACCTAAAAGCCACATATCTTGTTAAGGCAAGCCAAGAAAGAAAAGATCCGCCATTAATCCAGATCAAGATGCTATTTAAAACAAGGAACGACATTAAGAAGATCTCGATGCTATTTAATGTTCTCAGCTTTGGTCCCTCCTTTATTCGATGTACTACTGTTTTCCCTATTAATTTCTTTGTGATGTTGAAATCGAGCATCTTTTTATAAAGAAAATATTTCATTTTGTATAGACATCACACTAGTGATCAACTTAAGATTATTCCAACGCAAGAATCAAAAGCGCAGCGGGCGAATTCTTCCGCAATGTCCGGATTGTAAACTTAGTTAGATCCATGGAAATAGATGCCAGTGTGCGATCTTGGCAGCAAATGCTATACTTTTACGTTAGTTAAATGAGATGGCGAAAAGCATATAGCCTGAGAAACACAAGCAAGACGCTATATAATAACAGGACCTGAAGAGTTCACCCAAATGCAACCCTCACTGGCTGTTGTTGCCTTTATCTCTACAATCTTTACAACGCTTTTGGCCCAAAAAAGCTTAAAAGAAGAAACAGAGGGAAAAGAGCAACCCCCGATTAAAACAACTCCTTGCTAAAATCGGGGCATGTTATGAAATTAATCAACAGAAAGGAACCAAAACGGCACAGTTTTGTCTTGCATTTTAAAACATTTTAAAATGATCTAAGCGTCACTTTCTATGCATCTATTTAAGTTTATAATTGTTTGATATTATTCATGAGGTGGTCAACGTCAATTCAATTTGGGGAGCTGAGAGGAAATGACGAGTGAGAGGAAAAATGGATAATATTTTAATCATTTAATTGTGATTGACGCGATTTTCAGTGATTTTCAGGTGATTGAGGCAAATGTGGCATTAATAAACATAGATAACAAGTAAGAGTGCTGCAGGTTAGTCGTTGATTCTCAATGATTGTCGTTATGATAGGTTTGATTGTTTTATACGAGGGGCATTTCATTTAAAAAAATCATGCAAAATGCAAAATCAGGTAAATGTGTTGCGAAGTTGCTGGGGGACTGACAAAATTAGTTGAGACTTTTAAAAGAAATTGATATTTTTGCTTTCCTTTGAAAAATAGCTTTCCCCCTCCCCCGACTCAATGTTGAATGCATGATTTTGAAGCAAAAGAGATAGAACTTTAAGTCCAACGTTAGTCTGCGGGGGAAGGGGGGATTCGAATTTACAGAAGCAACGTAAAGTAGAAAACTACAAAAATTGCATTTTGTCCTAACAATTTGACTGGGATTAGGCTAGACCTTCATTATTTGCAGAGACATCCGTAATTTTGATATTTTGTCTCTGTTCATAACATTGCAATACGTTGGCAAAATTCAAATATTTCATTTGCCATATATAGCCCATATTCTATACATTAAACCAATAGATTCTATAGATTTGGCTTTTTTGAAGTATTTCATAATGTTTTTTAAGGTTATGCAGCTAGAATAAAAAAATTCTAGATAATATACTTTTATGACGTCACACTAAGGAATTGGTAATGAGTCATCTCGGCTTTGATATTATTTAATTAAAAAGATTGACATTTAGTTTACGATACATTTAAACATTTTTAATGGTATTAAGAATGTTTAACGTCCAAGAAAAATCCCTGGAAATCTTTAGAAATTCCGAAGAAATCCCGAAATCCTTGTCAAATTTGTTAAAAAATCCGAAAATCCTAATCAGGATTTCAGGGATTTTAGAAATCTCAAAAATCTCATACGCTATTTCAGGTAGTGAAATGCCCCTCGGTTTTGAAACCAGATTAGTCGATTGACTGTGCCTCCCCATATCATTAGTCAACTTTAAGAGATATCATAATCATAATGATGACCAAAAATGCTTGCAACTTTCGCTTTTGATCAAGTGATGAAAATGAATCACTTATTATCCTGATTAACAGCGATGAGGATCGGTCATTGTAAGTGCAATTTCAACGGAGGCTGGGTAGTACCAACTCCTTTTATGATTGTTCTAATCGCCAGCATATGATTTACCAATCAACTGTTACTGCCAGAAGTGATCGCAATCAATCACCACCTACAACTAAGGCTGTTTGGCATCACTCTATATTTGATAAACGTGATTGACAACACTGATCTGGGTGATTGCTGCCCTGACCTGCTTGGTTCGTCACGCCTCTGTTTCATTTCAAACAGGAGATGTAGCGATAAACATCTAGTACGTGATCACTCTTTTAATCGAGATAATCCGCAATATCCGTTTCACGGAGACTTGGTACACTGCCTTCTAAGACCATGATCTTCGCCATCTCAACTGACTTGACCTAACATATTTGATGCAATTATTTGGGATAAAGATGCTTCACGGGATAAGGAGAGAGGATATGATTTAACTAATGAAAGAACCCAGGTAGCTGGACAACACTTTAGTACTATGCAAGGTATCAAACACTTGGCAGCAAATGTTTTGATGTTAGAAGTTTTATAATGCTGTAGTATTAATACTAACACGCTCGTGAAATGAAGCAGGGGCTTTTGGGATGCCAGTTGTCACTCGAGAGAGAACAAAAAGGTAGCACCCGGGATGGTGCAACAAAAGTGCCCAGAATAAACAACAATAACGTGTATGTAATACCAGGTAAGGGCGTATTGTGTGCCAGGATGACACTTGGAAGGATGTAAAAAGATGGCACTCCGAATGGTGCTAAAAGATGCCAAAAAGAGACTCAGAATGAAATACCGCCTTCTGACATCTCTTTATTTAAGTTACCAGAGAAATGAAACAAATTTCTAAAAGGCGAATGGGAATGCGATTATATGAGGGACTTGTGCTTCCAGCCCTCCCGAAAGAAATGTTTTTCTTGCTAACCATTTCAGATCATCAATTGCTTGCATTTCAAATGGCTGCCTCTCCCTTAAAATGAAATCTATTAAATTCTTCCGAACGACGATTGCTTTCGGCCCAAGCAGCAGTGACTGTTCACATTAAAAAGGAAATTTGGACTAACTGTCAGTCACGATGTGCTGACCGAGGACAAATTTCTACCCAACAGGAACATCTCTTATGTTGCATATCACACATGGTCAAAATGATTACTTTAGATGTACAAAAACATCAAAGCGTGAGTACGTGAAGCCTTGTGGCGCAGGTGAAATGTCAATGAAGGGAGAATTATTGCATGAGAAGAATCGAATGCTGGCATTTGTCAAACAAACGTTCAGGTTGAAGAAAGAAAATGAAAATGTATTACACTCATAAAAAGAAGCATTACCATGTTGCAAACGGAATCCAGAACCATAGTTTTCCATTAATCGAAAACAGTATTCTTTTCCAAGTAACCTTCCAATATTACTTTCTACCAAGAGGGAGAACATGCAGGAGAAAATGGCTGTTTCGCTTTGTCTCAATATTGACGTCAATCTCTTCCCAATCCAAAAGCATAGTCGTTCTTGAAATATTCTTGATAAAGAACCCAATTGTACATTTAGAGACTGCTTTAGGAAAACCCCGCATTCAAGAAGTTAGGGGGGTACGGGTGATAAAAAGCAGAAGGGACATATCACCATAAGACTATGTTTTCTTACAACAATGTCTAGCTTCCAGCGATACAGTTAGAGTTCGTGATGGCTTGGTGCTCAAAATGCTTCTAGACCGCTACAGCAAAATCTCTCAAAGAAAAAGCAACACCCTAGAGAAGTATACAACAAAACTCTACAAAATAATGGATACCTCGCTCCAAGACCTTCACAAACGAGGAAAGAGAGGCATGTAGAGTGGATGGCTTCACAACCTCCAAAACATTAATATCAGGTCTACTTCTTTTTTGCGTAGTCTTTTATACAAAAACGGGCAAATATTATTATTATGATAACGTCGGAAAGCAGATCTGCTGAAAATTTCCTATCGGTGAGATGAGCTTTCAAGCTTACCAAAAGGATGAAGAAAAAACAAAGCGTTTTTATAGTCAAATGTCACAATACATGTATCTAAAAATAACAGTAAAAGGGATGTAAGCAAGAAAGATCCAGACAAAATGAGCAAGATACAATGTAAGCAATCTTTTTATAGAATTGCTAACTTAAATAAAACAGGATTCTTAAATAAGGCGAAGTCCTGATATTGTAAGCGAGATGAATGTGGCAGTTATTCGTAAAAAAAGGTTATCTGGGTACCTAGAGTAAACCATTTGGTGGTAGTTGCTAGTATAAAACCGTTTTTTCGATCTACGAGTCTATTGGAAAACTACCAGTAACAAGATAGATTGCCGATGATAAATGCATTGAGCAAGAAGTCAATATACCAAGAAGCAAAACAAATTTCTCACGTAAACTAGCCTGCGTGCAGACTCCGCGCCGTGCAGACTCCGCGCCGTGCAAACGTAAATTAGCCTGAAATTGTCAGTGGTAGCTCGCTACGGATTGCATAAACGTTGTACAAAATCATAAAGGGGTAAGCGTGCAGACTTTAAAAAAGTAAGCAGAAAGGAATCAAATGATGGCAAAAGTATAGCACGCAAAAACCTTTGATTGATGCTACTTGCCTTTAGGTTAGGGTTTGATGGAAAATGATCAAAAGCAGTTTATGGATTTCATATTCATTTTCATTTATAAAATATTAATACAGGATAAATCGTTTCAGTATATGCATATGAAACTGTACAGTAAACTGCTTCCCAAACGAGTCCTGTCGATACGACAAAACGATCTACTATGCTTGGATGTTCTCAGCAGAAATTTATTAGCCTCGGATAAATAAGCTTGATTTTCAAACGCTTCTACCAAGGCTGCCTTGGAACTTTGTTATTTCCCGGAGCAGACCACGAAACAACGCAAAAAGATTTAGGACAAATAAACTTATCGGATTTGAGAAGTAATGAGCCCAACATACGACTAATAAACGTTTAGCTCTGTATATTTATTCAAAACAGTCGCTTTTCGTAATGTAGGATATTGAAAACTAAACATTTTTATTAACGACAAATGGGATTATGGTCCGCATTATTAACTTTAGCTCCTCTTTTTTCCAATAGGCCTTTCTCTACTGGATCGATATTTGACAATAAGGAGCGAGAAAACGGTCTGCAGCAACATTCTACCCTGGTGGCGTGGAGGTTTACATGTCAAACCATGAGAGGATTGGGAAGAATAGGGTCATTGCTTTTATTTCTAAGAAGTTGCGTAAATATCAAACCTGGTCGAATGTAATGAAAATTGAATCATTTCATCATATGCTATAACAGAAAATAGGATCTGGTTTTTAAGACTTCGAGAGAGATTGTTAATGTTCGTTCGAATGGACCTGAAAGAATAGCTGACCGAGGCCCGTGTGCAAGTGTTCCACATGCTAACCCATGAAGTAAGTTTGCAGCAACGTCCTTAAGAAACCCTGAAATGCACATCAGAGTCTGCTGTCGATCCTACTAATTGGTTCAACAGGGAATATTTCTTGGGCAACAACCTAAACTTATGTCACATGTCCCTTGGCTCAACTTGTCCCTTAACAAGTATGCACGCAGGCTAGTTATATATGGAAATCAAGAAATCTTTGCTCATCACGAAGCCCTGTCTTCAATGCCTTTCTAAAGACTTTAGCTGGGGGTGAAGCCTTTGTTCTAATAACGATGAAAACAATGATCTATTGCTTTGAACATTTAAAGAAAACTGGGGCTGGAAGGGCAGGACCTTCACACTTTCTGTATGTGGGTCTTGTATAGCGCTGGCCATTGTGTAACAGAGGTTCACCACAGATGACATAGACTCCATTGAAAATTTATCTGAACAAGAAACTCAATATCACAGCCAAACAACCTTAAGCTCTAAGTGTAGAAATAACGTTCAGGAACAATCTTGTGGTAGAGAGCCAGTCACCTTCCTAAAGAATGAAGAAAGCCTCAACCTTAATATGAAAACTAAGGCATCCATTAACGAAGCATGTACGTACGCCGGAGCAAAGGGTAGAGTCAGGTTTGAATTGTTTAAATGGGAATGGGGTAAGATACTGGTGAATCTCGTTTGTTTGGGGTAGGATACTGGATACTATAAGCAATTAGGCACTGAATAGAGGTTTTGTAGTGGAAATTATCCACACAGAAGAAGAGACAAGCAAAATGCCAGAGCCAAGCAAGACCAGGGGCTCTTGGGTGATCTCACAAAAGTCACTGCTGCATTTGCATCAAGCATTGCACGGCAGTTCACCGTCAATTGTATGCGACTTACACTAACATATTGACATACTGACACCCATCTAGGGCATGTACAGATCAGGTAAACAGCGGTTTAAATGGCCAAGCTATAAAAACCTATCGCGTTTTCAAAAAGGAATTTTTCCGGGTCGCCAGGTTCATGACTCTTCTGAAAAAAAATAATGACTATCTGATGGGACACCGGCTCTTAAAATCGAGGCTGCCTTCAACTTAAATCTCACAAAGCGCAAACGAGACACCAAAGCAAAACAAGGCTTCAAGCTGGTACCTTAAACAGAAAGTAGCAAATTATAAAATTCTTCACGGCAAACAGGAAGAGCTCTTATCTCTCTCTGTTATCGTCAAGGGTACCTTATCATGTAATTTGCCATAGTTGAATTTCAAAAACCCGTAGACCTGATAAAATTTCTCCAATCGAGGATCATGAGATGCGAAATCAAATCGAAATTCTTTGGAAAGTGAAAAATTAAGCCGCTCTCAAGGGCTGAAATGTTTCCGATAACAGAAATCCAAGTGGTCAGTTTTCTTGGGTCATCCAGAGTGTTATCGACATGGTCTGAAGTGTTTCTTGCATGAAAATCCCCAGTAATAGAGGGTAAGTAGCAAACGGGCTCCCACAGAACGACTTAGGAAAATGCCGTGGGCTCCAGTGCTAACAACAAACTTTTTAACAAGCAAAATCCATCAGCAAAACCAATAAAACTAAACGCATTACTGCCTTATAGTAAATCGTGAAGAGATTTTAGCTCTCGTGAAGTCATTGATTGTCGGCTTTGCTTCCGCACTTCAGTCATGAGCCCTGCTTTCCTTAAAATAAGATACGGCAAATCCCCGCAAAGAGCAACCTAAGAATTAAGACACCAACTGACTGTCATTCCTCAATAACACATCGTGCTCAAAAATCTACTTTTGCTTGAGTAATCATGTTCTTATCTAAAAGGAAATATTTGAACAAAATTAAGAAAGATAAAGTAAGATTTTATCTGGAATAAAATTCCCTTGGAAAATATGTGAAATTTTCCAATTCTAACTAACTAACGAAATAAAGATTTATTTCAATATTTCAGGACCCAAATAAACCTCTCAAAAATATATATAGTTGAAATGTTGAAATAATTTTGTGCGTGAGCTTAAAAAATTCTCCTTATGATTCCAAAGAAGTTAAAACAAAAACTCTTCACAATGAAATCTCTTTTTATGTACCTTGGGAAAAGGAACACAAACAAACTGACTTATGAACCCAGTTTTTTAATATACTAATTATTTAAACCTGCGAGCGAGGCTTTTTCGCTTATCTTACTGGTAACTGTGATTGTCCATTGGTTTAAAGATAACAAAATATTTGACAAATACAATATATATTTTTGCATCATAAAGTACATTGAAGTATAGATGAAAAAGAATGTAAACGGTTCACTTCTTAGAAGATAGAGAAAATAGATAGGGAAGATGTTTCGTAAAAGAAAATTACGAGACCATTTTGTGGCGATTCTCGGGTATTCACAGCTGGCAGATGATATCTAGTTATGTGCCTGAGGCAAGAAATTCATGACAAAATAAAGGTACCTGTGATTTTCAAGGTTAATGGAGATCTTTAAAATACATTGAGGGACACAACAACACTATTGGGATACAAAAGCATTTTCGAGAGAGGAAGTTGCTTGATAACTGAGGCAATTCTAAAGAATCTTTAATGGCTTTGAGAACAAAAAAACCAAACTGGCATCAGAAAGGAAAATTATGACAGTTTGACAAGATAAATGATTTCTAAAAAAAGGTATGCTGAAAGAAAGTGTTTAAAAAGATGACTTAAGCAATATTATAAAATATTTAATTGACAAACTGGGCTTTCAAAAGAGTGAAAATGTCCAGGAAATTGAAGCCAAGAGAAGGCCCACACCTAATTGTGACACTTAGTCTTTCCCAATTTGAAGGTATATTAATGCGCACAAAGCAGAGGATATTGGAATCAAAAACTGTGGACACGGGGACGAAGATAAAATCCTTTATGATTACAAAACTATAATTCACGAGCAGACTTGGGCTGACATTGAAAAAGTTAAAAGCTGCAAAAAGCAACAGGCTATGCCCAATAAAACAAAACTGGACAGTTTGGGAATCGCCAGAAAATATAAATCAAGGTTAACAATGAAAAAATAGGAAATTTTACAAACAAAGCTTCAAAGCAAACAACTAAATCTTTAACAACCCAAGTACAATGGAAACTGGAGAAAATAATCGACAGCGATTTGAGGAGGCGAAAGAAGAAATGAGAGGAACAAAGAGAAGATCAATTTGACTGGTAGAAACGAATCCGGGATGAAAAATATGAAGGTGAAAAAGAAAACTGAATAGGTCAAAGGAAGAAAGAAAGAAAGATGGAAAATAAGTGGGGAGCGGAGAGGTAATAAAGCTGTTGAACATAGCAGAATTGGGTTATTAAACCATTTATCACAAGTTATTATTATCTTGAATTTTGTACCGTCATGAGGTTTAAATAGCAAACCTAGAATGGGCATGCGGGTCGTCGAATGGCGTAACGAATTAGAAAAAACCAGCCACGAGAAAACCACAACAACTATTCGACTATTCACGGAAAATTCAAAGATCACTGGCGCTTATAAGGAGAATAGTTCAAAGCAGGCCTGTAGAACATAGGTACACCACACCGTTACTTGACTTAATACCATGACAGCAGCATTTAAAAGAACGGTTTAAACGATAAATGCAAAAAACATCTTCATTTTCTAATGATTTAATGCAAAATTCTGGTTACGGTATGTCGTTCCCAGGCAAAAAAGTACGTCATGGAGCCTTGGAACTAAGAAGACGCGTGCAGTGTTTGGCAGGATAGCAAAGTGTTGAACAACATCGAGTAGTGTGTTCTCAATGGCAATATTGTCCACGTTGATAAACAATATGTTGGGACTAACCAATAATTATGGAATGCAACACTGTTTGAGTTCAGTGATGAATGTTCTTGGGAAATTCTCTGTTCTTTCATAGAATAAAAATTGACAACAAAAAACGTTTGCTCTGCACGCGTAGGATGCTTGTGATATTCTGCCTATTGACAAATTACAGGTAATAGGACATTTTCAAGAGATGAAAAGCAAAGTTTCTGTTGATAAAACTTTATAGCGGATATAAATATACACGCATAGATAACAACATACTGTAATGGAGTTAAGAATGATGAAGTCATCAAAATCTATTTTTAGGATTCTTGAAAATCTCTGGAAAAAGTAAGGATGACCTTAGTTTAAAGTCTGCTTCAAATCGGCTGAGATATGGCCGTTGAAAGACCAACAGATCATTATAAGATTGCCATTATTTTGGCTTGGCTCGTAGACTTTAAGACGAAGCCTGAATCACAGTGATTTGATAAAGAAAGTGCATCATCTGGCTACCTATCAGGAAACTGGGCTAGATTCGACAGCTTTGCTACTAATTTAGTGGACCATTTTTCAATGTTTTCTCGGATTAAACGAACAGAATCGAAATGTTCTAAGAAATGTTTTTATGACGTCATCAATACTTAACTGTATTGCTTTAAATATATGTTCGCTTGAGTGCATAAAATAAACTTTGATTGAGATTTGGAGGATAGAAAGTACAATGCTTTTAAGAAGTAGAAATACAAGTGCAAATGACAAAATTTCCTGTCCCTTTTATTTTACGTAAATTGAGATCAAGCGAAAGCTGAGAGTTGAACACACAAAATTTTACTACTTTTCCAACAGAAGGAACAGTTTGTCTTTACTATGGCTTGAAATCAGCTTTGAACACGATCTTACAAACTGCTACTTATGAATAACCCTAATTTCATTAAAAAACAATTAAGAAAAGACAGCAAGCAATTTGAGCAATATCATACGCAGAGGAGAATCGCAGGCCACACTGTGGGTTACCGAGACCATTTTAAATGGCCTCACGAGGAAGACAGCGAAACCAAGTTTAAACAATCTACGTAGCAACAACATAATAATGTTAGATGTATAAAATGTAAAGCATTACCTGTTAGGATATTGTTATCTAAAATTTGCAAAATACTTCAAGTTATACCCGGAATGGTCGGCAACTAACTCGGAACAACCAGTCTTCGAGGAGATTTCTTTGGCTTTATAACACCCTTTTTTCTATCTTCTTTCTGCTTGTGTAGAAGATCAGAATTCTGAAAAAGAATAACAACGCAAAATGATTCGCAAACACTGACACTTCTGCGTAAATTAGTAAACAATACAAGAAAATAAGAGAAATACATCCAAGAAACATATCAGCTAAAAATATCTAATTTTGTGCAGATCAAAATGATATTTTTACTGTATATAATAAATTACTGTTAATTATAGCAAGCGTAATAGAAAAATTGATACTTCAACCGCATTTGTTAATTTCTAACTTAAAGTGGGATGCTTGATAACTTGTTACAACAAATTGGATACAATTGCAAACTGAATACAATTAATCAAAACTCGTATAAGTTAAGGTAAAAAATACCAATTTTGGGATTCTTATTAAATATTCTTTCCTCCACCAAATCTTCGTTATCGGTGAACAAAAGAGTATATTTGCTGTTTCGGCCTGTAAGGCTACCCTTCAATTTGATGCAACAACAAAAATTGGGCACACTCGGGTTTTCACTATGATTAACGTTTTGATCAGTAAATCAGAATACACTGAACAATTTCCAAAAATATTGGGAACGAACTAAAGGGAGAAAGAAAAACAATAAAAGCGAGGAAAATGGATTCACAGCTCGCTTTTTTCACAGCTGGCTGTCTAAACACGGTTTGGGCCTAGATGTAGATTCTAACCGCAGTTACTTTTGGGGTTCCAAAAAGACTCCAAAAGCAACATTTCACCAGACAGTGCTTGAAAAGACCAGACAAGTCCTATTGAAACCCAAGACCTGTCTGAATCTTCAAAGGCCGAAAATAATTACCAAAAAGCCTTCATAATGCCTAGCCACAGAAAACCTAAGACATGGATAGGCCTTTAGGAAATCTGCTATATTCCTAATATTCTTGGATATTAAATTCAAAGTTTTAGAAAATATCAGCCAAGGTTTCTAAGTTAACAGTTGCCTATTCACGTCTGGAATCGTCAACAACCTCAGCATTTTGGAAACAAAAGCTTCTATGGTTAATTTTGCTTGGAGTTATCTCCTCCTGCCCAGTCATTAGACAATGGCTAGTCATTAAGAAAACTTGGAGGAGGCAGAAAAACACTTTATCGGGAAATATATCTTGTTGACAAGGAAACCCAACATTGCAAGCATACATAAATAGATATAATAAAGAATGGATAAAGAACACAATACAAGATTGAGAGAAGTTAGAATTTTGATTAAGATCCTTAAAAGACCTCAAAAAAGGGTTCGAGTTTGTTAGCAAATAAAGAAAATCTTTGAATGAATTAGATTAAATTTGATTAGAATGGCCAGATATGTAGATACGAACAGGTTTATAACAGTTAATAAGTGTATCTAAGTCAAGGGTTCAATTCGTTTGCATCCTGTGAATTCAGTCTGAAATGTGATGACTTTTATATTAGTATGATATATGACGTATTAGTATGATACCAGTACTAGATGTATTAGATGATGCCTCTTTAAGCGTGGACAGTATGCTAGAGTATTGCCTGAAAGCCAATAGAGTGCTGTTTGTCTATGAATGTGACAAACAAGGCAACAGAATAACTAACACGGACCTGGCAGCTACCCAAACTTGAGATCTGTTGAGGTTATCCGAGAATCAAGGCCAAGTATTATAAGTCTCAGAATATCGAGTATCTAATACCGATGACAGAATTGTCACCGTGACTCATGAACTACTTCTAAATGCACAATGCATTATTTGAAATTTTTTATCAGTCTCTAAATTTTCCCAAAGACCGGCAGAAATGAAATAAAATTCACTTTGAAAAGTAAGGTAAAGCTTTCTCTAGAAAGGTGTCAACAACCAAATCACTTTAATCTGTTAAAGTATCACTATTTAGAAAGTGAAGCTGGAAAGTGCAGCTGCATTAGTTTAAAATGCTGGGCAGAAGATTAGGTTTCCTTGAATTAATGGAACTAAGCTAGTGGGAAACACTGTACTAAGCATAGGAAAGACTGCCAATTTTAAAATTTCAAAGCAAATGATAAAGCATAAATTTTCAAAGAGCTCTTCAATCGTTGTTTACGGATTCATTATTTGTGGTCAAAAATATTTATTTCACAGGAAACAAAGCTCTAGAGAATATATTCCGATCTTTTTGTCTCATGTGACTGATCCAAAATTATTCATGTTTATCAAAAACAAATGTCATCCTTGATGTTTATCCGAAACAGGGCTCGAAACAAAATTGATTTTTAATCTCTTTATTCACAAACCACCATTATTGATAGTAATATAATGGCTTAATCATTTGTAAGGGAATTAAAAAGTAGCCACAAGTGTTTGATGTTACCTCACGTAATCGGGTGGGGGCAGTGCTACATTATGCAGCTGCAAAAACGAGTGAAATGCAACGATTCTTAATTCGATGAGTAGAAGCGAAATAGCATCTTGGGAACATGCATTTATCAATTCAACAGATTTCACATCTTGTTCGAACAAAGAGCCTTAAACTCAAAGCCAACCGATAAATATCACTCACTAAGGATAAAACTAGGATAAAAAATTCTAAATAATGACACATCTCTGAACTTAAAACGAAACTTGAAGAATGTGTGATAAAACTGACTGGCAAATTTAATCTTTCGTTGAAAAACTGATATTTAGAGAGTTAAAGCTGCGAAACCAATATAACATTTCAAGGCTCGTGAAACAGAGAAAAAGAGGGCGGGCTTTTTCAACTCAGTAAGTGTGTAACAATGTGAGGTCTCGTATCAGCTTTCCAGCCAGTCAATGGGGCTTTGTTCCAGGTGGTAATATCTGCTCAAACACGAAACATTGGGAAAAATTCGGATCCTTACCTGAATACTTTCCCACTCCATTCTCTCAATTACTTCGCGTTCACGTCTTTTATCCTGTTAAATACGTATAAAGAAGTGAACATTATGATTTTTGTAAATCCAATATTTTGACACAAATGCAAACCTGGCTTGCTGATATTTTGACACCTCCAAACCAGTAAATTGCAAAAACGATTACGGAATAAGTTGGCCAAAATTCTAGGATACAACAAGCAGCAGTGCAATCAATAGAGATTGCTACAATCGGGAGCAATATGAATGGTATGCAAAATATCGAAGGATTTGTCATCAGGAATAGAAAAAGTTCATCTTCATGAAGATACACAAAAAGAGATCGTTTGAAGAAATTACCACAACTTAGTCAAACTCAGAGCAACAAATAATTGGAAAAGGTATGCACGAGTGGTGTATTTTTCTTTAAACGACAGAGTAGGGAGCGTGGAAATAAAAGAATGTACATATCTTTGCAAGAAATTTATGCAACACGTCTCTAAAAACTCTTCCTTCTCCTGAACTGTCCAACCCTATAAACAGCCGACACCAAAAGCAGTCGAAACCGACGCCTATGTCGCTTGAAGGGTTTTATAAACATGGTGATGAGTTTGAATTGGCAAAATTCACTTGTCAAACAACGATCAGTATTTGATTGGCTATAATTGGACGTCCTGTATACCCTAGCGGGCAACTGCTGCCTGGACTGGGGGCGCCCCATCTAACAACACCCCCACAACACACAACACACCAAGTGCAGCTCACATTACCCCAAACCGACACCATCACGCCCCACAGCACCCCGTTTCCATACCCAATAGCCCCCCATTTTCATAATCAAAAGCACCACACCCCACTCCCCACAGCATCACACCCCCATGCCCCATAGCACCACATCCCCATACCCAACACCACCATACCCCTCCTAACCCACACTACCACACCCTCACACAACCACACCGTACATTCCTCCTCACCTTCCCACCTTATGACAGCATCCATAAAGACCTCCAAAACCATAGACAGCCAGTGGAGATCGACCTCTGCTTGTGCATCAATGTATGCGTATAGATAGCTCAAAGTTCAAATTGCAAAAAAGAATACCAACCACGTAGTGAACAATACAGCTTGCAGGAACCCAGACCAGGAGGGAGAAAACCATAATGGTGCCAACGATATTCTCTTGCATGAATCGAGCTGTTTGCGGTAAAAGAATTATACGTCAACGCGCAGACAATGAGTTAAAGAATTACTAATCTATAAGATCACAATTTTGATTTTAATGACTGATAATAAACTTTTAACAAAACGGCAAATTGATAAAAGTTGTTTTTATAGAGGTAAACAGAATTTGAATTTATGAAAATCGTTCTTAGTCATTCCTGTCGAAGTTAATTGGCAATATTCCTAGCCTGAAATGCAAAAGTAAAGATTTATCCAGTAAGTAAATTATGGCGTGATTATTTTCATAGTCGTGAATACAAAGTTTTAAAGCATACCAAATTTGCTTGCTGTGAAATCTTCAAGCAAGTTGCTAAAGTAGTCCAAAACGTTCTTTTGTGTTTTCTTGCAAGATCCCTTTCGAAATAAGATGGAAAGAATACAGAGAAAGCTAGTACCAAAGAATACATAACAATATGTATAGTTAGCATCAGTAAACAGAACCAACAAATAAGGCGAGAAATTTTTCACGTTTTAATTATGTACAAAATATTTATCACTATATTTTTTAATTGTTTAAGCTTTAAAACGTCTGTAAATCTTTAAAATTCAAACGCGGGGAACTGCAAAATTATGGCTTCAAGGAAGATTAAACCTACATCGGTCATTTGTCGAGTTTATGGAGAAGGACAGTCATCAATTGTCATTTGTGAGTTACTAATATAATTTTCTTACTTTCATAGAGTTTCACAATTTCAGGCATTTGTACCTCAATAAAGCAACAATAATCGGGCAAGACCCATACTACGCCCCCTAAGCTTCTAGCATCTGCAACGCCGATGCTTTGTATCAAACAATCGGTAAAAACGTACTTTTAAGCAGGATCCCGTATACGATCCGGTGTCACATGGACCACCTTCATTATGATTCAGTGTTGTACCGTTGACGACAATCGGCTCACACGAATCTGTGCTGTTCGACTTTGAACAACAAATCTTGCAGATATCGTCAGCTAAGAAAAACGATGTTTTACAGAACATTAGAGATGAAATCCTGAGCAATATTTTCATCAGCTTTTGAAAGCATCTTTAAACTAAATCTACAAAAAAATTAAATTGCAAAAAAATTTCTCAGCGAGAATAATATTATCAAAGTGATCTCAAAAAGGCTTTGTTTTGGATATGTGGCAAATACAACCTTTAAAATGTGTGATGCTATCTTTACAGGACTTTAAATGCAGAATTAGCAGCAGGTTTCTCCTTGTCAAGGCAGGCTTAGTTCTCACACTCGATTATTGCTTTTGCAAGGTTAATTGGTTAATTGTTGTAAATACTTGTAGAATACTGAACACGTAGTTATTAAGATTACTTCAAGAGGCCATGGAATTTCACTTACCCTTGGAACACAGACATGATACCAAGCCCCTTTGCTCGCAAAATGGGAGGCACACACCATTGACACATTTTCCTCTATGAGAGAGCAAAAAGAAAACGGATTCAAGGAGAATACAGAAAAACTGTGAAATTTACAAGAATACTGCAAGGATGCTCGTAGATTCGCAGAAACATATGCAAATGAAAACTGAGGCTGGGGAAATGCTTATGAAACCATAAACGAGATGGATTGCACATCACATGCTTAGAAGAGTCCCTATATGTGTAAGTAACAAAAAGACTACAAGCTAGAGCAGATGCATTAAAAAGGAACTATTTCAGTACATCAAACTTCAGTATTAAATTTTCTATAGAAAAAGTGAACTTACTTTGAATAGGCGCATGGTACACCAGATAGCTTTGGAGCTTCCGGGCAATTGGTGCTGACGCCACTAGTACGCATTAAGGAAACTTCCGAGAAACGATGTCTACGTTCCAGGAAAAGGATTTAAAAAAGTTAGAATACAGACTAAGTCGGACATAAGAGTAAAATAGCGATTAACACTGAGATGCTAAACTATTCCGAAAATCTGCTGTGAGTTTCAAAATCAATAAAGCCGTCAAAGACAAGGCAATCTGTAAATTGATGGCTGGATTGCAAGGAAGTGAGGTTTTTAAGTGATGTCAACGCCGAAGAATAAAAAAAATATGTCAAATGATCTATGATTTAATTTTCCCACGAAAATCTCATAGAAGTGCCTTTACATAAATGACGTAGCGAAGATAGGTAAGAATGGTTTTTATAATAATAGCTCTGAGATAAAATTAAAAACTGAAAGAAATAAGCAGAATATGTAAACATAAAAAAACTCAAACACATAAGACAGGGAAAGGGTTTATCGAACGTCTGCACTTGTTTTGAATCATGCTGCGCACAAGAATACTTATTTGATATGATACGCAGCCAAAAAACAGGCGGTCGCATGATCAATGTAAACATAGGAAACAGAAGTGCTACACCCAAGCCCCATCCTAGTTTTCGTCGATTTTCCATAGAATGTATACCCTATTTAGGGGTATAATTTGCAAGGAAGATGGATACTTTTTAGGACTCTGTTGATACAATTGTGTTAGCTTCGTTGATGGTGTAGCAAAATTTCAAAGACAATTGTTTTATAGTCTATATTGGAATTATTCTTGATATCATAAAGAACCAAAATTTTGTTAAATTTTCGCTTCCACAAGATAACACATGCAAGATAACGCACAAAGATAACAAAATTACGAGGTTTTGCTTTAAAAGTGATTTTTAATGAATGTTTTAAATTTAGAATAACTTCAAGTGATTCAGAAAAAAACAGCCTTTCAACTTTTGAACCAAGCCAGTGAATTTTTCAACTCACAAGTAATTATTTTCAGAGTTGTATTACGATTGCAAAAAATTTCATTTTTCTTCTCATTTATTTATCACGGTGCTTGTGAATAATTAAACGAGAGAATTTTTGCCTAGGAAGTTGGCAGCCCTTCTCTTTTACTTGAATTGAGCAATACCATAATCAAGTTCCAGGGTTAAATTTTCTGCACCAAATATTACGTCAAGGAAATCGAACTGACGAAGGTCATGGGGACAAAACCTTACTGACGTGTCCTAAGCCAAGGCAAAGGCAAATCATTGAAAGGGCCTACGCAAATCGCTTTCAAATCACCCAGTACAGCTCGGAATGACAGAATGAAGCTATAAAATCCTTTTTCTAAGGGCTTTTGTCAAAATTTTTCCAGCCTGATCAGTTTTTCAACCATTCACTGATCAATGCTCCGCCTAAAGCTTAGATGAGATCTCTCTTGTATTATCTGAATCCGGGTACCGTATTACAGCACCGACATGTAATCAACTGAACAACAAAAGATCTTAAGATCTTCATTAGCGTCAATCCTTTCTGGAATCAAGACGCTGCAAGTCACACCACCAAATGTTTGCAGGGTATGATGCAATAACAAAGCCTGAGAAGAAGCTATTGTTGCACAAGAAGAAAGTTTTGTGCAAAGGACCTGGTATAATTGATTAGTGCTCTAAATGGCTTGCACATCTGGCGCTGAATTGGGAAAAGAGAATTTCATACAATGTCATTTGAAGTCTGAAAAGGTTCAAGAGAAGCATTCATTGAATGAGTTTATCAAATCAGGTTCAAGCCTCATGAAAGGATACTCGCAGTATGTCTCTCCTTGGCAAGCCAATGGAAAACTTTCCCTACATTTCTTTAGCTTGCTTGCGGGTCTGCAGTTTTGACAACACGGAGTGTTTGTATCACTGCGAAAAAAAAATATAAAGTGAAGCAAAATCTTATCAAAATAATGGAAATTTCATATTCAACTTTTAACTGCTTAGAATAATATTATTGCTCTCTAACGTTTGGATGATAAAAAAGGAAAAGAAAGGAAAGCATTTCGTTGGCTAACTGTTTTGGCAATACTGTTAAAGTTGTAAATAAATTCATTATTTGTATCCAGTGAAATTTCCATTCTTTTAAAATGCATTCTTTCGCAGTTTTGTGCTAGAAAAAAGAAAATTTTCGTCCATGTGTCAATGACCACCCAGACTTTAGTATGAATGGCGAATTTGGAGAAAAACAAATCTTTCCTACGTTTGAATCAAACCAGCAGGTTTAGAGTGCATATGCAGCGAAATTTGCCATTCCAATATTTCAAAAGAAGTCTATAGAATGCTTCACCCTTGTTCTTATACAAACAACAGAATTCCGATAAGTTAAATGGTTCTTTTTTTAATGAGTGTCAAAGCATGCACATTTTGCAGTTGCATTGCGAAATTTTATTTCCCGCTATGACGTTACAGTGACGAGCAAGGCAAAGAAATTTTAGTCAGGGCTGTTACGTCACTTATCAAGTCGAATTGTGCAAATTGTGATACTGGCGTGAAACTTTGCTATCAGGGGCAGTTTGATGCGCTTAAAAGATAGGATATCGACCCCAACTGAAAATTTCCCCCTTATTACTATTATTAGCTGGGGTAATGTGCCCAAAACTCTAGAGGCGATATTGCGATATCTCTGCTGTAAGTAAGTACAATAACATGAAACTTTGTAGCAAATTCATATCGTATCTTCGTCTCACTTTGGTACAATAGCATGAAACTTTCCAAAAAGGGGTAGTTTGATACGTTAAAAGAGATTGCCCCTTGTTCTCTTAGTCTCACTTTGGTACAATAACACGAAACTCTGAAACAAAAGACAGTTTAACACGCGCAGAAAAGGATAGGATATGGACGAAAAATGAAAAATGAACCCATGTGCTATTTTTAGACTTGAATAAAGGACCTTCATTGGGTGGGGCTCCTCATTCATATGCCATTGGCGATTAAAAGAAAACCGTTTGTTCGTCATGCCAAAATGATACGTAACCAGAGACACGCCTTGGGTTATGATGCGTAACAAGGCATATGCACGCAACTGATCTCTAAATGCATCCTAAATTATTTAAAACTCCGTAGTCCGTTTGCACCAAGGTCCACGCGACGAATTTGAAAGTGGGGGGAGGGACAAGGCTAGCAAAATTAGGGGGCCAAGACTTCTTTTCCTTTTCATGCTGGTATCACAATTCGCACAGTTCAGGTCTAATAGTGTACTTAGAGCCAAGACTATGAAGGTAAAACACCTATTTGAGGACTGGGTTCCAGTACCCCATTCTAAAAATAGCATCAAGGGCAAGATTTTCATATAACTGTTTAGTTGTTTGAAAGAGTAAAGAAATCTACATTTAATATTCATGTAAAAGAGAGTAATTATTTATAGAAGAAAGTCTAACTAGAGACATGGGCACCAGTACCTTATTCTAAAAATAGCACCAAGGGGAAATTCTTATTTCATTTTCTCTTGATATATTTTAATATCTTATAATGCACATACTGTTATTTTCCCTTTTGCACATTTTTCATAAATCAGTAATGATTTGTGGAGATTGGCCTAATTCAAGGACTGGGGCCAAGTACCCTAACCTAAAAATAGGTTTTGGGGGCATTTTTCGGCTTGTGTCTGTTCGGCATCGTCATCAGAAATTACCCCCAGTGTGCCAATTTTCATGCTGGTATCACAATTTGCACAATTCAAGTCAAATACTGTGCTAAGAGAGCCCAAACTAGTTTCCTGACTGCTGTCGACCCGACTCATCACTGTGATGTCACAAACTGGCATTGGTTTTCACAAGTACTAACTTACTTCAAACTCTGATTAAACACATTTTCGCTGGTCCAATTATGACAATTTTGGTGTCAAACGTATCAGAAAAGATTGGAAAATATAACTCTTAAATAAAAACAAGACATTAAATTTCGCTGCATAGACACTTTAAGGCTTTGAAAATGACCTTAAAAATGTTAAAAATAATTAAAAAATGACCTTAGAAATGTTTTTTCAAAGCCAAACTAAT
The DNA here is from genome assembly GCF_013076305.1 of Rhopilema esculentum. Next base: position 9,967,833 of record NW_027019640.1, read on the forward strand.
TATATTTTTATGAATAACCTGGAAAAGAATGCTTGCACATCTTTTCAAAGTGAAAGCATAATCTGATACCCACCTGCAAGTTGCCCCCAGCTTAAATTTACAGTTTGTACTGCAGCATTTGTCGGTATCGTTGATCTTGGCATCAAAGCCGGGGTCACAGTCCTCGCTTTTAGAAGGATCATTCTTATTTATCTCGACTTCATTATTTCCACAATACTGGCCAACTTTGCCTACGATCAAAATCAGACGATTTTCAACTAGAAGCTAAAAACAGACACGAATAGGTAAAAATAGGTCTTGTCGGGTTGAAATATAATTGCGTCTTGAAGAAAAAGAGAATTGTGCCAATATACCTGGTTATTGTAGCACAAAGAAGAAAGAGAAGACGTATTATAAGGACTGCACGAAGATGGTTAGGTAGAAGTGTCTATCTGTTTGAGTTCAAAATTAAAGAAACAAGACCAACTTCTACGAGTTGAACCAGGGACACCAGCTCATCTCACTGCTGATTTAAACCTTGCAATTTATTGTGGCTATCGAATTTCAAGCACTTGCTTGGTGGACAGCATGCATTTAAACCAGCCCTTGGTGTGTACAACCCTTGGATACGCTGCTAACAGTTAAACTTCACTTTATATGAAACAAAAATTATGCTTCAACTCGAATCCTTGATACAGAAGTTCTACACTGGCTGGCAATATAACGACATCTAAAAACACCAATGGTCTAAACAGTGCTTCCAGACAAGAGTGTGAAACTTGTATCAATTAGAAAAGCTAGTTGGCCCATTAACTACTAACCCTTTAAAGTTCTGTAATTTATCCGCCTTTTTATTGATCCCAAGCAGTGACGTAACGGTGTTTAGGACCAAACTCTGGCACCTGGAGCCCCCCGTTCTTACGGGCGCTGTCTCAAGTTTTCCTAAAGAATTTCAGGTAACTCCGTTACGCCACTCGCTGCAGGATGTAACTGTTTTTAACAAGAGACAGGATGCCCTTCATTCTTCTTCACAGTTAAATTGAATCAAAACTATTGCTTGTATATCTTAATCTTCTTTAGCCTAAATCCAAGCTAGATGCAAACGTATCGTTTTCCTACCAATTCAATCAAATATACTGAAATATACTATCAAAATACGAGTCTAAACCTTACAAAAACGCTTTGATTCATGAAAGTTGTTTTTAATTTTCAATTTCTACTTGATAGGATTTATAATTTGTGGCCTAGGAATGTTTTGAAAATAATAATTAAATATATCATTCCGAACAACGTCTGCAAATTCATATTTGCTTTTTCTGACTTTGATAATCTTGTACTTTTTTGACTGAAATCTCACCAAGAACTTTTTTTAACAATATTTATACCAATCTGCTTTGGTAAAAATAATGAAAGACAAAATAACACCTAAAATGGCAGCAGCATGGTTTGAGGTTTTCGAAAGGGCGGTCTGTGAGAACGAGTAAAAGCGAAAATTTCATTTTGCCTTTCTTAAACGCCTTCTTATGTTACAAACTGTGCTGCGTAGCAAAATATCGTTATTAAATTTCATTTTTCAAACTTAAAGATTGAGGTTTATCAAAATGCTTGCCTTCTTCAAAGCAATTCTTTTTTCAGCAACATAAACAGTTTAGCTTAACAACTCCTGAGATTCTAACTAGCAGACACGACACTTGATGTGCTCCACCTCAGTAAAACTGAAGGATAACATAATATGTGACGTCGAAGAGCCTAATTAACCTCTTGCACTTCTTTTCTCACAAAGAAATAAGGGCAATCAGTTCAGTTATCTCTATTGACAAAGTGATCAGAAAGGTGTCTCCAAGTAAAACACAGCTAGCCAAAATCTTCAGACAAGAAGATCAATTAGACTAATAACCTCTACGACGACAAAGAAAGACATAGTGGTTCTCTTCTAACATGAATCCATTGACAAAATCAGTGATCAATTGACAATACTTGACAAAATCAGTGCATCACGAAAATTGACAATCCAGTACGAAAGAGTCGAAGAGTCGAAATGTTAATTTAACTGATTTGAAATTATGTAACCGGACTGTTTTAACTTTCATACTTGATTGTCGATTTTCGTGATGCACCCATTTTGTCAAGAATTGTCAATTGACCACTGATTTTGTCGATGGATTCATGTTAGAAGAGAACCACTATGTATTTGTCTGTCGTCGCACTGGTTATAAGTCTGATTAACAAGCTACGTTTTCTAAAGTTAAGATCAATAGGGAATGTAAGAGGAAAATTCAACTCTTCAACTTAAGGGCCATTGCTACTGAGGTAAAAGGTCTCACCAAAACAGTGGCCTTTTCAACCACGATTAGTGTATTGCAGTGACGAAACTAACAAAATACAAATTAAAGTAAAAGAAATTAAACCAGGCAAAAAAATTATGATAAAAAGAGAACTGAATAATACAGAACGGCTTAATTGAAAAAGAATGAAAGAGAGGTCATTTTTAACTAGCCTCGTAATTACTTTCTTTACAGGTTTTCATGTTACAGTCAAAATGCCAAATGTAAACAAACAGCGGTGAAAATAAGGAGCTCGTGTACAAAAACTGACTTAACAGGGAGGATTGAAAGAGTGGAAGACAAAACAGTCTGCCATATTTCGAATGACTAGTTACACACAAATTTGCTTTTTTTCAACTCTTATTTTATACCTGCTAGCCGTAAAGTGCAACACTGGTATTTAAACTCGGTCATGGGCCTATTATCGCTTTGATGTGTTTTCATCCTAAATTCATTATCATCTTGACATTGAAAGGTAAGAAAATGATGAGTAAGGATCGATAAACAGTGTTTGATAGGGCAGTGCAAATAAATGTAAAGTGCTTTACAATACAGAGCTAAAATAAGAGCAATGAAGAAAGACCAAAACAAGAGTCATGTGTCAGCGAGTGGAAAAAAGTGAGTAAAAGCCAAGGCGGTCATACAAAATGTAAGTGGATGGGTTGACTACACTCATTTTTTATGAGAAACAAAGGTCGATGTTGAGTACTCCAGTTTCTTAATGTTCTGGAAATTTCAATACTCATTGTTTCTTAAGAGTTTCTTAATTATGATGTTATGAAATGTTCGTGACCTTTTTTATCACGTCAAGAGATTCGCTTCTGTTCTGATGCTGTATTTAGATGTGGGAAGTATATTTTTATCCCTTGTGTCTTAAGTTCTAGGCCAACAGAGCAATCATGTTCTTTGATTTTGCATAATTTCGTTGTTCTCAGTTTTATCACGATTTAATAGTTTCTTAATTTTTTGGCTTCGAGTACTGAAGTTTCTTAATTTTTTCTGGCTGTCCAGTACTCGTTTTTTATAGCCAGTTTCTTATAAAAAAAATGAGTGTATGTTCAGTTCACTGTTAATTAGGTAGATGTTCACTGTTGTCAAATGTATGAAAACTGCCTTTCTACAAAAACTACAGAGTGCTTGAGTCAGGTGGGTCATTAGACCACTTCTGTTTCACTGAGAAAATCATCTCAAGCAAAAAGTTTGAAAAGTTGAAGACTGCACTGTTGCCAAGCAAAGCTCGTTTAGTTGTATTGGCCAAGCCATGGGAATTTGTCTTTCTTAGATAAACTTCTAATCTAAGTTTACTTTGTATTCTATGCTATGCAGTAGTTTGTTTTTGTTCCTAATCCCGAGATAGCGAATATGATAATCTAATCAATATATCAGGATGAATCGCTATTGTCTCTGTTAGAAGCAGCAATTTCCTTTGAATGAAGAATAACGATTAGTTTGTTCCCAGTCACGGACAACCACAGTCCACCCGACGCCATTAGGCCGGCGCAATAACAGTCAAGTGTAAATACAAAAAGCCAATATGTATTCGAACTTGGAATCCGACCCGATTATGACTGCGAATTAATCGCTGTGCAAAACCAACTGACTTTGTTGCCAATCAGTGAAATCCGGATTAACACAGAAGCAGGACCGAGGCGAATAGGCGTTAATAACCTTGCTAATCTCTACATTCATTTCATCGTTGCCACAAATACCCTTGATCCTTGAATCGAAGCGTTCCTTCAGGGCAGTGCGGGTCACATGCTCAAAAACTATGGATTCGATTGCAAAGACCAAGATACAACATTTTGTTTGAGGGGGCCGATAAATAAGTGTAACAACAGCCATATTTTACAAATAAAATCATTTTACTTATATTTTACTTATGCTACTTAAGTTTTTTGGGGGGCTCTTGCCCCCGCCCCCGGTATCTCGGTCCTTGTTGGATTGTATCAAAAAACGATGATGCTTTTTGAGGTCTTCGTATATTGTGTTTCATATGGATGGTTTAGCTCCGTCTCCATATATCAGACCAACTTTTACGACATCTATTTGCAATTAATTCAGCACTGAGATGCTTTGTTCATAGACAGAAAACTGTTTATACAGCGCCCCGTTAGATAGACCCCAGAAAGATTTCCACTAAATGGCAATTTCATTGCTAGCACAAGCGTAATAACAATTAGTGACGGAGAAACAACCTTACACGAACGTAGTGGGTATAGGAAGAAAGATACCTTTCTAAAGAACCCCACATTCGAACAAAGTCAACGTACAGAACCTTGCATACGTCCAATTACACACATTTAATAAAAGGGACATTCAATTTTCGCATGTGTACATAAGCCTCATCTTTTAAGATTTAAAACTAAGCCTCGTCTACGCGACCAGTTTTTTGTTGACAAAATGGCAACCTTTTTTCATACGCTTTTACTGGAAAAATAAACTGATCATGTAGATTGAGCCAGCCGCGCTGTGGCTTAACCTCATTCTGCTGTATTTTTCACAACACCTCTTTCTTCCTTAACCCTAAGGGTCTGGATACGAGTCAAAATGGCAAATGTTGTTGCCACGTCGCTTACACGAGCGTGCTTTTAAACTGAAAATTTTCGTTGCGTAACATTTAAAAACTCGCATTTCACGTTTCTGAATAAGGAAGCTTGTAAAGGAAAATTTCAATTTGACTTAATCTACACTACGAAAACATTGAAGAAATTTGATTGGAAACAAGAAAATAGCACGTCTAGAGCAATTGCATGTGCAAATAGCTGCACTTCAACAAAAGTGGATAAAAACCTTCAACATAAATAAGGATATCTCTATTACTGCATTTTTGAAGCTTTGTTAATGATTCAATTAGAATTTTGAACTATTAGCATGCATAAATCGACCAAAAACGGCTACAATAAAAGCAAACGTTTTCAAACACACCAAAACATTTCATTTGACACTTCCAAGAGCAAATGGCAAGCTTAAGTACGTCTAAAATATTTGCGTTTATCAAAGCCATCATAAATTTTGCATCACCAAAAACCTGGAGGTAAATCTATTAATTTCTTCCAATTTCTAACTTTATTTTCAAATGACCTGCCAAACAGAAGGTAGAAATATATCAAATATTTCGCTATGGGAAAGGATTTCCACTAGCTACATAAAGAAAAATACAGATAGTAATACTTACTTCTAAAGCAACTGGTTCGTTTGGCCACTAGTACCTTGTCAATAGACCTCAGGCTACACGGTGAAAATTTCTAAAACAAATGAAAATGCAATTACATTTTCGCAGATTGACGCTCATGATCCACTTTTGATCCATAAAGAACACCTTTTTAGCGATCCATTTTTACTGCATTTTATTGATACCTTTTGTGTCCTTATTACATTGGCTTTTTGATGCAAAATTTCACTTTTTCGACCACTTGTTTGTCAACTAAGTTGTCCCAATATTGCATTCATCAAAGCATAATAAGCTACACAACAAAAGGCAAAAATGAAAAGTAAACACTGCTGCTTAACAAGCAATAACAACAATTACCTCAAAAATGCCTAGGATAAGAAGGAATTCGGGGAAGCAAAATGTCACCAATTCTGCATTATTCGGACCATCAGTTCTTAAGATGCTCAGGCAGTGACAAACCTTTGGGTTTCATGATAGACGATATCGGTGACGCCCTTCTGAGACTTGGGTATGCGTTTGCCGTTTTACTTTTAGCTGCTTTAGAAAATTTAGGACAAAAGGGAAACAGACAATTTTGTCTGTCAAGTTGTTGACATGATTCTTTTGGCATGTTGACATGGTTTATCGACACACAAAAAACAACATGATTAAAAATAAGTAAACATCAAATAAATAAAAAATTAAAAGTGCTAGCTTCCAAAATTATCGCAATTTCCATTTTGATGCGGATCTTCTTATTTTTAGGATAATTCTTAGAAAATCCTACCTTTAACAAAAATTACGGTCAACTTAAGCAAACTCACTTTGTTATTTAGCTTCAACCCAGAAACTGAGGTACTGTGCATAATGAACTTGCCACCTTTCGATTCTCCAGGTGAGCATTCAGATGTGAAAGGGTCATGATCTGAACCAAAGTTATGGCCTAGATAAACAGGATGACACCATTAACAAGACAGGCAAGACAAGACAGGATTTTAACAGCTAAACTACAAACGTATGGATTTGGAAGAAATGCCAGCAAGTTTTTCCATAGTTGTTTAACACTCAAATTGCAAAGAACAGCCGTAGAGCTAAATGCAGCAATAGGCATTTTCCATCGGGGAATTTGAATAGCTTACAGGGTGATCTGTTATTTTCAACATGCCTATAAATCATCTCTTTTTACTGACATAATGCAAGAAAAATATAGAAGGGGAAACAATTTGTTATAATCGTGCAAAATTAGATCGTGTGGCTGTTGAATGAAGACCTGGCAAGATTGCCACTGCATAGTACCCTTTTGGAAATTCCACCCCAAGTACCCCACAAATTCTTAAGGGTGCAGTCTCACTGCCTTCCTCTAGCAAGCAATGCAACAAACGACTGATGGATGCACTGATAAAACATGAAATACCACCAGGTACTTCACATTCATTCGCCGTCGAATCATGCCGGTATGCTAGCATCTCTTGGTATCGGCCATATGGCAATGCAATCATCACAGAATCAGTTGCCAAAATTTATCTGATCTCTGTTTAACAAGCCTATTGATAAATAATCAGTAAAAATAATTTGAATGAGAGTCCTGAGATCCCCGTAGAGGCTTGATTGTAAATTAAATATTTAGCTGGTGGCTTATTTGAGGAATGACTCATTTCCTTACGGCATTTCTGACGTCAGAGCATATCAGAGAAAAGCTAGGGATCACTTTTAACAAATAACAGATTTGGAGCTCTTGGTTAACTGTAAATTTATGCGGAATATGCAGTGTAAAGACATACCTAACTCTGTAAGAATCCAATTGAAGTTGCGTGAAAGGAAAGAAAAATGAATAGGGTTATCTTTTCAAGTAATGACTACGTACAACTATCGATTGTTTAAAACCGTTTTACTTCAGCCAAGGAGAAGAACTTACTATGTTTAGATGACAAAATTGCTCCTAAAATTCATTATGGTATATGCCAGATGTAAACACCGTACACTAGAGAGGAACCAGACGATGCACTACTTTATATTACAGGTTAGCTAAAGAACAGCTTCTGGCATATTTTTTCTCTTTAACTGTAAGTATACTATCTCATATCGAGTATGCAACACAGTATCCTTGTCTGATAATGAACCTCTTGACCTGGCGGGTACACTGTTGCTGTGTAATAGGACATAAGAATCTATAGTGTAAGCTGCATCACAAGTAAAAGGTTGTTGTGGTTGCAGTTTTTCTATCCGCCAGCTCAAACAAGATACATTATTTTTAACTTAGATTTTTAGAGAAGTACAATCACGGAACCGTTGCACGAAATTATATAATCCTCTGCACGAGGGAAGACCATACAAAATTATACACGTGGTTCCAAAGTGTGCAACTTACGAGCCGGGTCACAACCTAGGGCTACCAGCCCTCATCATCACATTGATTTATGCATGAGGAGACCATCGTGGCTTATAATGGCAAAATTGGAGATAACTACTGACCAGTTTTGCTTGATATTACACTATGATTAATTACTACACTACGCAATTGCCCGAATGCTTAAACAATAAAAGCGAAATTGGGCTTAACTAGTGGTAAATACCGACTAGACAGTGGGAGGGACAACAACATGGTAGGTCCTTTTTTAAAACCAGTGCAAAAACGTCATAAAAACTTGTATCTAGACAAAACCAAGTTCAAGAGAATATAACGGCTAGGCCAGCTCCCTGTAGGAAACATGATCTGAAGTAGATCACATGACAGTGGACCATTGAATCGTGCAGCTCAACAATCATTTTCTTAACAGTACACAGTCGAGGTATTTTTTGGGCACCGACAAACTACCTAAGCGCGATCCAAATATGGCTTTCACTACACAGCTAAAATACTGTCATGCAGAGGTTGAACTCTCCATTTCCGGCTAAAAATCAAAATACCACTACTGAAAATGTTTTGCGTATCTTACTGAAAGTGATTGCCCAAGCTATGGCCACCATCAACATTTGAATCAAGGATAGACTCTTCTGGTTGAAAAAGTCTGGAGCTATTAAACCTATCTTCGTTCACCAAATTTTTCAATTTGACCACTCATATTTGCCTTAAACTTCAAACAACAGTAGCACTTGTTATCGAACTTCTTACATGATATCACTTATGCATTTGAAACTAATAGTTTATCGGGGCAACGAAACATGAAGTATTGGAGGCTTTTAAAAATATGCAAAAATGCATGATGACCAAGTCTGGTGAAAATAGCTGTTTTAACAATTGGTTTGTAAACGAGACCAGGCCATCTTTCTGCACTAAAGTCCTGAGTAGGTTGTCAACATATATGTTAAGGGCGTGCAACATAAATAATTGCTATGACATCTGCTTTCAAGGAAATGTTTAGCAAAGGGGAAGGTAACAGGAAATATCAAATTTTGAAAATTTTCTTCTAGCCAATCTTATAGAATCAAAATATTTATCTTGACATAAAAGAGGCATATATTTGCAACAAGCATTCACGATACAGGAAAATTAAGGAAAATTAACGAAGAATTCCTGTGCTAATATAAATCCATTAGTTTGAATTTAAATGTCACGCCCAATACAGAGAAATGAACAAGACTATTGTGAAGGAAAAGATAACGATCATAATTAAACATACCATGAGCTGTTACTACATCAGCCTCTGACGTCAGCAGTCTCCTCCCCCAGTTCATGCTGCTACTCAAGCCACTAGCTAAATATGCTACCTCCCCTTTAAAATTTTTGTAAACTAGAGAAGAAAAGTCAACATCAGTCTTCAACTTAAAAATGTATCGAAACAAAATTACGTCGTAGGTTCAAACACACAAAGGCAGGGTTGAAAAAAAGTCTCTGCATCCAAACTGTTGCTAACATGAACTGGGAATGAATGCATACTAAAGCAACACATTAGCTGTGTAGAAAATTGCAACAAACATACAATGTCTAAATGGCGGAAATAATGCATCACTGCAAACATAAATTTTTGAAATACAATGAAGCAAACGACATGGCGGTCAGTAGCGTAGAGAGGGGAGGCAAGTGGGGGCAAACACCCCCCCCCCCTCAATGGCAACATATGACTTTGCAAAAGAGCATTTTTTAGCGTTCGAAAGGGGGTGGACCACCATTTTGCGTTCAACTCGCTTTTACCGCCCATCTTACCACCACGGATACGCTACTAATGATGCTCACTTTATAGTCAGGGATTGTTCGCAAGGCCATTGAAACCAAGAGAAACAAAATTTTCCAAGCCTGAGCTTTGAATTTTTTCCTTTTTGAAGTAAGGTTAAGGGTGTCTGGAGAAAGGATGAAAATTCCCCTGAGAGTTGTGTTAGCAAATTGTCATATTTCTACCGAGCATAGATCTTTTTGGAGTAAACTGTGCTTCCTAAAAGCGACGAATAAAATACTACTTTGTTGAAGAAGTAAGCGCCATGGAATTTAAAAATGGACGGAAAGCAATATTTTTTCGGATAATAACATTTGGAGCAATCAATGTTGGCTTGACCAGAGATATTTACCAGACAGGCGATCAGACGATCAAGCGATCAGGCAACCAAGCGATCAGGCAATCAGGCTATCAAACAATCAGGCGATCAGAAAATCACTCCAGGCAATTAGGCGATCCGGTAATCAGACGATCATCCCACATTGACTATGAATCACTACAAACAGACTCTTTGGACACAGCCTAAGCTTAAGCCTAAGCATTAATTATGGACTTACAGCGTAGAATCCCTGTTCTAGGTTAAGAACAATGTAAGGAATTCCAGTGCTCAGCACATGGACAAAAAAATCGTTGTAGCAAGCCAAAGCCAACAGTTTTATTCCCAAATCAGTAGAGATGCTGTAGTTCATGAAGAAGGGAGGGCCTTTTGCTCGTGGCATTTTCTAAAAATGTTGTTTTGATAAGTCAGTTTACTAATGTATGTCTTCAACATTGCATTAATTCTCTCTTTGGTATTGCAAAAATCGTCAGTATGTCGATTTCATTTTACTTAAAAAACACATATAAAACGCTTTAAAATTATCCTATACGATCTCATGAAAGATTTTTCTTCTCAACCACGTGTTTTATTCTAATGAAAGGATTAGAGGAACGCTGAATACAATCAATCAAGAATTTCAAATATAAAAAATACGATTGGAGCCAAGCAAAGTTCTATCCTTCTTGAATAAAAGTGTTTTGGATTTATTTTCATATTACCTTTTGCTTAATTTCAAACGGGTGGCCTAAATCTTCTTACAACTCAGTATTCTCTTTGTTTTCTTCACCCAATTTTCAAATGACATTGCATTCAATGTGTATCAATCATTCTACATTTTGCTTCCGAATTACATATCATTGCTTTTTCAATAAGCGCGTTTTCTCCATAAATTTTTCCAAAGAAATGCCACATATCCATCTAAGCCAAGTAAATGTAAACTTCAGTATCAATTCAAGAACACTAGTTCAACTTGCCAGCTAGAATCACTTGACTATTACTCATAAGAATAATGACACGACTCTTCACGGTAAACCAGAAATTGGTTATTGCCCAAGGCGTTATTTCTTACTAATGCCGCAATATTTTCGGTAAAGTGTTTATGGGAACCGAAATGAGATGATGATGTCTGTGGTAAATACAGGCAAAAACACTTAGCTCCAGAACACCTTTCCTGGAACATCTCTAACTCAGCCCTAAAACATTCCGATAACTTCGAAGATAATTTTTTTCTTCCACTTTCACTCAAATCTGAAACGGTCATTTAAGCTGTCAATCAATCAAATTAACATTCCGTCATTTTCCCTGTCAAAAATATGACCAAGAAAATCGTCTTTTATAAATCAAAATAGTTTTGACGATATAAGTTTTCTGACATTCTATGTATGTAGTAGAAACGTATCGCAGTCACAGATAAACCATGTTCTATGTTGTAGTCTTAAAAATGCAGGTGGATTACATAATTTCAACTATCTTCTCTGAATTTAGACCCTCTTTTGCAAGCCTATTACGTATGCCCTGTAAGGCACAAAGCAGATGCATTTGGCAACAAACATCGGAACCTTCTAAGGACTTTTGCACAGTTTCCAATCTTAATATTTGAGATGCACCTTCTCAACATTCCGTTGAAAGAAAATTCAACTCATGTCCTTTCTTCTCGATACTGTAATTAAAATATACAGTCCACATACCGGGAGAGCAAATGCCGCCAACAGTTCCAGCCTTTGCATTGGCAACATACGCAACACCAATAACGCCATCAGCAAAATCTTGATACGTGAATAAATGTCCTAAGCAAATATCATTGTCCATCCATGTCCCTTTGCTAAACGCCTAGTCGAATGACAAGCAGAGATAGAACTTCAGTTGCAAGACGAATAGAGAGTGACTATCAAATATGACTGCTAGAAATAACAAAAGGAACGGAGAAGGACATTCTCTCGACATTAAGTTAAAGGTGTTTGAAGAAAATAGCATTTGAGCTCTACGGAAAGTGAAATGTTTGCAAAATTTAAAACCTTAACAACTCATGCCTGCAATTAATCAAACGAAAAAGATTTTGTTAAAAGAATGTGTTTAAGATTTATTAAAAATTCTTCAAAATGTACCAGGACTCTTCATCTGATGTTCTCTATTTTTACTATTTTATTTACAGTTAAGGGATATCAATTACATACAGTTAATGCTATTTAAAATGAGATGAATTGGGTAGTTAAAAATGAGCTACATGATCCATTCAATTAAAGTACATGTTCTTTACCGATTTTGGGAAAAGAAAGCTTTAAAAGAAGAAAATTTGATTTTTTCGTAAAAAATGATGCAAGATGTAAAAATCATCTATTCTCTTCAGTTAAAAAGGATTAAAAAATTCAGCGATATATTTATATAAATGACCGGTTTAAAAAATCAAATAAAAGTAAAAACATGGCATGAAAAGGTGAAAACATTTGCACACCAGAAGCTATTTTGGTTCTAACGCATGCCAAAATTTGACACCGTGGATAAGGGTCAAGAAATTCTGAACTACAATCTTGGACAAAATTGTGAGACAAACTTGAATTTTTGACAATACAAGACAAAGTTCAGAAAACGCCTCAGCCTTCCAATGGATGAAATTTTGTCCCATTTGCCTTCCTCAAAACTTTCTTTGTATCTTTTGAATAAACGTTTCATAGAAATGGAATTTAAATAAAATTATCTATGGTTAATAAAAAAATTATTACAGGAATAACCTTAATTCCCTTACCCCCAAATCAATGTTGGAGTTGTAGACACATCATCTAAGAGCAATTCAAACAGCTTCAACTTTGAAAAAAGGGGGCTGGGGCAGGATTTTCACCTTTTTGAAGAAGGGTAATATTTTTTCGAAAATCTCAACCCTTTTAGCCGGGATTGTAGATCAGGATCGAACCGAGCCTTGAATGGAATGAAATTATCGAAAAACTTAAACTCACAGTAAGAAGGTCTTCTTCTCCCCACGATTTCGGTTTGTACTGATTGTACCCAGGTCCTGAGGAGGAGCTTGGCTCACTGTGCAGTATGACCTGCAATGCAAGAAATAATGAGACAAGCGAAGAAAAATAGCTAACACTTCTTATTGATCTTATTAATGTAGCAGCTATTCATGAGAAGAAAATAAGAATAGAAGAGAATAAAAAGAAGATAAAAGAACAAACGGGCGAACAACAGCGTAAAATACGAGCAGAACTGGGAACAAATATCCAAGACAGACCTTTTTAAAGGAAGCATTAGCAAAACTAGCAAAAAGGGCTGATAAGACGAAAAGTACTTAAGAGCTGATGAAAAGTGCGAGGAAAATTTGGTTGAAAGAAAACAAAGGCAAAATCTACGTTACTGTCAAATTTAAAAAAAAGGAATAGCAGCTCCAAATCGTTCCAAAAATATTGTAAATCTTTGTACAGTCATTTTTGCAAAACTCACCGAAAAAGAAAGATAAAAAAAAGTAAAGTTCGAAAAAATAATACCCCCCCCCCTCCTCAAAATTTTGTGCTCTTTCCTTTTGCAGAACATAAATGTGCTGATTTCTACTAGGATTCAATTTCAGACAAAAGATACCTTATTAAGACTTCAACGTTTCACTAACTCAAAAAATTTAAAGAAATGCAACAGCAACAACGAAGTAAACATGCAAACTTACTGGCACATTTGTCTGAAATTTTTAGGCCAAAACTATTGCAACAATTAGGCCAAAACAAAAACTTTTAAGCCAAAGCCATAACTATTAGTCCAAAACAAAATAGACAAAATAAACTTTTAGGCCAAAATAGCTTTACGACAAAAACAGAATAAAAAGGTAAAATGATTTTAAATAAATATTGATTAAACTTCACACCTTTCGAACCTCGAGACCAATATTTCTCAGTCCTGAAGGCCACGTGATTGTCCGATATATCTGATCTACTCTTTGAATAACCGAAAGCTAAAAAAGAAAAGACGTTTAACAGAAAGAATAAAAAGCATTAATTAAAGCAGATTTTATTAAATAAAAAATCAGTGTAATATAATCTATATATTCATTAGCTTCAGCTAGAAAAATTGATTTTTTCTGTAAATTGATAGGAAAATCGGTAATTAAAAACACCCTAGCTGTTGAGATATTATACTGTAACCAAGTTGTGGATTTCAATGAAATTAGAGTGGTAGAAAAAAATTTGATCAACGGAGCAATGTTTGCATATTGTCTATAAAAGATTGGAAAGGATCTCAGATTATATATGTTAATCAGATGCGCAAAAGATAGCGGCCTCCTTGACAATACCGCTGTTATCGTTCCTTGTATAGAAAAGAGCAGCACATACCAGGCAAGTTGGATGCTTTTTAGGCCGCAAAGAAATTTTAATGAATAGATATTTATGTTTTAACAAGGCGTTAGCTTTTAACAGAATTACTTTACCATGTAATTGATGGCGGTGCTGGTCTTTCCTTGTCCCATGTGATCATAGAATAGGTAATCGGCTACAAGTGCCAGGTTGCACGTGTCATATGTCTCTATGGTAGAAAATGTTGATCTTCTATTCCTGGAATGAGTCTCTTCATTCTCGGAAGCCGTATCTGCAAAGCCAACAACATTTGACGTCATACCCTACTTCCTCTAATCAAAGTCTGGTTCAAATAAACGCCTCATCTTTCCAAACAAAACTTTAAATTAACGAACGTCCCCTATTAACACCGAATAATGCAAAGTGGCGTTGTATCAAAATTACGGAAAATGGAAAAAGGTCAAATCTTCATTTTAATGCAGCAATCAGAAGCAAAAGGGATATTGTTCCTCTTCCTCTAGGGATATTTTCTGAAAATTAAGTTTCTGCTTATAAACTCGTAATTCCTCCATTACAACCAAATACCCTAATATTACGGAACCGAATTAGCCTGATAAGAAAAAAGTTTTGTTAAGTTTCGAGATTTGACTCGAAATTTAATATTTATTGTTGGCTACTAAAATTTTCAAATACAGATGTTATGGCTTCGCAATTTGATCAGTCCAATTAAAACAAGCTAGCAACTAATTATCTTTACAATTGCCACGTAGAAAAAGGAAATTTCAATAATAATATCGACTATTTCTGTTCTAATAAATTGATTAACATAATTTTAAGAATTGGTTAAATCAAACAAAACAGAAAAATTATTCTCGGTAACTCAAAAGGCAAACATACATAACGATTTCTTCTTCTCAACATTTTAGCCCTTAAACTTCTAAAGGCCAAATGAATAAAAAGATTCCCAAAACAAAACAAAAACAATACAGAGCAAAATGATCTTTATGTGAAACAAAATGCACGGCCGTGGTCCACTAGTATCATTAAAGCCCATGACACAATTATTATGGTTTATTTGCATATCTACCAAAAAGGAGGCTTTTCGAATAGGCAAAGCCAAGCCCTAACACAAACAGTCCTTGAAGAACTCATTTGGTGCAATTTTTTTCTGAGAAGGAAAAATAAATCTACCGCTTCAACTTACATTGAGTCAGATGTTCAGCATTTCGCTCCTTCCCAGGGTCCTTTACACCACAAAAAGAAGGATGCTTTCTGTAAACATGAAGAAACACAAAGTTAATAACAAGTCGATTAAGAGCCAGCTATGTCATACGGCAAATCTTAACGATAAGCAACAAGGACAGAAATATTTGGTCAAAAGATGACTGGCGCACACCCATGGCCCAACAGCTCTAAAATCACCTTTTGTTTCGGATTGAGCAAAATAAATGCAGTGCTTTAGAAACATATAACAACTCTTCTTATAATCAAGTTTTTTCTTGACCAACTCTGGAAATGTGAAATTAGAGAGCAAATCAGGCTGTTTTTCAGGCAGAAACGCCTTCATATTCACGATAAAGGCAAGCCACTTTTCACTAGGATTTCGGGTGCAACGGGCTCGTCCAAAGCAAGGTCAGGTTTGCAAAAGGCACCAATTTCATACCAGTGAGCTTCTTAAGTTGGAAAATCCAGATAAAATTAGTTAGTCACTAGACTTTGGTTCAGAATTGTGACGACTTGATTTCAAGAGCCAACCGGCCCACGTAAGTTTCTACATGCAATACAATAACATTTAAGAAGTAGTTTATATACTGATTTGTGTTCAGATGTTGAACAAAACTGCTCCTCGTGTTTTTCATGACTATTTTGAGCGGATTTACCACCACAAAGCTACAAGAGCCAATGGTCATAACTTGAAAATTCCAAGGGTAAAAACTGATATCGCTAAAAGAAGATTCTATATAATGAAGTTAAGATCTATAACGCACCACCAACGCACTTAAAGACACTTTAAGAAATTATATTACCCGTTCAAGCAGGGACTCGGGGAACATTTTATGGATTGCGTTTCTCAGCAACATTTGTAACATGTTTTATATTATAGCAACTATTCAAAAAGTAAATCTGTTAACTTTTATTTGTTTTGAAAACAAGGCTTCTCTTGATAGCAGCTAATGTACTGTAAGCTGACTGAGTCATCCTGTAAAATGATTATTAATATATAGAGGGCACAAAGATTAAACAAACTCCCTTATAATACTGTAAGATAAAGTTTCCGTTTGGTTATCAACAATTAAGCTTTAATGAATTGCTATCAAGAAACAGCCGAGTACCGTAAGAATCTGAACGAGCCACGCTGCTACGAACAGCAAAATACGGTACTCGGTACACCAGAAAATTTAATTCCTAAGATTAAAGCAATCAATTAGATTTGCCGATGAAGCATTTAGTTAAAGAAATCCTGCTAGCTTTTAAAGGAAATTTAAACCCAAAGGAAGAAATGGTACATAAAATAAAACTCTGTTGAAGCAGGGAACCCTACCAAAGTATATTTGTATCAAATTAAGCAACATTGACGACGTCACAGCTTATGTATTGAGTATAACGAGAAGAGCTGGCTAAATAGAAATAAAATTCTAGGAAATATTTAAAATAACTTTTTATTTCTCGAAATTTGCGTCGTTGGCCATTCCGAATTGACAAAATTTTGGAAAACAACGATGGAGATTTTCAAACAACTTAGAAGCTAGTAACCAAATTCAAATGGATTTTCTATAAAATCAATTATAACAAATACTCTATTCAAACTTTAATTCTTATTAAGTTAATTAACCATAATATGACAATAAATAGATTACCTGCTGTTGTGGAAATTCGGGTTTGACAAATTTGACCGCACGTCTGACAGCCGGTAAACAATCATATCAAAATCATGGTCTCCATCTATGTGTCTTGATGACGACTGAAAAGCATACAGTGACGCCATTATGAAAGAAAGAGCTCCCTAATGCCTTTAAACACCAGAACCTTGTGCAGAGGGAAAGGTGTCCTGCTTTATAAAACTATCAGAAATTGGCAGATTTTAGACGAGTTCAAGGCAATCAAACAGATACTAATTTTCCGTTAGAATTTCAGTCAACATCTAAAAACTACGAATTCTCAAGTTTGCGAAAAATTTACTTAAATTATCGAACATTTTTTGTTTCAAATTGGTAAAAGTCAACATATCAGGGAGTCAAAATATTGGATTTGAATATCTTTCCATCAATTTTGCTTTGATTAAAATGATCGTCATAAAAATTTCAGTCCATCTCTCTAAACATTTTCATAAGGCACCTTGCTTAAACCAGATTGAAAGATGTCAATCAACTATTGACAAATCAACAGGCATGTGAGTGGTACTATACTTATTAATTGGCTAAGTTTTGATTTGCAGATAGTATAAGACACATCAGTATTGTCAATATACCCTCAAAAGGCACTAGGTTCTTAACATTGTTTTCCTGCTCACCTTTATTCCTATTGGTTGGATTATAGAAAAAGGCTATTGTTACAATCTGAACTAATGGCTGTAGGATCTTACCTCTACAATGTATGAATCATCCATTAAATCTATATTTGCCATTAGAATACCATCTTCTAAATGTGCTTGAACTTTTGAACCAACAATACCTGCATTGAGTATGTACCAAATAATTTATTTTTAATCCTGGCAAGCCAGCAAACCTGCTAAAATTGCTACACTGTTGTAAATTTTTGAAATGTTGGAGATTTAATTCATAATTTTTAATCTAATTTTAACACATATTAGGCATGGTTTTCTCAGTCTGTACTTTAAGTGATAGTTTTTTCTGCAAAATCTTAACTTTTTATCTCAAGAGGAAAATTCAGCTCAAATATAGAATGACACTGCTGCAATAGTTTTATCACTGCAAGACAAACTTGCATGAAGTGTTCAATAAAGTTCTGCATCATGACAAAAAAGATCACTGAATTATCAAAACATTAAAGTACTAATTGGAATAAAATTTTCAAAATTGTAATGGTCTAGCTGCTGGGCATGAGTTTCATATTGGGTCTCATGTAAAGGGCCTCTTAAAACCACAATTCATTGGGTTACTGCAATTATATAGGATTACAGGATTATATTTAAACCACAGATATCTTTGAGTCAAACACAGAAGTCCATGAGCCTTTTTGAGTCTCAAAATGAACAAAGCAGTAAATTTAGCAAGATTCTAAAAGGATATTTTGTACCTTCAACATAACCAGTCAAAAAGCTATCCTTGTCCACTGCCACTTCAACTTCATCATTCTTTCTAATCAATACAGCTTTGAAGTCAGGTGAGAATATTGAATGGTCTGGGATCATACGCAAATCAAATTCCCTTTGATAAACAACACAACATTAACTTTAGCATAGGGGGCAAACAATTTTATGCAAATGTTTGATATTATACCAGATAGCAAAACAGGCTAAGTTTCAACAACATGGCACTCCAAAAATTGTGTACCTGCACAAGAATCCTTTATTTCTTCCAGCCTCCAGGTTAATCATTAAGATACCTATATTAAATTTTCAGTGCACCAATGTCAAACCCTGCAACCAAACACTGCCTTACAAGAAAATAAATGTGTTTAACTTGTTATATGGCATCCACATAATGCAATGATTACATTATCTATAAAAATTGTGTTGCCCTTACAGATAATGTGTTCTAACTTAGCAAAATATTTGAGGTGTTGGTTTTAAGATCAGTAGAGCAACTTTGTGATACATTTATGTAGTTGAACAAGGTACATGCAGTGACAGAACTATGGAAGGCTTTGGGTGGCGCCTTTGCTCGCAAATGAAAATCTGGATTTGCAGCATAGGGTACTCATGTCATAATGGGAAGTTTTTGCCATAATGGGAAAAGAAAAAAAGCAGCAATGTTTTGAGCAAATTTTTGTCTCCCTAGCCATATTTTATTATTGTTTCTTTTGTGCAAAACATAAATGAAAAGGTTCCTCAGCTGCATCTTTGGAAAACTTTCCTATGTACAGTTATATAATTTACAATTTTTTTTAAAAACCCAAATCTGTTATTTTGAAATTTGAAGTCCTTTGACCTAATTGATTTGATAAGATTTGAAATAATCGAAATGTACTTTTATGATGAGTTTATCTGCAAGTACCTCCCAAGTGAACGGAAATGTATTTCTCTCTCATACATCCCACCATGACTGGCACTTCTTTTAACTATTCTATGTCTAATTTGTTTCTTCTTCAAAGTATCATAATCCTTCAGTATCTCTGTAAGAGTTCGGCTATCTAGAATAACAAAAAACAACAAAATTTAATATTAGTGCCGAAAGAATCTCAGATATTTAAAAACCTTCTAAATGGCATTAGCAATTGGCTATCCTGTTTTTAAATCAAAATATGAATCAGCTTTAAATGATGTTACAAAAAACATAAAATGGTTTGAGTATTTGAAACATAAAAAATCGATTGTAGCCATGATATGTAGCATGGTAATTATAGCAAAAATTTGCAGAACCTAACCACCATGAGTACAAGTTAACTTATGGTGGTTACCTAAAAAGGGTAACGACAGTGACATTGTTTTACTTCTATGAGAAAACCGCAAATGACGACGAATTAATGAACATAGCAAGGATTAGCAAAATATAATTTCTACAATAAATCAAAAGCTTGAACTTACAAGATGCTGTTAAAATGCCTCTGATGCCGAGCAATAGCAAAGGCAGAATAAGATAAAAATTCCTGTACACTGAAAGTGGCCTAAGAGGTTGCGGCAGCAACATGTTTTCTTGATTTCGTTCTCTATAAAATTGAACAGTTACTATTATTTTGCTCCTAGTACCATCCAATGAATCTTCTTATCAATTGTTAGTCCATTATTATCTCAAGACTATTGAATCAAACCATAGTCTCGCCTTGTTTTCGAAAAACCCTCCATTGCAGCATACTGTTTATTACAAGGTGCGTAGCAGGAATCGGTATGCTACGGAGGAGACAATTAAGGAAGTGAACAATTTTCAAAGAACTTGCTAAATTACTAATTAAAATGTTTGCTTTTTTCAAAGCCATTTTCAAATAAACAAATTATAGAATCAAATAAGTGTGAAAAGTTATGAAACTAAGCTTTTAATCAATAGTTATAAGTTTCTTAGTTTTTTGTCAACTTTAAAACACTTTCTTAGATACCAATTTCTAGGTAGCAAAGATGTATGGAACGCGAATTGTCTGTAACCTGGTACCTTCCGTTTAAAAGAATCATTTCTATCGGTAGGTTTGGGGGAATAAACAAAAGTTTGATTCGCATGTTCATGGGCGTAGTGGATACAAACATTTAGCGGGCTAAGAATGAGTCTTGGATTAAAGCATTTAGAGGGTTCCCTCTATGTGTACTTCAGGTGTCAGATCAGTGCCTTTGAAGGCATGGATACGAAATAAATTTGCCGGTATTATGCTGCCAATCATATCTTTGAGCAGCATTGAGGGTAGGGTATTTTAACTCGCAGACAGCTTTAGATGAGCCTCATTATTCTTAAAAAGTTTCGATTTTAAACACAAGATTATTCTTAAATTGTTCTTGCTCACAGAGTTAATTGCTCGGAGAGCAGGCGAGAGCATTTCAAAACATAAGATATATAGTGTGAAAGTGACAGCTGGCTTGCCTTGTGAGAGAACTAACACAAATTTGAACATTTAAGTCAGGCATTAGTGGCGTGCTGGCAGGGGGCATGGGGGAACGGGGGTAATTACCGATCAAAAATCAGGGGCGCCATTACTGAAATAATAAGAAATGCTAGGAAGAAAAAGCTGAGAGATTATGTCCCAATCTGAAGAAAATTATGTTGCATAAGCTAAAATATTTAATAACGATATAAGAAAAACGATTAAAACCATCAAATTTTTATAAATCGGGCAAATTCGTAGTAAACCCAAACAATGCCTGCCTCGAACAGCCTTAGGACATATTGTAAACCATTATTTTTTGATTTCTGTTCTTCTTTTTTTTAATTATTATTTTTTTATTCTTACTGTTATTATTCAAACAAAACTAATAATAAATTATCGTCATTTCGCGTCAAACTGGGCACATGGCTCTGATAGCTCCTTCATGAGTTTTTTCCATGTGTCCATCAGCTGATCTTATATAATATCTTATGTTGTTCCCTGTAATCAGTGTAATGTAATCTTTATTGTAATAAATGATTGTATCTTAACAACTAGCATGACGTATCTTGTAATTAATTGATTTGTTGGTGAAAAAAGTTTTGATTTGATTTGATTTGATTTGATTTGATTTGATTTAGGACCATATTTTGAAGAAAGCTTATGGGCATTGTCCAGGATCTTCCATGGGTCTAGGGCGATGTTGTGGTTATTTTGGGTGCATTTTTCGAACATCTAGAACGTCTTTTTTGCAATTTTTTTGCAAAGCCTTCAAGAAACAATTTTACCCCTTCTTTCTAACCCTAACTGCCGTTAATAATGACAACCTTAATTATCATTGTTGTGCAGTCTGATGATACAGCACCCCCTGGGTACTAGACTCACTCTTATTTCACTTGAGTCTGGTATCCCAGGGTATACAAAAAAATAACATACTCATTTTGAAAATTTTCTTTCACATCCCGTCAGTGATTGACTACCCACTCTCCCCTCATCTTAAGGTGTTTCGGTACACTCCAAGGATTAATTTAAGGTGCTGAATCACTTCACTTTTCAGTTTGAAAATCCCTAAATACTACTGATTTGGATGTTTTCAGAATAAGGACAAATGGATACAAACTATAATCGAGAGTCAAATGAGATAATAGAATCAACCCACGTGTGAAACTCAACTAAAGCCAGCTTTAACAATAAAAATAATATACAGTTAATCACAAACGCACTTCATAATGCAAAAAGTGTTTTTTTAAGAAATAGAAAGAATACTGGAAAAGAAATAGATAAAAGGAATAGTGCAATGAATCCTGTTATTGCTAAGATTCCAAGGAATAAGCCGAGGTCTGTGGGGTCTTATAAAGTAATTATGTAAATTTTAAGACTGAGATTAATCAAATGTAATAAAAACATGCCTTGAAAAAACAAAATGTTTTAATTAATTGCAAGAAAATAACTGCTAGAAATATTCTGAAATATATTTTAAGATAATCTAAGGGGTGTGGTCACAAAACTGGCTCCGCTCGCAGGGAAGCTTCTTCTTTCATATAATCCTAGGAACTCTGACAACCAGGGCTTTCTTGTATTGCATGACCAAAAAGACCTAATGCCACTTTCACCATCAAATGGCTGCCTGCTTCTCTTCTCTTGTATGAAACACAATACACCACAATAATTGGAGTGAATACCATTTCTATCTTTGTTTTCTATATGGAAATGTCTTTGAAAAAAGCAAACATTTTACAAAATAAAAGCTTTTTCGTCTGACACTCCTCAGAGCATAAAATGTCAGAATAAGGGTCCGAAAGAACAAGATGAAAAATATAAATAAAGATAATATATTTTATATTTGGATAAGAACATTTTTTGGTTTGAGTATCTATAAGGCTAGCCAGGCATAGTTTTGGAAGATTTTTTTATTTCATTTTTATTTTATAATATTTATACAGGTTAAAGGTTCATACATATGTTTTTCAACCTGACCTGTTTAAAAGAATAAAATAAGAGCTAATAACTATGTTAAAATACTAGTAACAAAAGAAATTTACCAATCAAACCTAATTTACAATATCTAATAATACTAAGGCTATAAAAAGCGAACGTAAAGATGAAATAAAAGTTGTCCCCGACTATAGTTGTTCTTTGAAGGTTTTCAGGGAGGGGGCCAATTTGGTAGCCCTTTCTAGATTATTCCACAGTTTTGGACCGCGATAAGAAAAAGCCTTTTGGCCATTTATTGTTCTTAGCAGCGGTATCTTAAGATCAGTTTCTGATGAACGCAGAAACCGTTCTCTATCATCCGAACATTTTTCGAATAATTTTCTCAAATAGTCTGGTGCAAGCATATTTAGAGATTTGTAAGTTAGCGTGGCTGTCTCCTTTCTTACAAGATTTCTGATGGTTAACCAGCCAAGATTCTGAATTATCGGAGCAGCAGATGCATCGTATGGGCTGCTAGTTACAATTCTGGCAGCTCTATTTTGGATTTTTTGCAACACGTCAAGCTTTGATTCATTACAGCAGCCCCAAACGGAACAACAGTAGCTCAAATGGGGCTCAACAATTCCTCTATACATTTTGTTGAGGATGTCAGATGGAAGATATTTCTTAGAATACTTAATAAGTCCAAGGGCTCGATTAGCCTTGGTCTTGATAGTATCGATATGCTTGTCCCAGTTGAGCTTACTGTCTATCTGAACACCTAAGTATCTTGTGTTGGTGATCATTTCAATGTTCTGATCACCTATTGAAAAAGAAAAAGATGGTGGAGCATCAGGCTGGCTTTCGATCTTACGGATGTTTGGACCAGAGCCTATAACAAGTGACTGCGTTTTCACTACGTTCAAGGAAAGTTTATTTGCATGCAACCAATCCTGTAGTTTCAAAAGATCTAAGTTTAGGTCATTTTGAAGGTCACCAATACTTTTTGAAGAGAGGGAAATGGCCGTGTCATCAGCATACATGCTGACATGAGATTTTTGCAAGGAAAAAGGCAAATCATTGATGTAAATCAGGAACAAGAGTGGACCAAGACAAGAGCCTTGGGGAACTCCACAATTTATTCCCCTCACATCAGAGGAGGTGCCATCCACCCTGCAGAATTGTTTACGATTTTCCAAATATGATGTGAACCAGTCATGTTCCAGGCCGGTCACTCCGTACATATTCATTTTTTCCAGTAGGATTTTATGATCGACCGTGTCGAAAGCCTTCTTCAAGTCAATAAAGACTAGACCAGTGTATTTTCCTTTATCTATATTCAGGTACCAATCATTGGTGCTAGCTAGAAGGGCTGTGGCTACCGAGTGTAAGAGTCGAAAACCCGACTGATGCTCATATAGTGATTTATTCGCATCCAGGTATCCATAAAACTGATTGAAAATTAATTTCTCAAATAGCCTAGATATGAAAGGAAGAACTGATATTGGTCTATAGTTCGATCTGTCATCCTTTGCGCCACTCTTGAAGATGGGTGCAATACGCGCTATTTTCCAGTCCTCCGGAAATTTTCCTGCAAACAATGATTTATTGAAGAGATCACACAAGGATCCACCAACAACTGGCAAAGCAATCTTCAAATAAAAGCTCGCAATGCCATCGTGACCGGAACCATGCGATATCTTCATCTTATTCAAGGTTGATGATAATTTATCTGCCATGATGGAGGAGTTTCAAACGGGTATTCACCAGACAAGAGTGGATTGGCTTTCTTTGGAATTTTCTCACTAAGTTTATTCCCAATGCTGCAGAAGTACTCATTCATTGAAGATGCAATTGCTTTGTTACCCCTAATTGTTTGCCCGTCTACAGTAAGGTTAGGCACAACTGTAGTGTTCGACTTTTTGTTAATGACTTGGTTGATGGTTTTCCAAGTTTTCTTGGGGTCACCTTGAAACTGCGTGATTTTTTCAGAGAAATACTCGCGTTTGAGTTGAGTATTCATGTTATTTAACCTGTTACGAATTTGCCTGTAGGATTCCATCAACAATTTTGAGTTGGTTTTTACAGCTCGAGTTTTTAACTTATCTCTGGTTTTAGCCAATTTGAAATAATCAGCATTCAGCCAAGGCGTATATCTATCAGACACGCGTCTTCTTAATGTAGGCGCATGCTTTTCTAGAATAAGCGAAAATATTTGGGTCCACTTGCGTACTGCATCATCAATGTCTTGAGCATCAGCTACAAGTGCCTCCCAATTAACCTCAGAGAAATCTGAGAGGAAAGCCTCTTGATTAAAATTCTTCAACTGACGAGATGTTATATATTTGTGCTGGTGTTTAACACCGCCACGCAGCTTTCTAACACAATATACAAGATAATGGTCACTAAGACTAATCTTAAGCACTCCACTCTCTGCAATATTGTTACAGATTAGTAGCAGTTACAGATTTGTATTATATAGACAAACCTCATATTACATAAAAAATATGCAATTTATCACCAATGCTGTGTTCTGGACAGTTCTTAGAACATTGAAATATATAACATGATTAGAGATCAAGTCTCTAAAAACAGCATTTTATGAAAAAAAACAGCTAGAAACAGTTGATTTGCCTTTTAAGGATCAACCAATAACTTACAAACACAGTAATTGCATTCCAATCTATTTCCCCCATTCACAAAGAAATGCTATATCGACTCCATAGGGTGGAATTGATGAAAATTCCCTGTTATCAGGTTTGCTACTCTGTTTTGTTTTGGCCAGGTTTTATATGTTCTTGTAAGGTTTTGGTCCGTCCAAAAGAGGTCCAGTCAAAACTTAGCCACACCCTATTTGGCCCTGAAAATTTGCGTTTTACGCTGTTTTGTGCAGTGATGAAAATTCCTTAAATTAATGCCTGGATAAATAGATATAGATCGGCGTGCTTCCGAACTCTTGTACTTAACTGCATATCTCCGAAACTCTGAAGGAACATTTTAATAAGGGGCACCATTTTAGATAGCATATCAAAATGCGCCATTTTGTCATCCCCCCCCCCCGGCGATCTCTTACACATCACGCTACTGCCAGGCGACGAACATTGAGCCAGGCATTACTTGAATTGTTCGTAATTTTTAGCAATTTTGAGCCTCAGTCTTCTTATAAGTGTGTATGTCAATTAATGTCATTTCTCAACATTTAAACACATGCCAAGTACCATTTTTAAGAGATGAAGCCCAGAATTTTCTCAGGACTCTGAAATGTGTCACAGAACGCCGACTCACATAATGTTGTCAGAAAGGACACACTGGTCCCAGGGAACTGTCATGATAGGGTGGGGGTAGCAAGATGTTGTTCTCGTTCCCAGATTGTACAATACAGTTGTGAGACACCAACTAAATCTTGAGTGGAACATTGATTTGAACACACTCAATCGCTTCAACCTCGCTTCTCAAGAGCAGCTGAGGCCTGACAGGTCCAAAAGTAAGAATATGCAGTTACTTTCAAGCGCTAAAACTGTATGAAAAGCTAATCATAACTTTTTGCAATGTTTTCATAGTGTAAGAGATACCCTGATGATAATTGTCCAATCAAAATTGAAAAAAAAGGAAAAAATCAAGATGAATTAGAAAGTATATTAGATAATTGATCGCAAACTTTTTAGCTGAAAATCAAATATGACTTTTTTCACCCTGTCGCTTTTTTTACTTGAAGCATCACTGCCATTAAGCTACTTTGAAGCAGGTTCTTTAATCGGTTTTATGCACCTATTTTAACAGATTTTTGGTAAACTCTCTAAACAAGCTGTTGCACAATTTGCAGTAGACACACAAGAAACAAAATCCAATAACTTTTAAACAGTTTTATCTTTTTTTACTCCTGGCAAGACAATGTTCTAATCGAAGAGACCAAAGCCCATGTCATCGTCAGATTCTTCTTCAGATTCCTCCTTCTTTTGCTCTGCTGCTGCTGGCTTGTCATCGGCGGCAGCTGCTGGAGCTGCAGCGACTGCAAACTTGCTTGGGTCTGCAAGATACTCCTTGATGGTGGCTATCTCTTTGATGTCGATATCAGCTTCAAGGCAGACAGCAGCAATATTCTTGAAGCCATTTACCATACTGTGTGGAACTGATGCAACAGTTGGGTATCCAATTTCAAGTGACACTGCAGCAATGTTGCCTACACCCTACAGGAGAAATTCAGAACATTTCAATGATAACCATGCAGTATACCATTATCATATCAAAAATACAACATTAGAGGTTGCTATAATAATGATAATTTTATGACCTCTCATTCCGTCCTAGTATCAACAAGACAAAAGTCATTATGAAGTTGATCAGAAATTGACTAATCATTGAGGCCTTTGTAACATAATGAAATGCATATACACTGAGACTACTTACAGAAAGGAAGGTCTTGATGAGGTCATCAGGCCTGATGTCAAGAATATCTGGACTGTAAATGCTACCATTGTCAAAAACTGCAAACAAAAAAGGAGATATTAGTTACAACAAAACTAATTAACCAAAGAAATAAAGATATAGAAACCTATTTAAAATGTTAAGGGATCAGATTTGCAAAAGTTACATAGTTCACTATCAAACATCTTTTACAAAAGACTTCTCACAATCTAGATACTCTGATGTCAAAGGTAACATTGTCTAAATTCAGAAGTTAATATACAAAGAATAAATAAGAGACGTCCAATAAGATAACAATATTCTTGATTACTTGTAAGAAATCTCTTAAACTCAGGGTGACTTCAAAAATTAAAAAAAGAAAACTAAATCAAGAAATATAAAAAACATATACCAGTTCTGCAGACAAGCCCATAATGAAATGGGTAAATCTTCAACATAGATAAAAGAGCTGCTTCAGAGGCACCAACTTTTTCATCTTTCTTGATAAGATGGATGTCACTCTAAAATGCAAAAAATCAAGAACACAAATGAAATCAAATCACTTAAATTATAAATTTCAACAGATTTATGTGCTGCTATATACCAGGCTAAAAGCTGTCAGAAACAGGCCATAAAAATAATAATTATTCAAGGGTTTCCACATAATTGCAAGATAAGAGAGAAACACTGCTTCAATGGTTCAAGCATTCATCCCTAGAGCTATACCTGCCCTTGAGTAACAACTTGTATAGCCATATTCTGGTCATAATTAGCTTTGCTTACCAGAATTTCAATGGTTCCCTTGGTGATCTTGGTTGGAATGGACAAAGCCTGGAAGAAAGATGTCTTTTCAGGGCCAAGACCTGTGTTGATCTTCTCGATAAACACATCAATAGGAGCAATGGCTCCAGCTTTTGCTGGTGCTTCCTTCTGGTTACTGAGCAGGACATCTCTGATTTCCAACAGGTCCTCCTTCGTGAAAACAAACCCAATATTCCCAATAACGTGAGGCAACAATTTCTCGAGAGTGGGGTTTTTATCCAACTGACCTCGGATGGCCTTTCTCATCATAGTGTTTTTTCCCATAAGAACCTCAGCTCTTCCTCGTAGAGCAATTCTGATCTGCTGCATTTGTTTGGAGCCAACATTGTCAGCACTTACCACAAAGCATTTTGGGTATTCTGCTAATAATTCCTATAACAAAAAAGAAGAAACTGATGTGACTATATAAATAACACTTTACGAAAAAGAATCTGAAAAATTGTTCTTTTTACATGTTAAGACTAACAATTCAGTTTTTCGTCAAGTCCGGTTCACACCAGTGGTTTATCACTCTGTCCAAACAGTGGAGAAGATTGTTTAGAAACAACAGGGCATTCTGAGCCTGGGTAGTTATTATAATGGCATAAATTAAAACACAACAAATTCAAGTCTGGAAGAAAGTACATGGAAGAGCTTCATAATATTTTTTTCCGCACACTATATAAGAACAAAGAGCATGATAACAATGCTCAGTAGATTTTACCAGCAAATCAACCATACAATTAAAAATGTGATGCAATGTGATCTCAGTATCAATTGATAGTATGTTGATGTAGCAAAATCAATGATGAAATAAGAACAATATTAAGAAACTTGAGCCTCAAATCATCGAAAAATTAGAACATCAAGCTACAGCAAAAATTATTTTGTTCTCATATTCTCACAATATATATATATATTATATTTGGTTCTTATAGTTTGCTGAGTGTAATAACCTTAAGAACATCATGCTACTGAGAAAACAAATCTTAGCTGTTTGCCAAACTATAGACCAATCTTAGAATTAATTGC
This sequence comes from Rhopilema esculentum, assembly GCF_013076305.1. The sequence goes on from NW_027019640.1 coordinate 9,996,872, forward strand.
TAGATAAATTCTATAAAAATCTATAGCCAAGAAAGGGCTTTTAAATTGATTGAAGACACAGCTATACTTACTGCAATTTTTAGGAAATAGTTTGCTTTCCAGGTTGGTTTGTCTTCCCGCACCATTTTGAGTTATGGTAAGGATTGCCACAAAGGGTTTAAAGTTACACTGTAAAATAAAAATCAGAAAGATATTACAAAAGAAATGTTTTCGGCAATGGGTCCATAAAAACAAGTTGTACTTTCTTAGTCATGAAATGTTTGTGATACAAGACACTCTAAATATTGTCTATAGTCCTGTTGTCCGTCGTTAACCTTTTTCTCGTTATTCGTTTCAGCCCGTACAGATTTCTTCAAGATTGGTGATTGGAAAAACTAGTGTACTTGCACTTAACCTCAACATAGCCTATTCCTGAGAAACATCAAACGGGATCGCTTTTAAAACAGACAGGCGTTATGAAAACCGTAAAGAAATAGAAAGTAGGACAAGCCTTGTTAATACAGTATGGGAAATAAAATATTTAGCTAAATAAAAGCGATTTGATGGGGGAAAAGCTCTAAAACACCACAAAATTTAACCCAAACCAACTTTTAAACCTAAAGACGTATGTTCAATATCATATGTATCCACTAGTGTTCAACATAACCAGAGTCTCATTTTTGCCTACTTACCAAATCAACTTAGAAGAAAGGAAAGAAGTTCCTCGTGGAAATGGTAAAGCGCATGCGGCCTGCGGACACCATTCCCAGGAACCATTGCGGTGAAGAACTTGGCCTCTTTATCCAAAAGAGGCAAATTCAATACGAAAATACGACGCGGGAAACAAATCGCTTGTGGTGAATGGGATCGGTGAATGGTGTATTTGAGGAAGGATGGCATCATTTATACCTTTAATGAAATCAAATACCACATTTTCATTCTGTAGAAATGAAAGTTTGCAAGTTTTAGAAAGAGCTGCATCGCAATTTAAAATAAATAGGAGCTGCAATGTTGTTTACAATCAAAGACATTACCATAGAAAAAGTATTTTACCTCCTCCACGTGTTTGTAATCAAAACAAATTGAGAAGAAAATGGATTTTACCAGAGCACCAGAAAAGATGTCTCCATGTCCATCCAGCAGTTGCAGAAGCACTTAGAAAGAAAGAGCCTGTGGTTGCTTTGGAGTCAACCATTATAACTCACGGGATGCCATATCCCGAAAACACAAAGTATGTGGATGGTATTTTTGTGAATTATGATCAAGGAGACTTCCTCCCTGCTCCACTGGTTTTCTGCCATTGCTCACCCTCCTTTGCACGTATCTGTTTCCTAAAATGAGAAAATATTAGGTGATTGATGTATATCATTCATATAGATAACAGATATATATAATGTTTACCATTGAAACTATAGAAATTCTGGTAAGCAAAATAGATAGCTACCAGAAAGTGGCGAAGGCAAGTTGTTGGTAGAGAAGCAGATGTAACTCAAAGAATTATTGCCTGGTTAATAATAAGAAGTTATCTGCATGCTGAAACTGATTATTTTCCTAATTTTTTAATATTTCTTTACTTTTCACAAAAACTACAATCTTGCCAAAAATTTGGAACACCTTGACTTGAGGGCATGCAAAATGACAAAGTCTACAACTAGGGTGTGGGGTTGTGGAAGGAAGAATTTAACAGAAAGGTCTTAGTTGTGCTAGAATTGTAGGTCCCTGAAATCTCTAATTTTTCATTTTATGTAAAATAGCAATATGGAGCATTATCATTTAAAAGTCCCATCTAGGATTAGGCCAATTTCTGTGTTCCAAGGCTTTTGGCTACTGGGTTGCAGTTTTTTCTCGATTGCAGCCACAATGACCCCATTACAATGGCCACCAGCATAGTTCCAGTTGTTTTATTTACAAAAAGATGTCTTACAATGTTTTTTATGCATTAATTTTCAATTAAGTTTCAATTTTTCAACTATTTGCAGAACTGCAATAGAGGTGGAGAGGATTGTTAAAGAGCAAAATGTTCTTCCAGCCACAGTTGGTGTTGTGAATGGGAAACTTATTGTTGGTAGGCTGTAACTTTAACTCTCTGTTTGTTTTGAAATTTTATGTCCTTGAAAATATCTACAAACTTGTATTAATGTCTATTTATAATAAAGGTATTATAATTATTTTCATAATATTATGTGTATTTTATGTGTATTTTATTGTATATTATGTGTATTTTCTGTTGTAAAAATGGAAGAAAATCATCATAGTAATTCACCCTCCAAAAGTTGCAACTCAGCTCCCTGATATTCCAGTTAAGGATAATTAAAAGGTTTTGATAAAGAGGTTAGCTTTAAGTGTACCTTGATATCAAATCAGAAAACGTTTACAATAACCTTAAATTGCGTTAAACAACTTAAATGCTTTATTTTTTTAATTTATTTTGATGAGTTCTTCTTCACACTGATTCAAAAGATACCCAGGCCCATAACTTTGTTTGGAAATAACTTTCATCAAGATCAAAGAAAACTTAACTTTTATGTTATAAGTTAATTTTAAAGTAGAGACCAACAAGATAAAATGCTCTAACATTCTTCATTTTCTGTTTGATTTTTTTCTATTCTTAGATCTAACTAGTTGCGCTTGAATACAATTCACCAAAAAAAATTTTGAAGGGAAAGGGGACAAGCCAATACTTTTGATATTGAAAACCTGAAGTCAAATTTCACTCTGGTTACAGGGCTGACTGAAGATGAAATTGAATTTCTTGGGAAACAAGACGATACAAGTCAAAGGCTAAAATTATCAAGAAGGGACCTTGCATATGGAATGAGCAAGGTAGTAATGAAACATATGTTAAAAAGTTTCTAATGATCAGGTGTAATGAGATGCTTTTTGTTTCCATTTCTTCATTCTACAAAAGTCGTTTTGAAATTAGAAATGCGTGCCATATCATTGAATAACTTAAAATACCCTCTCAGGGCATCTCAGGTGGAACAACTGTTTCTGGAACAATGGTAGCTGCTCACAAAGCAGGCATACCAATCTTTGTCACTGGTGGTATTGGAGGAGTTCATCGTGGAGCATCAGAATGTAAGTGAAAGCATGATAATTTCTCTCCTAAATGTTAAAAGTATTTTGAACATATATAAAGTATTTCAACACCCTAGTCATAATGGCTTCCAAAACATCAACAATTTTGCAAATCTTTAAATCAATGCCAAAATATTCCCTATATACAAAAACAAAAACATTAGAATACCAATTAAACTTTGAAAATTTAGTAAGTGTTTCAAAATTTTTGGAAGAACCATGGTTACATCAAAAAAATGGTGCAACTATAAACAAAACAATTGCGATGGCAAAAACAATAGAATTGAAGGACAAGATAAATTTAGAAAATTGTTGTATGCCATTTTTCTAATGTATCAAGAATTAAAAAAAAATCAAAACTAAAGGAACTGTCCAAAGGTCAAAGAGAAGTGGTGTTAAAAAGAAAATTGTTTAATGAGCCAATGGTGCAAGATAAGAGAGCAAATTAACAACGAAAAATCATTGCAATAAAAGTCAAAGCCATTAGTCACCTTTGCAGGTGTTGCAATACTTGTCTTGTTATGTAAAAATATATTCTTAGTATATTCAAATCTCATTCTATAAAATATTGAAACAACAATATTACTCAAAGAAAACACCTTTTGTAAACGTTTTTATATCTACTTGATTATTTTATCATTTTCTAAATTTGAGTGCCTATAAAATATTAAGCTTATAAGAACAGAGACAGACGCAATCGCTTCTCAGCCTTTTAGCATTTTCCAAATTAGTGGTCAAAATCAGCCTTTTAGCATTTTCCAAATTAATGGTCAAAATACTGTCATTCCATAATTATACATTTAAGGGGTTTTCATAAAAAACAATTATTGAGATAATATGTTATTGTTGAAAACTCGTCTTCTTGTGTAACTATTTCAAAGTTTTTAGGCAGTTAAGGTAAGACTTGTTTTGTATTCATAGCTTTTGATGTGAGTGCTGACTTGACAGAGCTTGGTAGAACCCCAATGGCTGTCATTTGTGCTGGCATTAAATCAATCCTTGATATTGGTCTTACATTAGAGTATTTAGTAAGTATTTAAGTCTTTCCATCTTTTGGCTTTGGGTTAAATGTTTCTTTGAATGCTTCAAACAATGCTTGAATAAAGTGATTGATATGACTCAGAAATGACCATGGATAACTTAATTGCATGTAACAATGGTAGGTAGATGCAAATTTCCATGCAAACTAAAACAACTCAATGCCCTGATAGAAGTGTTTTTCATAAGGTCAAGAATTATTGACTGCTTAACTATATTGGCTCAACTTTGCAAAGAACAAGTCTTCCTTTTTTGTTTCATTCTGATCTTTGATATCATTACTGTTTCTGTAAAATTGAAACTTTGTGTCTGTTCTTTAGAGTATATTGTCAAAAATTTAAATCTTTCAAATCTTATTCCGTTTGTGCTTTGTTTGAATGCTGTCTGTAAATTCAACATGTTTTTAGGAAACACAGGGTGTACCAGTTGTAGCATATGGTAAAAATAGAGAGTTTCCTGCATTCTTTACAGCTAAGAGTGGCTTCAAGGTAATTTCAAAATATTTTAGAACTGCTTTAAATCAATTGCTACTTTACAATGATTTTTCTATTTATGAACAAAGATTTTTTATCAGGCTTTCTGTTGTAATACAAAAAGCAAGAGAAGCCATTTGTGATATAAATTTGACTTGAACTTCCATTTTTTAGGCTCCGTACAATTTTGAAAAACCATATGACGTTGCAAGAATGATCGGTAGTTATTGTGTTTTAATTCTTTGCCCTTGTAGTATTTCCCATCCTCTTGTGATTGTTATGATATATCTAACAATAAGATATGAGTTAGAACCAGATAATTACTGCTAAAAGCATGGTGCCTTTCTACCCATTGTAACTTGGATAAAGATGTTAAGATGCTAAAAACTAGCTGTCATTTCGTGCTCTTATTTCTAGACTAGATTTCAATGTTTCCTTTATTCTTATAAAAAGTTTTCATCCCTGCATCACGATACCAAGGTTAAGCTCAGATATTCACTCTTAATCTATAATTTCTCCTCCGCATAGAAAAAAGCCTTTCATTACAACTAAACAGCGGAATGGTCATTGGAGTCCCAATTATTGAAGAGGAAAGTCCACTGGGGCAGGAAATAGAAGGTGCAATCCAATTAGCCCTGAGAGAAGCACAGTAATTGTCTCCCTATTATACCCTTCTTATTTTTCACAAATTAATGGCCTTCACAAGAATTGTGGACCATAGAAAATTGTTCATGGTTGATGCTATACCCATGGTTGTGGATTTGAAAATTGCAAAATAGGTAAAGATGCTGCATTGTTGCACATTAATCTCAGAACTATCACTGATGTTGGCTGTTCTTTGTCAAAGAGGAGATCTAGAAGAGGCTATGATAAAACTATTCAGGTGACACTGAAGATACCAACAAGACTTTAACTTGTATCAAATTCACAAACATCTACACTGCATTAATCTGCCTCCTAATCGTCTCAAAGCCAAACAAAGTTTCAATATCCTGTTTACCTACATCCCTGCATCAATTACTAACTATAGCCTTAAGTCTAGTGTGTTTAACTTTTAGTCTTCAATGTACACTTCTAGTTTGGCACATTGCTAAAACTCAGTTCCCATTTCATGCTTTTGTTTTCTCGACAAATATATAAAATGGAATCATCCAATGCCATAATTTAGCTCAATTTTCCATTGTATTTCAATCTTACCTGCGAGATTTAATTTGTCATCCTGTGTCCAACTGTTGTGGGGGAATTTTTTCAATGCATTTCATTCTCTCCTAGGCAGAAGAATATATCTGGTAAAGATGTAACACCATTCATTCTAGACAGGGTTAACCAACTAACTGATGGAAGATCACTGCAAGCAAGTATCCTCTTCTTCAAACTGTCATGCTTGATATCAAAATCAATCCTTTCAATTACAAAATAAATACTTTTATCAGTTGGCCTTTACCAGCAGTATCTATTTCACAACATCTATTTATTTTTTACGTGCAATCTCAAAAAATAGTTTGTGCAACCTCTCTAACAACCTCTCTAAAAGAAAATCTGAATCATTTTTTGCAATTATCCATAAAGATCAATTTCTATTAAAATTCCCTTTAATTCTAACATCAGTTTAAATTCACAATGTTTTATTTCTTTCCTTTTTATTTCTTTAATTTTAAATTAAAATATTTTGACAACTGTTTATTTTGTTGAGCAGCATGGAAACAATTTATCTTTGTATTCTCATCGAATTTTCCCTAGAGATTCAGACTTTATTCAACCTTAAATATGGCTAGATATTTCTTTGATAAAAAATAATGCTTATGTTGGGGCCAGGATAGCAGCAGAGCTCTCAAGCATCCAGAAGGTGAATGAAAATGACTTCATTGGCAGTAGCAGTGAACCATCTGTAAGAATCAATCAGCCTCATTTTAAATATCATTCTTTAGAAATTGGGGTAATTTTATTGTTGTTTGAAAATATATATGTAATTAATCAAGAAAGCTGAGTATAAGCTTGCTATCAGTCAACAACAGCAAAAACCCTTGAAAAGGTTTCTCTATTCAACTGTATATATATTCTAAGTCATGAAATGTTTGGCTAAGAAATATCCCCAGGTAAGATGGTTATTAACAAGAAATTATTTGCTCTTAACAAAATGTTTGAAAAAGTTTGGTTAGTAACAGTATGTTTATATATTTATTACATTCCACTTCTTGACACAAAACAGTCGAATTTTTCAAGCTTTTTTCATGCTCTCTCTTTGCCTTAGCTTGCAACTAACTAGTATTGTTATTGTATTTTTCATTTCTAGTCTTCTGGGATGCCATTTGTCAGTCATTCAAACAAAACTTCCTCTGTCAGCACTGAAACTCCTAACAATATCAAGAGACCAGTAAGTTTGATTAATTGCTTTGCCTCTTCCAAACTCTAATTTCTAAGATCCGAAAGTTCCATTTCTTTTTATTGATAAAACGAAGAAAAAGCAATGCAAGACTGTGAAAAATGTAACAAGAATCCATTATGCATGCCATGGCTGAAAACATGGCAAGTATGATCATGCCAAAAGCAGGCCATGTGAGGAGCAAAAAGTAGATGCTTGACAAACTGAGCACCTTTAATTTTCTAGGCCCTCGATTGAGCATCATCAAATATCATCAAAAACAAAATTTGATTTTTTGTATTTAATTTTTTGAGACCATAAACACGCTAGGTGCCCGATCAATTAAGCTCCTAGAACTTTCTATGTGTGTGTGGAGGCCCTTGATCAAACTTGAGCACCTCTCCTTGCGAGGCCTGGCCTGAAGGTCAAGATATCGAACATGACAATTACAGAGAAACCAAAAGGGCAATACAATGTAAGGATAGAAACATAGGCAAATACCCAATGGAATACACCCTGCATACTTTTTGTCAGCCCTCAAGAACTTGCAAATTGTCATAAACATATTGTCAGAAACAAACAAGAAAAGATTGGCATCATGGAAAAACCAGAGCCAAGGACCCTTAGACTTTCAAGATTTTACAGGAAAAAGGTTTCAGCTGAGGATATATTTTTACAAGGGAAATTTTTTACAGCAAAGACAGTCTCATTAAAAGTTGAGTATAGCTAGGAATTTAAATGAAATCTGCATGTGATACTCATCTGTACATACCCAGCTTTTTGGCCTTTGTCAAGATTGTACCTTCTCTGAAACTTTTTTGAGCTGTTTATGCCTTTGATGGTATTGACACAGTCATTCAAATTCAACCACTGAGGGGCACTTCACTTGTGGTCGAGGACTGGATGTATTTTATTTAGAATTTTGACTTCAGATTTTTACTCTGTATGGCTTTTTCTTTGTAAAGTGTCTTCTGGTTAGTCTGATTCTCATTTTTGCTTTGGGATTCTTTGCTTATTAGTCTATGCTTTGCTTCAGTATTTAATAAAAGTTATCTTTACTTATATAAAATTCAGTATATATTTTAAGCTATTCATTTTCAATCTTTTACTCTTTTATTTACTTTACAGAAATATTTAATCTTAGTTTTTCTCAATTAACAGGTTATAATAGGTGGCTGCAACTTTGATCTGCTAGCAGTGACTGATTCATATGATGTTTTGGTGTGTATTTTTGACAATGCTTGAAAATGACTTAATTTTTTTTATTAAGAATAGACCTATTGATTGTTAATCAATTTTTTAGAAGCACCTTCTTTAAGAACATACAGTCTTTTTCATCTTTTTGAATAACCAAAGCTTTAGAAAATTGTCAAAATCTTTAAATCTAAAACATGGATTAGTTGCCTAAAGCTTTAACTGGCTAAAATCTTAAAAAACAAGTATATTAAACAAAACAGTACATAAAACATTACAAAGTGACAAATAGCTTTACTTTTCCAACTTCTCTTTACACTTTGCTTTAGTGTATGGACATTTTGGCCCATTTAAATGAAAACTTGCATTCCATGCTGGGCATAGTCTGAAAGCATGCGATTGTTACAATGTATTAAAAGTTTCACATTATTTTGGTTGTCTTTTAAAAGCAAACATTTTTGGACAAAAGTGGTGGTTTTTAAACTTTCTGGATTATAAATTTCTTTATTGAGAACTAATATTTCATTTTCTTAGATTCTTTATCTCACAGGCTGAAGTTACAAACACGGGAAAACTATTTCAAACATTCGGCGGAGTTGCAAGAAATATTGCTGGTAAAGAAAAACCTTAATACTAAGATGATGTCTAGATATTGACAGTGATGCAGACGTTCCTGGAAAATGTGATTTTGTTTCTTGGATCTATTTATTGGAGTCATTTCATTTAGAGAATTGGCTGTATCATATTATACCTGTATTGCATTAAACCAAAAGTGAACCTGTATCACATTTTGCATAGTAGAATATACTGTGTTTTGGCCTGCCTTATTAAAAAATACGGTCAGAAAACATTGACCAAAATTTCAACTTAACATAAAAAGCTAATTTAATCACCTTTCTCTCAAGCTTGAACTATATAGCCTGACTGCCTTTCAGAATGTCTGGCAAGATTGGATCACAATCCACTGCTGATATCTGCTATTGGACAAGATGCTCCCGGTGCTATGGTCATGGATCATCTGAAACAATTAAACATGGTGAGTTCCACAGTCATAATTTTGTTCACTGACATATGCTTGACTAACAGTCTAACACAGTGTTTAATTGCTAACTATCTTTTTATTTTCAGGACACTCAAGGGGTAATGATGACATCAGAATACTCCACTGCAAGTTACTCTGCAATAATGAACAATGGAGGTGAATTACTTCTTGGGGTTGGAGATATGGATATACATGATCAAATAACACCAGACTATGTAAGTTCTTAGTCAAATATACATGCAATGCTGCTTACAAGATCGAGACAGTATTTGTATCCAATGCAGCTGAAACTGTATCAAGATGGAACATATTTCAAATTGTCTATAATCCATTATGTTGTTTGGATTTGAAGGTTGCAGCTATCGAAGAACAGTTTTAGGGCTATAAAAACATTCACATATTCCGTATGCATCTGTATTCATTTAGAGATCTCTTCAATTGGGTGACCTCTAAGTAGGGCTGTGATTTCTGCTGATTTGTACTGGTTTCTTTAAATAACATAAACTTTAAAATACTGCAGCAAATCGCTTGAAAAACCTGAACTTTAGCTTTCTTGAAATAACAATTTGTTTTAAGAAACTGATTTTGGTATGACAAATCAGAAGGTCTTATTTTAAAGCATTTTCCTTTAACTATCCATTGTCATAAAAAACACCCTCTATTGCTAGCCATCATTGAACAAGTTCGTCATCAAAATATACCATTTAAATAAGATCCTAAAATAAGAATATTTGACCCCTAATATTCCAATTGCATCTTTAAAACTAATCAAAGATCAGCCTGACTCTAAAAGGCAGGTTTTTATTTACAGGAGTTCATCTTTTTATATTTGACTATGATGAATTCTTGAGTTTCACATCTTTTCCTCAGTTTATCATCACACCATACTCACAAAGTATTCCCTACAGTTTTGATGTCCATTTACTATAGATTCAGGACTTCGAAGAGGATATAAAAAGTGCACCGATTGTCCTGATAGATGGCAACCTTACGACACAAGCAATAGAATATGTGCTTGGTATATGCAACACTCACCAAGTTCCAGGTATCAAAGTAGACCAACTAGGGGACTGTAAGGGTGTTCTGTATGGTTTTATGGCCTTTTCAAGTATCTGTCTTTCCAGGAAATCTTTGGATATTAACTGTATCCAGACATTGGCATTAAAAGAAGACATCAAAAGTGTTTTCTGGAACCAAATTTTGAACAGGGCCAAAAATTCTTTTTCAAATTCACAGATTTTGTCATTCTGCACAATAAGAGGTTCACCTAATCATATCATTTGTGAAGTGTATAGTCGATATCAGGTGGCTGAATCTTAAATAATGATGAATATTAATTACTAGTTTTGGATTTCCTTAATGGATTCTGTTACTTACATTAAAATGTTGCAATGAACCATTTACTTGGTTTGCTTCAATACTCAATGTGCTTTTTCCAACATCGGGAAACCAGCAATGACACTTTCTTTCTTATGCCAGATGCTAGAGTTGCTGAAAAGCAAATAATAAATATGTGATCTCTCGCATTCTATTGTTTTGATTATCCACTAGATATTACAGGATGAAAAATATTACATATTTATTGACAATCCATTCGAAGGCAAATAAATGGAACTACCAAATAACTCTGAATAAGAACAACTAATGTTACTTTAATCAGAACAGGGTATGGGAGCACCTTCGAAAATCTGATACTGTCACTGCAAATAAAGGATACTTTGTATCTCTAGGTTGTATTTAGAAAATTGAATGAACAACAGAAAATATAAAGTTAATAATTAGCAGTTAGTTTGTAAAAATGCTTGTAAGTCAAATTATTCTTGGTGATGAATCATTTTGTCTGTTCTAGTCTGGTACGAACCGGCTGATATCTCAAAAGCAAGAAAACCATTCACTACTGCCGACTACAATGCTATAACCTATATTTCACCGAATAAACGCGAGCTACAAGCCATCCATGCGACAATCACAAAGAGGCAAGAAGGCATGATGAACTTCAACAGTGAAGGTCCGTTTGATTTCGAGGGGCCGACGGAGGATCAGATAATCCAAATGTGCATCAGGATTGGTCGTAATATCTTAGGAAGTGTTAACTGTATAATAATAACTCTTGGTCGATTCGGTGTATTGGTTTTACGGAATGAAGGTTGTAATGATCCCTTCCCTCTAAAGGGTCAGGTGGCTGATAAAAAGCATACATCAAGCGTTATATCTGCTACACATTATCCGTCAGTAGGTGAAGATCTTTTGCCAAGGAAAGACATCAAATCGGTATCTGGTGCGGGTGACTGGTAAGTTGAGACTATACCTGGCTATGGTTTAAACCTGGTATGTCATGCTTTGCAAAGTGCAGTTGTTCCCTGCAATCGTAAAAACTGAATTTCAGTACAGTGAGTTCAAGAAACATTCACGTCTTATGCAAAATTAGATAGTTTTTGAATTATCTCACCCCATAATCTGAACTGAAGAACATGGGGCTTAACCCCTTTTAGATGGTCTGGATCCATTTGTAAAAGTTCTGTTCAACATCGTTACCATAAAATATTAAGATGTTAAGATGTGGTATTTTTGTGCATACCCCGCTCGTCTACATACCCTAGAGCCAATTCAATGCAGCTGTGTTCTGTGCTTAAAAATACATTATTTTCAAGCTGGTCAATGCCAAATTCACCGTTAAATGCAAGGATCAATTTATTTTGAATATCAAGTGGATTATTCTCTCCAAATCCCTGCTCCCCTTTTTGCATTGTTGTTGCCATTCGTCAATATTTACATCAAGTTCCCTTCCTCCACAGCCTCGCTGGAGCAATGCTTGCAAGCATCCTTCGCGGCGACGAACCTCACACTTGCGTTAAAGCCGGCCTGCATGCCGCATTTCTTTCTCTTCAGACTCACGAAGCGGTCTCAGATCAGATCGATGCAGCCAGATTCTCTGTGCAAAGTATCGAAGATTGGATGACATGGTCGTACAGAGATATTGCCGTTTAATATTTAATTAATTTGTATTTAGTTAATACCATTGACTATTTAACTTGGCATTTAAAATGATCTGTGGATCCCTCCACAAAACTGCCAGCTGTATTCCCAATACATTACTAAGTTTTTCTGCTGCCAGAACAATAATGATAAATAATAAAGTGACAATAAAAAGAAGTCCCCCCTCCCTCTAAGTAGGGAACTGGAACTGACGCATGTTTATCTAAATAAAACACACAACGGAAACTCTCTAAGCTATAGGAATGTATTGTGAAGCTGATTCTTTAAAAAGGAATTGTGCATCTTTTTCATACCTGAAATAGCCGCGCTGCCTTAAGTCCCTAAGCATGGTATATACTGCTATACATGAAAACCTGCTATGCGCACGTCTTCGTTTAGCGATATTTTGCTCAGCCTGAAGCATCGCGGGAGTTGGGTAAGACCTACCCTGGGTGCCAGAGCCTCAGAGAGTCAAACCATGAAGAACGGGGAAAGGAATTGCGATTGACTCTCTGAGGCTCTAGCACCCTGGGTTGGTAAGACCAAGATTTAGACTCAAGGTATGTCCACACCCAAGCCAATAGTTAGCTAGTACACTTTGCTTCCCCAGAAATGCATAATGTTGTGGACTTTTCGGGTCTTGACGGTATATCTCATCAATATCTCATTTAGAATCTTTTTAAACGAATTTAAATGATTTGCTTAAAAGGACATTTGTATGCAGTACATTTTTATTTATTTTTTAACTTGTATTCTCGTTTTATATATACATGAATTATCTTTTTGCACTCCAGAGACTGGACAAACTTTAACTTAAGTACCAAATAAAAATTTTCAAAATCACAAATGATTTATCTCAATATAACGAAACAGGTTGCCATATATTTCTCCTTTCTAGATTTTCCCTTTAAATTAACAATGTTTTGTCTAGAAAGACACAAAGCATCTCAGTCTCGTTAAAACGTTTCTCGGCCTAGCCACGCGTCGATAACTTCAACCTATTTAGAGCTGGGCATACGAACCCGGTAAAAAAGAAGGCTGCTTGTTCTAAGATGAACAATTTTTCTTTAGTGGTTTCATATTCTTATGAAATAGGAAAATGAAGTCATTTATTGAAATGAAATCCCAACAGCAATGGCCATTCCAAAAGGATTGTCTTTCCTTTACGCAATTGACTTTGATTCTGCTAGTGAAACAATTTGTTCAGCTGTCTTGAACTACCATGTTCTCCTAGCAATTTAACCCCATTCCCTACTAAAACAGCATTTGACTCCGCAACAGTTTTTTGTCGTATATTTCCTGCAGTATTTATCAGAAATTAAAACATTACAAGAACATATTTTTAATGCAGCACAGTACTGTCTCCATTTGTATTTTGCTATCAACCTTAAATGAAGGATTGCATTAAATATTTATTTTGATCTACAATGCATTTTTACGTATCGACTGTGGATAAATACGTTGATGTGTAGACAGGCGGTCAGCCTATAGCCACATTTTTAAGCACACGAAAATGTGCTATGTAATTCTAGATTTTGAAAGGATTTTCTCTAAGATGCGCAAAAGACTCTGTTACGTAGAGATGGGGCTAGTAAGAGAATTGACATACTGGTAGGGAATCGACTTTCTGCCTGTTCTTACTCCTTAGAACTTATAAAGAACCATAATGATTAATTTGAGACTATCCGATCGATGTGTCTCCTGAAACGTGAAAGCTTGTGTATAGCACTACGTTACTAATGATAAGATTATAAGATTGAGAACTTCTATGGCACTCAGGAAGTCTCGCCAAACTCAATCATGCCTCAAAACTCGAAGCATTTGTTCACAATCATTTTGCTGTAAAACATATAACCAAAGAATATAATTACAAGAATTTTCGAATGTAGAAGCAAGTTATTGTTATAACTCTTTGGTGTAACTGCTACACTTAACCTTTCATGGGACCTTCTTACCACTCGCAGCCCCCAGTCGTCATTAAGTGAAAACCGCTAAATTATGCAATACCAAAGTAATGTATTATTGGACCTTAAGCTGGGACAAGTGGTAATTTCCACCAAACCGATGTATTCGAAGGAATGATTCGCACCGTTTTATGCTATTCGTGCAAGTAGAGTTGCAATTAGTTATGTATTTAAATAGAAATTTTTCACATTCGATGGCCTACTGACAAATTATAGATGCACAACATTGAAATTAGGATGAAATTTGTCTTTTATATCCTACTTCTTAACTTTGAAGGGAAAGGTTGAACGCGTGAATATAAGAAAAGGAGATTTTGCTTGTGATATTGTGAAGAGGGGAAGCATTTTATCTTTATATTGAAGGCCTTTAAAAATAAGTCATTAAATTTGAACAGTATTTTTTAGATATGAAAACTGAATTGGGATGAGGGATGGGACGCTTGTTGCAGAAAAAGATGAAAACCTCTGTATCACTAGTCGCGTCGGTTTATTTAAAAAAAACTGGGAAGGATGAAGCGCTATTGAATTTGGAAACTACCTTCTTTAATCGCGATCAACTGTCTTGATAATGAAATGACATTGCAAACAAATGTTTATGTTCTAAGAGATAAGGACAACAGTTCTAAATGAGGAAATGACCCTCTCTTCATCAAATTGTTCAAGAACGATTGAATGAAATGACTGCATTTGGTGAACTCTCTATCAATGGAGGCAATCTCATCCACTTTCACTTTAGTCAAACCAAGATCCCAGTTGCTTTGAAAATTCAGACATAAATTCAAGATCCTCGTAATGGCTTCCTTTGCAAAACCAACCTTTGGACTAAGCAGGCAGCGATCGTAAACTTTTTCAAGAAAGTCAAGATGGATTGTGACAATCTCATCAAAGTCTTTAGCTTCCGATACTTGCGCTTTGAATTCTAAACCGGAACTATGAAGTATTCGAGTCATAATGTAAACATGAAAACTCTGGACAAAATGAAGAAGTTTCATTCTAAGAACGTACATTTTCTGTCGTACAGCGGTTGCTGGCTGCTGTTGCTCCAGTGCAGTGCTTGTTGCCTCTGGATTTACAAAATCATCTTGCGTGTCATCCCGCGCGTCACCCCGCCAGAGTTCCGCTATTCTCAGCTGCTCCAACGACCAAACTGCACGCTTCACTTGCAACAGAAAACAGAAGATGGCATTATACTTCTCCTCCGCCTTGCTATCAAAGATAATCGTTAATGGCCAGTCCATTTCATAGTGTAGGTAAATACTTGCAGCGGACTGCACACCAACAACATTTGTCAAAATCCCGCGGGCATCACTTTTGATTCCTGCGGTTAATCTATCTACAAGGCTTGGAAAACGTAGCTGCAACGCATCGTGTAGCACACTCGTAAGGTACGAAGTGCTTTGCCAGAATTCCTTGCGTCGTATTTTAGTAAAAATCTCTGAATAGAATGAGCTCATGACGTCACCCGCTTCCATCAGGAAGAAATTTTTAATGATCCCAAAATGATGCATGAATCTGAATTCATCTTTGAGTAGGCCCAGCAGAGCATTCGAAGCTTGTGAATATCTTGCGTCGATTAGAGACTGCAAGCTTGATTTGAAAATTTCACTGAAGGGTTGTCGACAGGAAGCCTTTCTGGACATGTCAAATCGTGATTGTTCTATTGTACTCTGAAAATTGTCATATAAAGCTTGGTGATTCTCTCCCGAATTAATAAATCTTTGATAATTCCTCTGGAATATGATAGAAAAGTTTTCTTCCAAAAGCTGGCTAAAGCCATTATTAAGCATCACAGTATTCCTTTCTACCATAAGTACTTCTTCGAATTCCACCTTGTCTTCCATTTCGTGGTTTTTGCAGGAAATTCCAAGACCTTCCATCAAACTCTCAAAAAGCTCTGTTTCAAAGACAAGAGAAAACTTATCAGTAAAGCTTTTTCCAGCCCGCTCCAGCACTCTACAAGATTTTCCAGTCAGCAAAATTTTGTCAGTCAAACCAGCAAGGAATTGTGGGATAGCAAGTTGGGTGTCATCATCTTGGCATCGCCGGATGCGAAATTGCTGTTTCCAAGCCGTACAGTCATCTTCACTTGCAATTTCATCTTCGCAAACAAAAAACTCCTCACCTCCAACGATTGGGAGCTTTCCACTTGAAATCCAAACCGCTAAATCACTCAAAAATGGGCGAATGGTTTCTAAAAATATAGGTATCGAAGCACATACTTGAAATGAGCCTGCACTTCCAAATGCATCAAGATTACAAACGGTGTTGAACAAGGAATCAATCACATGTACCAAACATTCGTTGGGCGCCATCTCTGAGCCTCTAGCCATCCCCAAGCTGCTTTTGTACATCTCATACACTAAATCGACATCAGACAATAGGGATCCCACAGCCTGCTCTAATGTTAAAATAGTGTACACTTCGTTTTTTGAAACAATTTTGCATTCAATACTCCCAAGATCTTTCCTTGTTTTCTTTAGAAAACAATTAACTGCATAGCCAAAAGCTCTTATTATCTTCATATTTTTCTTTTTTAAGTCCAATGCATCAGCAACAAAGATTTTAAGCTCTTGAACCTTGTTTCCTGCTGCCGCGAATTGTCCCAGACTATTTTTCAAGGCCTTTTGGCTCATATGACTCAAGCAGATATCTTCTCTTATGAAGTAGTTGTTGTCAACATATCTAGAAGGAGAACATTGAAAAGGAAATGTGCTACATTGTAGACGACGCTTGAAAATAAAAAGCCAAGAAATCTTCAACTATAAACAACACTTTTATTTCACAAAAAAGGCTACATCAACAGCTTTCCAGAATCTAGCACTGTCGAAAGCTCCAAACAACTTCTCTGGACGATGCCAACCTAGGAATCGCAACTGTGAAGGAACAACTAAAGGCATTCATCTCTATTCACTTTAAAATGGGGTTTTTAAACTAAACGACATTATTCCATGTAAGCTTGCTAAAAAATTCTAGATTTGTTATCTTGACATGAAATAGTTTTATTATTAGGAAAAGTTAAAGTTGGAGGCTGCAAAATGTGTTCTCTGCCATCAAAGCTTTTTGATCAGAATGCAAATGTCATAAAATTATTATATATAACAATAGGCAGTCATTTAAAATACAGGGGTTTAACCCACATAAATTAACTTGTGCGACAAACAACTAGCACAATAGGCGTGGGGCGTGCAAAACAGAGTCTGATGTAACCGTACAAAACTTCTCGTTTTTTGAAAACTTCTCAGTCCATCTTAAATTTTGACCCCATTTGCACTGATTGGGAAACTCGCCTGATGCATGAAGGGCTTTGAAAAGCAGTTCCAGACATAAACTTTAAAACTGTTCAACTCCTGGAGTACCACATAAAGATAGTTTTATCCCTATCTCTATGGGGGTACCATCACCTAATTAAACCCGGAAATGGCACGAGGTTCCAGGAATTGTGATTTATTACTCTAGCAGGACTCTAGATGCCATGCTTTCAATGAGTTTTCGGCCAAAGTTAAAAACTAAATCTTCACAGAGTTCTTAAATAGTTTTGAAAATCCATCGACGTCATCATATCACATTTATACACAAAAAACCTATCAGCTACTAGTTTTTGAACTACACGAAAATGCTCATTATATTTGCATCTAATGGTGAAGAAAGCAAAAGAAAAAAAGAGACTAGAAAAGTATGGATTTGCTGGTCTTCCTAGGGATCATGCTTCGGGAAGTATGCTAATTTTGTAGGAAATCCTTAAGTTTCCTTTTGAATGTGGGACTTGCTCTAATTTGCAATGGGATGTTATTCCAAGTCTTTACTTCAGAAGAAAAAAAATATTTTCGGAGAACTCTAGGTTCAACCTTGGCATGTCCAGATCTAACTGATTTCTTGTTGAGTAGTTCGATAACAGAGGTCTGGGAACAAGTCTCACTTTTAGACTGTCCGGGCAGAGACCATTCACTACTTTATAGATTATTACTGCTCTGTCATATTGCATTATATTTGAGACTGACAGCCAATTACATCTCCACCCATCCTTTAACCTAGAGTTCTCTATCTAAGTTTTAACTCTAGTTTGTAGACGTTGAAGATGTTGGAGCTTTGTATTCGATAAATTGCCCCATAGTTCGTCATTGTATCAGATTACTCTCAAACAGTGCCTTATACACATGATCAAGTTTAGATTGAGTTGGTAGCTATATTCTTAAGTTTCTGGAGGGACGAGATTGCAGCTTTAATTCTACATTTTAGCTTTTTATAATGCTCATTTCATGTTAGGTTTTTGTCCACAGTAATTCCTAGGTACTTGACTTTCTTGTCTTTCTTGATTTATTCTCCTTTCATGCTTATGTCTATTGGTCTATGTTTGGTGTGTCGTTTGTGACCCAATACCATAAACTCCATTTTATCAGTGTTGAAACTTATTCTGCCATAACCATTTTGCAATATATTCAACCTCAGCTTTTGAATCATTTGAGTGTTCGTCGATATCTTAGGCAGAACATGTCACACTGGTATCATCCGTGTACATATTTGAGGTGCATTTTTTGAGGCACTATACTATCTGTATTGCCTGATGCCATCTGTATTGCTCTATCAAACAGTTGCCTTTTCAAGAACATTCAGTGCCTTGTTAGTAGGAATATCATCCATTAAAACCTCATCAGAACAAATACCATTCTCTTGCCAGTTTCCCTTCCACTGCTAGGCAGTACAACAGCTCTCTTCTACGTCTCTATCCTTCCAGCATGCAGCACGTAATTTCCTTTAAGACCTTTTACCAAGACAGAAATGTGTGGGTAATCGTAGGCTACCCCTTTCAAGGGATTGCCAGTTGGGTGCACGAGTACAACTTGTTAACCATGGCCCCATCATGTATGTAGTGCATATTGAGCCCATCACTCCAGCATTCAGCCAGCACCATGCCCTTCAACACTTTCATTCACTTTCATCTTTCTCTTTTATCAACCACCTTTCCAAAACCTTTTTCATTAAAATAAGCATACTGCATGGATCTTATGAATACAAATTCCAACAAAAAATAATAGGCCTGCCTATCTTATCTTAAATTTAGCCTGGCAAGTTTGCAATCTCAAAATTTTATTCTGAGCAGCTTTTAAAAACACATGCTATTATAAAGTTGAAAACTCAGTGACTTCAAAGAAAATTGACATTTTTTTCTGGCCCGGCACTCAAAGTTATTAAGAAACCCTGGTTTAGGACTTTTCTCAATAATGGGAAATTCCAATAATGAAATAGAATTTGTTAAAAATGTTCAACAGTATGTCAGCATTGCTTCCCATCATGTTATTAAAAGCATATTCAATTTTGTTTATCATATGTATATATCAGAAATTTGTCAAAAAAGTTATTGCTGGCTGATTACATGAGATGTAGACTTATAAGAAGCACAGTTGTCTTAAAGGGCCCCTATTTATGGGCATTATGATACATAATCTCCCTGTATTGTAGTAGCCGTGTATTTGTGTCTATGATACATCATTAGTTATTGTGCAAGCTTAATTAATATCAGAAAATGCTAAAATATAACAAAATAGGCCTGTCTATCTTGTGTGGCATAGATGTGGTACAAATCACAACATGGCTTCTTTTCTTTCAGTTAGATGTGGAACAATGCCCAATCAAATAGTTTCCCTTGCAAAAAATGTTATCCTTTAGAAATGAACATAACCAGCACCCCTACCCCCACCCCCCTTACCACCAAAATTACAGTGAAAAGTTATTTTGAGAAAAAATATTCAAAAGTCTCTGTAAGGCATACAGCTGTAACCATCAGAGGTTGGTAGATTCTATGCATTGCTTTGCAATAAAAATCAGGGATTTCATTAGAAGTTGGTAACCTGCAAAAATTTGCTGCTTACTTACAAAACCTTCCTCTCCTCCTTTCTACATCACTTCAGTAAGACACCTACTTTTAAAGATGAGCTTTCTACTTCAAAAATGTAAAGAAATTAAAGCATGTTTCAAAACATATAATGTTTGAATACCTGTATACGTATGTTGTTTTTATTCCTTGCAACATCCAAAGTGTTTCTCTTACAACTGCATTTTCTGTGAGGTAATTTACCATTCTGGAGTCCTGAGGCATTACCTTAAATGCACTCATAACCTGGTCCTCATTATCAAAACCAACTTTGTCTTGTAGCATTGGCAGGTATGCAGTTTCTCCTTTCCAGTACTGAGTGGTAATGTTTCTTTGGAGCCATTGAACATCTCCTCGTTCTGGGTCACATTCTATAATATTAATATAAACTTCATTAACTGAAAGAAGCTAGGATGACAAAAATGGTTGAAAAATTAGTAAAATGTCTCTTTTAGATTTAGGTTATTTTTGTACCTTAGAAAATTTACAATGAATACCAAAAATTCCATTAGGATTTATTTTCGGTGAATCAAAGTAAGCAAAAATTAATCCCACTGAATTATTTTGTAACTAGAATTTTTTCTTATTAAAATTTTCAAACACTAGAAAAATCTTGTTTTACACCGATAGAATTTCAAAGTAACAAAAAACATTCCTTGCTATTTGGCCTGTACTACTTTCCATCTACACAAATCAATGTTCAGTTTTTGGTTCTCCATTGACATCAACAAATAAGATAACCAGCTCATTTTCAATTTATTCTCTTTCGCCATCTACATCCAAGAAATTTGAGTTCTTGATGGGCTGAACAGATGCCTCTACCAACTCTTCATAATTTCACTCAACCTTTTTTCTTTAACACTCCAGTGGGTTCATTTTGGAAGCCTAAATCACAACTGATGCTTTGTTCCAATTTGCAATAAAAATTATTGCGAACTAAAGAAACTTCAAATCAATTTTCTTCCATGGTTTATAAAAAATGAAATAAACAGACCTTTACAAAATAAGAATTTATATTTCTGCCTACTCTTCAATTCTATTTCTTGGGTTGACAACAAAATATTTGATTTTTATAACTTTTATGATTGCGTTCCAGATAATTGTATGTTGAAGATAAAAATAAACCTTACAGAAGGTTTTTCATTTTCTATATTCACCAAAATTATTCTTTCCAACAAAATTTTTCAAATTCTCACCAAAATTTCAAAAATGTATCACACAGTGACTTGGTCCTTTCCCGCAATGTGAGAACACCTTTCAATTTATACACCTGAAATTACTAGAAAGAGCTCCAGACAAGAAACCTTTTCGTGCACTTGCAATACATTGCCAGCCCACTCAAATTTTCCATCCAAATGATTTTGCATATTGGCTGTTCAAAGTCCCTATATAATAATATTCTACATTATTCTAAATGTGCCTGGTTTCAGACACGCAATTGCAACTTTTCAAAATGAACTTGTCAGTGCAAGAAACAAAGTTTTAAGTCTGGAAAGATCTGGTAACTATTTTAATACCAAATGTAAGTTTGGTCATTGCAGGGACACAAACTCCAGCCCTTGGATTTTTTAGCCTGTGACTCTAACCACTGAGCCATCCTCATTGAGACAATAAATGTTTACCTGATGTTCGATAAGAGGCTTCTACATCAGATATTGTACTCTCTACAGGCTCCAATATTCTATCCAGTTTCTGGTCACTTTCAGCAATATCAAAATGATCATCGTCTTCATCTGTCTCTTCTAAAGCCAATCTTTGTTCTTCACTTATATCAATACCAAGCTCAAGCTTCTCTTCTCCTGACAAAAGATACTCTTTCCAATCTATGCTTTCTTCCAATAGTACGGAGTCATTTCTCGTTTCTGAAAACTCACCACAGTTCACTGGCGATTGTGAAAGACACAGCAACAGTGATAAAATTCCAAAGTGGTATTCCGTATTTGCTTCAAATAAACTTGATGAAAAAGGACTTTTAAGGTAATCATTCTTCAAAGATTCAAGCTGTTTTGCCTTAATGTCTTGGCAGTGAACGATAAACTTGTTTCGTAGGCCATCGAGCTGTCGTGAAACTTCAAGCGAATTGACATCAAGGAACCTGTGGAACCTAAAATTTGATACTGCAAATTCTACAGCTATGTTGGAATTTTCAGTACCGCTCTCTAAGTTTGCAACAGCTTGCACTAGCTCCTTTGCAAGGTCGTCTGCTTTTCCTCTTTTCAACGAAATTGGCGCCATCTTCAGTCTACGCCATTCCCTGCAGCCTCGAGTTCAACTTTTGCTTAAATTGGGGCTTCGCTTCTCCAATACCTGGAACACGCCCCCCCCCCCTGGAACTGGACATTTGTACCACTGATTTCTTTGTACCACACATTTGTACTGGTAAATCTTTGCTCATTAAAAAGAAGGTTTGCAAGTAGGGGTCAAAAGCAGGTTGAAGACTAAAGTGTGAATGAAGAAAAGGTCACTGTAGCAGGCTGCTCGACGGGCTCCAAGGAGTTCTTGCGGCGAAAAGTCGATAAAAATGTAGCAAATAAGAAACACCGCAATACGCCGAGAATAAACAACAATAAATACACGTAAATCAGTGAAGGCTAATATTTCGCCCCGGCATACGGGGCTACATCAGAGCAAAAGTTAACGGGCTACACGTAAATCAGTAAAGGCTGAATCACGTGAATCACGCACATTTTTCGCTGTTCGGAAATAATCCTGATTGTAGAAATAGACCTTTATTGATCTTAAGGCTGTCGTTAACTCATTCAGTTCAATGGTCCTGAATTTAAATTTATTACATTTTGGGTTGATAGCACCTTTAGAGTAAACAAATCCTCAAAAACCAAACTTTTCTAAAACCCAAAATTTAGTTGGGTTGACACTGCCTGTAGTAGCTATTGTAACACTCGTTGATCAGGTCTGGTTCCCAAACAAACAATCCAAACAATTTAAGTCTCAAAGAATTCTTTCAACAAATTTTGCACACCATAGATAAATCTTGAAAGGTGTTTTGCGGTTCTAAACTGCTCGCTAAGGAACCTCATGTTCAAAGCTTTTTTTAGATTACACTAAGACCGTCGGGGGTTCAAATGGCAGGTTTTGGTACGAAAATCACTGAGCCATCCTTCTCCCGCAAAAAGGTCGAAATTTGTATGCTACGCCCTTACTTGATTAAATGTTTCCCATCTAATTCTTTGAGTAACATGAAGATGAATATCTAGCATTCTGCTCAACTGACATCATTGTTAGAGAACTTTAGGAAAAGAGGGGTGCAGTTGCTCCTCGAACCCTCCATTGCTGCATGCATGCAGTCGCCCCATACACCAGGTGCAGAAACGGGAGCTCCTCCTCAGAACAAATCCCGTCTTTCACAAAGACTCTGGTACCCATGGTACCAAAATATATGCAAATATATTTTACATTACTGTAAGTTTATGTACTGTAAGTAAGTTTAAACAATCATGGACAACTTAGAATATTTATAAAGTTGTAAATAGCAAGGGGGCTCTTGCATAGAGTGTTGCAAAAAAATAGCAAAGTAGACATGTGCCAATTTTTGGCATTCACAAGGGGGCTCAACACCCCTGAGCCCTCAAAGCAATACAACCCTGATGCAATATCAAATATGTTCTATTCTATTCTATATACAGAATCTGGTCTCCTATCCTGGCATCCAAAGCGTCAAGTGGGACGTTGAGGAAAGAGGACATTGCGGGTCTCGAATCCAGGGTACTGGTCTCTACACCAGGAAAAATTCCTTCCTTCCACTAGTAGGTAATGTCCTTTACATTGATAATAATTACATTCTGCACAATATACGTAAATTTGTCATTCTAAAATCGAATATTAGCGATTGAAAATGGAAATTATAAAAATGGGCATTTTTTTAGATTTTTGAAATTGTAAATTATGATAAAAATTTAAAATAGTTCGGAGGCTTGCCCCCTGGTTTTGGTTTAATTAACTTCAAATAGGTTTAAAATCGGGGGGTCATAGATGCTATAAGACTGGTTCATTGATCATTGGCTTATTCGTAACATGATCTGATTGTTTAGTTGATCAGAAAATGGCGGCCGTGGAAGTGAAGAAGAGAGAATACAACGTACTTGCCGGGGAAACGCACAGAGTGGAGGGTAGGTCAGGAGGCATCGTAACAACGCAGCCGTCCGCCCAGTCTGGAATAGAGAGCTATGTGCTTGATTTGGATGCACAACAAGTCGCAAGTATGTTTTAAGAATCTATTTTTAAGGGAACGCCCATTTGGCTACTGCGTAGGAATGCTCGAGACGTTTTGTGTAGTTATTTTGAATCAGTCGCTCATCAAAGCCATTCTCCATTGAATGGCAGAATAATTTTTTAAAAAATCGTTGTAAAGTAGTGTCCTGTGTAGCGTTGTACTTTTTGTGACAGGGCCTAAGTAAATGAACCACTCCTTCTTTCTCTTGCAGAAATGTATCGTTTGTATATTTATTATCTTTGGTTGCGGTCAGAAAAGAACAAAAGAGCGAGCATTAGTTTCAGCAAAGACAATTAGTTTCTTGACAAGATATGCTTGTGAAACAAATCTTTTAAAAAAGCCTATTTTTATATCTTACAGCTTGGACTCCGGAAGATGTGATCAATAACTTTGTTGAAAAAGTTGGTCTTGGATACTTGAATGAAGCCTTTCTTGCAAACAAAATTACAGGAAGAGCTCTGATGTTACTCAATGAGGTTAGAGCTTTAACTCATTTCAGCTTGTGCCATGCTTTTGTGTACACCTATGGCATATATAATTATCTGCTTATTCTTTTTATGCTAGTCATGATGACAGCCCTGAGTAAGAGATATAACCTTTACAAATGCCACTCAAGACTAACTACAGAACATGCCAACATATTACAAAAGGTGCTACTACATTTAACTAACACTGTTTGTAATACGGCAGAACACACCATCATCACTTACATCGTCATTTTTCTGCCACCCAAATATTATTGATTAATAATTATTAACATTGCTCTCAATGTTTTTGTATCATTGTCTTTTATTATCTATTTTTAATACCACTGTAATTAGTATTATCATTACCGTTTTTCTATCAACTTTTTGTCACAAGAATCCCATTGGTTGGAGTCTGTCAAGCAGTTTTGTGACCTTTCCTTTATTTACACAGTCAACCTTTATGCTGTCAAGAGTTTTAGTTGGAAAAAATTTTTCGTATAGGGACATTTGAAGGAAATGGGTGTTCATGCCATTGGTGACAGAGTATATTTGTTAGATATGATTGGTTTGCTGAAGAAAAAGAAGAAAGAGCTTGAATCAACAGCAACATTATGGAGTGGTGAGACTCCTGCTCCAGGCATGGGTGAGTTGTATTAACTTGACAATAATATTCTAGCATATAAAAACAATTTGAATTATAAATTATCAGTAAACAAGAACATGTGTTTCAACAGGGTCATATTTTGGATAGATGTACCGAATAATTATGAATTAAGATTGAATGAAGGCTGGTTTCAGATATCATAATGCTGGTTTGTGTACACTCTTTGTTTGGTAATTATTTTTTTTGTGGCTGCCAAAAGTGCAATGTGGAAACTTAAATTCTTTAAAAGTGACTTGATTCTCCCATGCATAATGTTTGGTCATCAAAACGTTTATGAGCAGTCATTTGCTTCCTTTCTAGCCTATAGCAAAGGTCTCTGTCACTGTCTTGGAAAAACACTCTGCCCATGTTGTGTTGCACGTACCTACTGGAAGGTTACAGCTCAAGGTGTCTTCTACAGAGAGGTCCCAGTGCTCAGAAGGCATTTTGGTACAGGTATGGAATGATTTATGCATACAAAATTTTGTAGTGTCAGATAGATGATATAGTTGTGACAGTAATGAACAGTGAAAAGGTTGAGCCGTTTAGCTTTTACCCAAAATAAAGTTGCTGTCATTAACATGTACTTACCACAAGATCATATTTTTGTATTTTCTAAGCATATAGGTGAAGTGTTTGTGATGAACTTTAATGCAGAAATATTTATTTATAATTCATGGGTACAATTTGGTTTCAGTTTCCACCGAGTACATGGACTACAGGTTCTTTAAGGACCTTGAGCTTAAAGAAAGCTTTTTCTGCTGCTGTTTCTGCAAAAGACATGCTCTTGAAATGTATGTTGAAGACAAAGATGCAAAAGCCTCAGAGCGTGATGGTGGTGCCAGTGGTTTTCCTGTCCCACACATCTTGTTGCACCCAGATGCAGCTAAAGTGGAACAGATTGTACGCAATGCTTGGACACAAGCAAGACTTGTTGCTGATTAAGCACTTTGAGACAATTGTCTTCTTTATTTACATAAATCAATGAATTCCGCTTGCTTTAAATGGTGGACTGTATGAAAAATCTCAAGCATTACTCTAAAACTTGTAAGCTTTATAGGTGAAACCATTTACAATTTATAATTTGTGCTAAGAGGGTATTTCTATGATAATTTCATGGGTTAGATGTAGGACAAATTTTCAGACTTGATAACAAAGAGTGTGTTATCAGAGGCATTTCTGAAATGGATGTTATTTAATTTTTGGCATTTGCTACATTGTATTTTTAATTTTGGTATGTATTATTTCTTTGTGAAATTTGTGGAAATTGAAAATCAATTAATTTTGTTGCAAGATATTTGCTGTATTTCTTTGCCAGATATCTATTTGTGCATAGAGCCTTCTAAGAGCAGACTGCACAAATGAAGAACCAGAAATATAATAGATTTAGATAAGACCTGTCAACTCTTCCAGTTTTGCTGGGTGACTCTAGATTTTGCTTGTCTTCTGGTCCTCCTGTCTCCATTTTTTGACCTAATCTCTCTGGTTTTTGCAAGAAAAATCTGAAATCAACAGGTTTTGAATGTTTTAGGCCGACAGGTCTGTAAATACTCAAGCTATTAGCTTCATCGGCAGCATAACTGATCTAGATTTCAAATTATCTCCATAAACTATTTAGAGGTTGTGCTGCCTGAAAGAATAGAAAGTAAAATCTACATGCTCTAACGTTGGTAACTATGGTACACAAATCAAATGCAATGCCTCCAACATGGGGTCCAAGGTAGCCAGGGACAATCACAAATTAGACATGTGCCTAATATAAGACAAATCTGTCTTCTGGAACGTCAAAGACAACAATAAGACTTTGAACATGAATATCCTGATGTGCAATTTTTGGAGTTAACTTAGATTATCTGTAGTGTGGGGAGAAGGTAAGCTGAACAATTTCGCAAGTGGTTAGGCTGCCTCAAACAGCATGCCAGTAAAGCAATTTTGATTTGCCCTTCTCAGAGAACCAAACATTATTCAAAAATTTTTCCGACGTTATTTATAAATTGTGGAAGAAAATGAAATACACAAGTTCATCATTATAGTTTATGGCTCTTTTTATAAGAGTATTTTTCGTAAGAATGTTGAGGCTCAGAGTGATAAGATTTTTAAAAATATTATATAAGAGCATTGCTCATCCACAATTGCCTGTTTTGCAATGCTCATAACAGTAAAGAACACTTGAAGAATATATTCAGGCTCATAACGAAAATTTCTTAAGAATAATGAGGCTGGACAAATTTTCAGTATTCTTGTAAAAAAGCAAGTGCATTAAACAAAACAACAGTTTTCTACTACTGAAAGACAATCAAAATCACTTACATGTTATGATTCTGCCTTAGTGGGTTATCTTTGCTTATTCTGACATCTTTGTATTAGCATTGAAGGGTTGGTCTCTTAAACCAGCCTGTATTGAGGCGGAGGCAACCGACGCAACAGGGTGGCCAGTTTGATGTCGGAGAAAGGCTAAAATCGGCAATTAGTTAAAAAAATGACCAAAGGCAGGGCAGCATTGGTTATAAAAAAGTGTTGTTTTTCAGCATTATAAAGGGTGTGGGGATTGTTAGGCATTAGTTTTACTTTATTAAACTTTGGGTACAATTTTAAAGTCATCATTGTATTGCCTTCACCCTTTCACAAGACTTCGATAAATTATCTTTGGTATCAGTCTGTATTTAGCCTTAGCCCAAATTTTCAAAGCTGTGACTGTTCCTAAGGTGCATTTAATGCTTTCCTTGAGCGCAAGGAATATACCAGTCGTTTTATTGGCGGAGAATGATATTTTTTTAAAATTCAAAACACTTTCAATATTAAATAAAAGCCTTGCAGCCTTTCGCACCAAACAAGGTCGTCATAAAAAATTTGAAACCATTTTTGTATTGACTTTCTTTCAAACAATTTAAACGAAAATTTATAAGCTTTCAAGGAAAAAACAAAACTATGTGCGATTACTCGAAAAAAGGAAACTTGTTTAGTATGCTATTCAATTACGAAACATCCTAAACAAGAAATCAAGAAAATACGGATTATAAATCGCTTAAATTAACGAATTTAGTGGGTTCTCAGTAGCACTCGTTAGAGAAAACAGCTCCCGTTCAATAGAAACCGATTGTTTGACGGTTAAGCTTAACTATACTTTGAACTCATTATCTTAGAAAATACCTTAGCGATTGTGGTTCGCAAACAAATATTCTCTTTTCATATTTAGCATTCCCCTTCCTGAAAATTATTCTCTAAATAGTTTGAATACATTGAAGCATTGGAAAAAATCAGTGGTTTTGACGAGTCTTTCAAAATAACTTGGCCATCTAAATACCAAGACACCTTAAAACCTTTCCGTTCTATTGGAACAGGGTAATAAAACATTCCTTTTTCGACTAAACCTATACTTTCATATTAGGTTCAAAACTGTACTTTTTGGGAGCTCCTCTATAAATCAAATGCGATTTACTGTGAGATCACACAAGGTAGCATTCTCAGGCCATTTCTATTTATTCTATATAAAACACGTTTGTCGATTACCGATATTTCTTGATGTTACTAGTTATCTTCACGAATTTTCACAAACGTTTAAACATTTTCGTGTTAAGTAAGAGCGATTTTCTAACAAAAAAGTCGTGTCGAAAAATCTGATTACAAAATAAAGCTAGGTTATCTCAACTCTGTCCAAACTATAACGCTCTTTTCGTTATTTCTCTAAACGTTTTATACTGTAATGTTTTCACGCTGTATTGTTTAGCGATTTAAAATAAGAATTGAAGCATAAAAAGGGAAATAACACAGCCTCCATTAACCCACCCCATTATGTGAAGAATTGTGAAAATAACGATTTTATGTGTAAAGCCCAACATGTAATCTCTTTTGCAAATGAAACCAACAAATCATGACGAAGATTCCTACTTTTTGTCAACTATACATATTTCCGATATGAAATGAAAAATCAGGTCATGGAGACTCTGACAACCGCCAGTAAACCGCCAGTCAATTATTGTTTGGAAAATATCTTACAAAAAAACTATCCATTGAAGTTTAGTACTGAAAGTAAACATCGCATATTCGCCAACTTCATGGAGGCTTGGGAGCACAATATCTGACAGTTTTATTGCAGAAAAGCTTCTTGAAATAGAAGCAGTAAACAGAAAAGGTTATTTAGCGGTTCAAATTCTTTACCAAAAGGACCTGCTTGAAACGTTTACTTATTTTTATGCTAAAATCGAGAGATTTATGTTTTGCACAAATGAATTATGGACTCTTTTACAAAAACCTTCATTTCCAATTATAAGCCTTAGCCGGCAAAATTAAAAATTTGCGTCTACAAACTCCAGGGAACAAAAACTCACTACAGTGATAAAAACAAGATTCCAGTCTGTGTATGTATTAAAACACACAAGTGAAAATGGTGACATAAGATAGAACAGAAGCTGAAAGGTTGTATGAATTGTGGCGTTTGTAAACTAAAGGTACTTGAAAGTTCTTTGAGATACTTCAGCCATCTGTCAATCATAAATCAACTATTGACCAATCGCAGACGCCTGATTGGTACCACGCTTATTGATTGGCCAACGTGGATTAACAGACGGCTTAAGCCGTACAAGTATACGTTCGTGGCCTTTAAGAGACGTAGAACATCACTGGGGGGGTGGGGGGAGGGGCGAGGTAGAACTATAGCAATATAAACTTGATATGGGATAGTATGATTATGGACGAGGGCTTGAAATCAAACGCTGCCTAGTACTAGACTTACAAATAACAGGGATGATGGAAACTTCAGGTGACAGCCAAGAAATATCACAGCTACATCAATGAGCGCTGTGAGACGAATATCATAAAAGAATATTTACATCTGTATATAAGATAAAATAACTGTTATCTTCTTCATCGACAGTTCAAATATCTATAAATATTTAAAAAAGACCCATTTTTAAAAGCTCAAAGCAATTTACTATTTTTAGGGATACAGTTAAGGGAGGGGGTGGGTGCTGTTTCTGAGTACAAAGCACTAGAAAGAGTAGTATGTAACATATATAGGTTTCTGAGCAAGTTTTTTACAATAACCGCAATGACGAATTTGTTGAGGAGAAAGCGCTCCCATTAGTAAGAACTAAAATCATTACTAAAAGCGTAGATGAATTTGTGTACATAAAAGCAAAACAACAGGTCTAAATAATTCTACTCGTCCAAAACAGAGCATTAAAAGTCGCACTACCTATACTGGTAGCCACGACCCCTATCGCGCGAATTTGTTCGATGTCCCCTGTGCCCAGGTCCTTCCCAAGGTCGCTCGTAGTCTCTTTCGCGGTCATGATAGTTATTATAGTTTCCTTCGTCTTGATGTCGAGGTCGCCGATATACCCGATTATCGTTATCGTATTCATATGGTTGCCCAGCATGATGATCCCCTCGCCATTTATCATATCCCTGCTCATCACTTCCCCAGTTTCTGTATTCCCTAGAACGACCTTCTTCGTACGGATAGCCTTGCCACGATGAGTCTTGACCCTGTCGCCCGCCTTGCCATTGCCTGTGATAAGGATCATCCCCATGCCGCTCTTGGTAGCCTCCACTACGCGGCTCTCCAGCGCGGTATTGGTTGTAAGTACTCCCTGATTGGCTTTCCACGTGATCAGACTGCCATTGACCTACTGGTGGCCGATGGGTATCTGTATATGAGTCTAACGCGCCCTCTCGCACATGGTAATTATTATCACTGTTATCCGGCGCCATATATGGAAGCTGCTGTTGTGGGTGCGGCGGTCCTTGCTGCTGCATCGTTTGCTTGGTCTGGCGCGGATCCAACGTTTTCTGCGCCGTCGGACTCGTAACGTTACTGCTTGCACTCGAAGGACTAGTGAGGCTTGACTGCGAACGTGCGGAGGGGCTTTGAGTATTGGACGTACTCAAGTGAGGTTGAACCGGCTGATAACGCGGACTCGTGCCTAAGCGCGGATCTGCGAGATTGCTCGATGAAAAGCTACCTGCTCTCCGGTCCGTGATTTTGTCCGGTAATTTTATCGGCGGCAACTCCGGCATTTTCGATTCTGGCTTCTTCGTCATTTCCAACGGAAAAGGCAGCTAAAAAATGTTCAAGAATCCATCAAAGTATGCACAGAGAAATCCTTCAACAACTAATACAGGAAGGACAAAGAATAAAGCACGGAAAATGGAAGATACCGCTAGTTCCCCATGCCAATGTTTGCTACCTTCAGACATTCCATGGTTGCAAATGAAAGCCTTACTGCCACATGCCGTTTAAACATTCACTTAAAGCCTACCACACAACAGATTTTCGCCATTGAAAGGCGAACAGATTTGTCTTCGAAAAATCCGTACGCGGCAAATTTTTTTTATTCAACGAAAATCAAACATGTCTCCGTTAAAAACTGTCTAGGAACACAGAAAGTATCTCTAATTTTTTCTTTGAAAGGAGAAAAAATCTTCGTCGATTAAGGACAAAAATTTAACGTGCCACGTAAGCTCAAGTAATCAGAATAAATTTGAAGCGGGCCTGTGTCGAAAAATATACAAAAAAAGGAACATAAAATATCAGTCTGAGACCCAGACTATGTCCCTTAAAGGTATTCGCCATATAGACAAATTTGTGGAATAAGAAAATAGGTACACAAATAAAACCGACTAAAATTTACATAGCATTTAAAAAACATAAAAATAAAGTCCGAAATTGAATACGATAATGTGAAGTCCTTGAAAATAACAAAAATTTGCAACTGTTTTACTTTATAACAGTCAGTTTTACATGTTTCGTTTTAAACTCTTTTTTGTAAAAGTAAATTTATCTTATTTTAATATATTTCATCAGTGGCGTTGCCAGGGGGGGGGGACATAGGGTGGTACGGGACGCATGAAAATAGCAAAAAAGATAATTTGTCTTAGGACCACACTCTAAAAGCGTGAGGGACGTCCTTCTTAATCGCCAAAAATTATTTCTGTACCACACCGAAAAAATATTTTTTGGCTTCATCCCTGTATTTGATGCCAGAATACTCCATATATAAGGCAGTTTTACAACAATTTTGCATTAAGTTCTTGTATTGGCATTTTGTATTTGTATTAATTTTGTATTCACACACTTGACTGGAGTGACGATGATAAGATCATGTGCATCAAATACGGCCCATGGGGGACGAAATTTGTTTAGAATATGCTCTAGGGTTATCAATTGATACTCGTGACTTCGACGAAAATGGGGACATTATAATTTATTTATATTTTAATTTGATAACATTATTACTCTGAATTATCAAGAAGCCTCTATCAAGCCCCCTCTCTTTTAAGCTCCCCCTCTCTTTTAAGCCTCCCCCTCTCTTTTAAGCCTCCCCCTCTTTTAAGCCTCCCCTCTTTTAAGCCTCTCCCTCTTTTAAGCCCTCCCCCTCTTTTAAGCCTCCCCTCTTTTAAGCCTCCCCCTCTTTTAAGCCTCCCCTCTTTTAAGCCTCCCCTCTTTTAAGCCTCTCCCTCTTTTAAGCCTCCCTCTCTTTTAAGCCTCCCTCTCTTTTAAGCCCCGTGGTTTAATGAAGCTTTTACGGTATCGTACAAGATTTCACCTAAACAAAGGTATTTCTACAGTTTTTCTGACAAAAAATAGGATTTTTATCAAAGTGTGTATCAAGATGCTGTATCAGATTTACGAGTTAAGTTTTCAGAGTAGAGTCATATTGCGTTCACAGTCTCTATGATTTTCGCCACAGTGCAGCAGCGCAAACGAAATGGGAATGTCGTGCCGAAAATTTTAGGCTTCGTTTCTGCCTTCTACATTAAATTCATTACAAAGGAACGGGTATTTTACTTACAACAATGCATAAGCAAACACAATGTAGACACATGTCAAATGACAAACGATAATACTAATCACACTTTGCCACCTGCGCGTCCAAGCTCCAGTGGCACAGTCGGTTAGCGCGTCGTACTTATAAGTCAGTATTGACGAAGAAATGCGAAGGTCGAGAGTTCGAGCCTCTCCTGGAGCACTGTTTTTCCTCCAAATTTTTACGAAGGAGGCTCGTATAGCCTTGCCACTTTTTCGCTATTCTGTGGCCTTGCTGCCCCATACCAATGTATTCTAAATCAGAAACGTGAAGTTTTCATCTTTCATAGTTCTTTTCGTTCTTCAATCTATCATTGACAAGTTTCGTGAAACCTAAATTCTCAGAAGATCAATCGACAATCATCAGCGCCATGGAATTGAGGAAAGGCGGAAGTCAGAACTCCGTAACAGAAATCTGAAAAAAATCTTGAGGTCCCTTCCCTTTTATCAAAACAATAACTTTCATACAAACGTCACCTCTGAATGATCAGTGGTTTTAGCTGTAGTAACACGAATCTTTGGAAGAAATTTGACCATTCGTCAATGTTTAGATTTTATGCAGTTCTTTCTACAAAGGGGGGGCAACCACGTCCCTAAAAGGGGCAACCAACTGTTGATCATAAACCCCGACCGTGCATTAATGTAACTCAATATTTTCACGAATAAAATCATGATTTACTGAAAAATTTGAATCAGTTTTCCAAACGATGTAACCGCCTTAG
Source organism: Rhopilema esculentum (assembly GCF_013076305.1). The sequence goes on from NW_027019640.1 coordinate 10,030,717, forward strand.
GTAAACCCTTCTTTTATCAGAACAATCCTACAAAAACACGAGCCTTTTATAAAACAAATTAAGAATGGGTTTAGGCTGAGCCACTGTAAAATGCAATTTTGCAACTTGAAAATTTTTAATAAATTGAGATTTTGAAATAATGCAATTTGAAAAATTGTATGAAGCGTCCTTAAAAAATTTCATTTAAAAAGCAGGGAAAATTTGCCATCTAGGGAGTGCTTTTGAGGATGGTCAACTCACCTTATTGGCAAATGACACCAGAACACCTTTCTACAGCACAAAAGCTAGCGATTGCATTGCTTACACCCTAACAATTTAAGAACTAATAAAGAACAATCCAGCCTCAGATTTTCGAAAAAACTAAGAAAAGCCGGTTTGCAGTTTCGTTTACAGGTTCTTAAAAAAAGTGTAGTTACTTTTCGATGCGTCAATGAATCAAGAAATAATTTCTGGAAAAGGATATAAAACTTTATTTTGCAAAAATGGTGTTCTTCCGAACAAACGAATAAAATTAAGTAAAAAAGGGCAAATAGAGAGCAAGACCCCTTGTCAACGTTTCGACCACTAGTGAATACAGATCTCAGTATTACTGGCTTAGGTACTAACTTTAAAAGGGAACTCCCTTTTACTGACGAGATATTTTGGATACGGCTATCTCTACTGGTTTCTCTTTCATTCTATGAATTGTTTTGAAAATAATGATGCTACATTGTCTCTGTTTCCATTGCTTCTATTAAGTCAATTGGCTTCAGGGTGTCCCTACGGCAAGTTCCCGTTGAGTTGGAGATGGGAATAACACTGAGCTGGTTACGCTGGGACCATTTCTATGACCCGATTTGGCCACTCTGGTCACTCAACGGCGTGACCCAAGCATACCATTTTAAAGAAAAGGTCATTAGGAAATGTCAGGACTTCAGTATCAATGTTAACTTCTACCCTTGAGCAAGTTTTAAGCTGGCAACTACAAGTCGTTTCTACTGTATATACTTTTAGCTTTTTCTATGGCATTTCCAGTTCCTTTGTTAAAATTTTATGCCAGACTGTATGTTCGTCAAAATAGTCTCGCCTAAATGGGTAAATTTCCAGAATTAGTTGGTTCAAAATAGCGTACAATCGGGTTCGTTATTTTTCTGCTACAAGCTATAAAGCCTCATTTAGATTATCACTGATAAATTTATATGAAAGAAAAGGAAAAAGCAAACTTACATTTGGCTTGTCATCAATTTTCTTCAGCGAAGACGGCAGAGTAATGTCTTCAATCAGATCCAAAACAAAGTCATCTTCCGGATCATACGGCTCATCTCCAGGAGGCATTGCCTTGGCTTTCTTTTCATCTTTACTTTCCAATTCTATAGCAGTATCAAGGTCGTCTTCGGGGTCGTAAGGCTCGTCTCCATCGTTGGCCTTTTTGGTTTCATTCCCAGCTGGGGTATATGTAACATTGAGGTGTTGGTCTGGTCGTGTTGCAACCATTGATTCATTCGATCTAATTTCTGCATCTGGTGACCTTGTTTGTTTAATATTTTCTGGCAAAGAACCTGTCGAAGGAATGTCAATATTGCCACTTGATGTACTGGTTGTAGCAAAAGTTGCAGCAGATGAAAACCGAGAAGTTGTTGCATACTCGGACGAAGTTGACGGAAACCCAGTAGAGGTAGTCGTGTATCCAGTAGAGGCTGATGTATTTCCAGTAGGGGTTGGTGTGTACCCAGGAACGGTTGGTGGGTATCCAGCAGAGCTGGCTGTATACCCAGAAGAGTGTGGTTCATTGCCGATAGGAGTTGGTGTGTACCCAGTAACGCTTGGCTTACTTCCAACCGGGGTTGGCATGTAACCAGTAGAGGCTGCTGTACTCCCAACAGAGGCTGGCGTGTATCCAGTGGAGGCTGGAGTATATCTAGCAGAGGCGGTTGCCACCGTGCTTGCAGAATCTGAGGAGGACATACTGTATACTGGAGGTGACTGCAGACTTGCAGGTTGAGACGAAGGAATGGAATTAGAGGACGTTTCTAAGCCAGCTAAAATCGAAGTTGGTGTCGGTATTCCTAAGGCTTGGTTTCCAGAAATCTTACGTATCTGAAATGTAACAGAGAACAGGGTCGTTAGCATAAACTATTAATGGAATGGACATTCATCAACAAATGATGCCATTTGATCAACACTAGTAGGCTTCTAACGCAAATGAAAATGGGCATGGGATTTTTAATTTGCCAAAGACTTCGCGAGGCATGTGGACTATCGTCCAATTTTCTCATAAAATGCCAGTGGTGATAGCAATGTAAAAAGCCCGAAAGATGGAGCCCTTCCTTAGGCAGTGTCTTGATTACATGGATCAACTAGAGTTATTTGATCAAGATACTGTAGCCTGATCATGGTTAAAATCATGCAAATTTAGTTTTTCAATCATGCAAATTAGCTACATTACCATGCATAAAGATATGTAACTTCAACAAAATGCGAATTAACGTTGAAATGTACAAGCCACCAGGAGCTCTTACCTCAGCCTCCAGTTTCAAAAGCTCCTGTTTCTGTCTTTCCAGCTTATCTTCGATCTCTCTGTTTTCTCCAGTTTTAATTGTAGATGAGCTCGCTGTAGCTGACGAAAGGGCAGAGGAAGGAGTAGTAGACGGGGGTGACATGATGTCTGGTGTATACGAGGGGGTATATGAGCTTCCAGACTCCGACGGCGTCTCTTCCAAACTTTGCCCTGCTCGTTGCTTCCCGAACACTATGTCCTCATATTTGTCCTTTTTATGTTTGTGCCTTTTTTTCGATTTTTTAACAGCCACTTCAGTTGATTCGTGGTGACTCTGTTTCGGTCGCTTCATGGGCACTGCCTGCTTGCTGCGCACGATGATCCCTATGAGCATGTGAGGTCGAGGCTCTGGCATTCCTAAGTTCAAATCAAACGCGATAAAGATAAACTATACAAAACCTCAGAAGTACAAAGACGTTCAGTCTTAGACCAGACAATGCCATGGTGCAATAGAATATTCTCTTTCAGAATAACAACGCATATGTTGAAAGTGTGATGAATTTAAGAAACCTTTATTAAAAGAAACTTCGAAAATTAAAAAACTCCCTTTGCTGTTTTTGCACTCTCCAAGTTCATTAGTTCAAAAAGGCAGCTTGCAATGCATGCAATATTAATTTGCTATCAAAGCAATCAAATACAGCTGTTACTGCACAATTCAGAAATTCTATTACAAAAAAACGATTGCACGATACACAACGATGAGAATAGAGGTAATAGATTTTAGGTAAATGAATCTCAAAAACATCAAGTCATAACTACCTGGTCCATCGAACGGCTGTAGTTCAGGAGGCACGGGATCGTGGGAAGCTATTGGTACAACATACATGTCCTTGACACCAGAATGGCAATTTCCAATCACTCCAATTCTCTTCCTTGTGTAGAAATATGAATACAAAGCTACGTAGTCCTTCTTGTCGTCCTCAGCAGCCATTTCGAAACGCAGTACATCTATGGTCTGAAAGGAGCTTACTATCAACAAAAGCAGCATAAAAACCGGACCAACTTTATCAGAATTGAGCATGGGCGTATTTGACTAGCAGAATCGTCTGATTCATACCATATTCGCTACAATCGTTGTTTGATCTTATATTGATTGAGCCTATTGAGGAATCAAAACACGACAACTCTAGAGTTGGAGAATAACTACAGCTCTACAAAGGTTGGGATATCTACCCAAAAAAGTTGACAATCAATCAAATTTTTCCACTTCCGGCCATTATCTACAGTTCATAGTTTCTACTATGCTACTGCTTAAGCAGCACCAACACTTTTAAGAGAGTTAGCAGTTACTTGAGGAGGTCGCTAAGAGCAGCATGGTCGTATTTAGAAGTGAAGCACGATTTTAGTACAACCATCATTAGCAAGAGCTATACCTTGATTGAAAATACCCAATCAGTAAATGAGTGCTCTGCTATGCGTAAAACTTAGAGTTGAGTGATTTGGTCAATGAGCCCGAAAATTTGGTGATTAGATCAACGAGCTTGGATCTGTCGTAAATCTTGATCCAATTTAAGATTAGATCAGAAGAAGATTCAAAGAAATAGGTAACAAGCTCAGAAGCTTCCATATTTTCTGCCCAACTGCCAGAAATAAATATTCGTAGAGTAGCATGTTCCTTTAATACCATTCATGTTCAGCACTGTGTTCATTTGATAAAAGTACAACGAAGAGAAAGCGTTCAGTGGTTCTTAAGGGCAGTGGTGGAAAAGCGCGCACGCGAGCATCGCTTGCAGGAATTCTGGCATGATGCTACATCAGATTCTAAGCATTGATCATAAAAGTTTGAACATACAAGTTTGCACGAAGAGCTGTCAAATTCGTTTTCTATCTCTGTTAGTAAAGTTCCCGAATTTTAGAATCAAAGTTTAAATATATTCATTCATAAGCTTTTAGGAAAGTTTGGTTTATTTTCTCGGCTTGAAAATCGAAACTGTGTATAGGCTGCATGATTTTGAAGAAATAAGGCTGGCAGAACAAAGACAATATGCAGAAACAGCTTTTCAGCAAGATAAAGTTTGTGTGGACCTTGGCAAGCTGCCAGAAAACTTTTTAGCGATGCAAAGCCAAACTGTTGCATGTTCACTGAGTCGGTGCTCTTACATAGATTAAAAAAGCATATAAATTTAGTTTAACCAAGTTCAGAATACCAAATCAGAGTACAAAAATATTGGAAAAGAGTGAAAAAATGTAAAGCTGGGGAAAACTGGATGCAATAAAGCAGAATGGCTGAATGAAGACACGAGCTGCCACTTCAAACAATGATAATAATCATTACTTAAGTCGTAGAGCAAAAGATATGGTTTGCTTTCACTATGATCGAACCATGAAATGACTCTGATGGCAATCAATTAGTATTTGATGATATCACTACAAACAGCAGAATAGCTCTCAACAAATCGACATTTTCAAGATTCACTCAACATCCCTTATTTCAGGATTACGACTTCGTTACAAAGAAAAGTGAAAACTAGAGCTGTTTTATAGAAAGAAAGGGGAGAAGAGAAAGCTCTTGTAAGGCAATCAAGCTTAACTTGTCTTATATGTGTTGTCACGCGAAATGTAAAATGGATATAGTACCGAATCTGCAGGCATTCACGGGAATGAATAATTGAATGGAAAAAAGGATGATGTCGTTGCTGAAATGTATTTGCATCTCAAGCCAAAGCTATAGATACGGAGTGGTAAATGAGAAGGAAGCTTCAATGTTGCAATCAGTGCAAAAGAAGCTAACAAAATGTAATCACAATCTTATTGTTTAACAAGACACAATCACAAGTAAGCGTTTGAAACTTTAGTTGTGATCGGAGTCTCAACGTTGGAACCTATTAGTGTACTAGCAAAATAAAAAGAAGTGTGTAGAGGAAATTCAGACTCTTTAGCATGGTCACAGGAAGAAAACAACTTTTCAACACCTTATAAAGGAGAGGAGATGATTCTAAAGACATGATAACATTTTGCAAAAAGGAGCGACTCCAGCTTCTTTTAGTCCTTGCTAAGAATACGCAATGACAACAATGCAAGGTCAAATTAAATTAGAGATGAAGTCAAGAGACATTTAATTGTTAAATGCAAAATAAATGGCCTACCTTATGCGTGGTACTTTTCAGTTGAAATAAGTAATCCCAAACTTGCTCATGTTTTATTCTGCCGTAAATTTGAAGCGTGTCTGGTAATAATTTCAACAAATTGTCGCATGGCCCGGAGATACGATAGGCGTTTGATGCAAATTTAGCCACGCTTGGCATCACGACAAATCCTTTCCACATCGGATCCGACTTTTCTTTTGAAGGCAACGGAATGTGAATTGGTGATCGATTCATACTTTCTATCAGGTCGGGTGAGCTAAAATGAGGAGCAGGACAGACGATCAACAGACAGAAAACAATAATACAATGATCAGTTTTAACGCTTCTAAATTTAAAATTATAGGTATTGAGATCAATTGGAGCAGCAATATCAAATGACTGCTGAAATAGACATATTTCATTAAAGAAAATGTGATGTTCGTCAGGAATACTCGGTTGGTCATGACGTCAGGCTGACATTTGAAAACGAGACGGTGAGGTTGTTTGAACGATTACACAAACACTACGATTGTTCTTTCGGACAAAATCTAGGCCCTGACAAATTGCTCAGAGGCTGCAAATCAAATAAGTTAGATAAAGAGCCTTTATTTCTAGACAGATGTTGTTTTTGTAAGCCTCCAACACATTAGCTAACTAACTGCTGACCAATGGTCATACATGTCAGGGTGTAAACAGCTAATAGTAACAGGGACATGGAAAATACTCGGTGACATAATTAATGACTGAGGACGTTGACACAAATCAGGGGGGTTTTACTTACTTTTGTCTGAGGTCATTTTCATCCGGGGAATCGGTGGGTGACGGCATTGAGCTTTCTGGAATTGCTTGTATGCTAAAAAAGATCAATTTTTTGAAAAAACAATATCAACCAAAATAACTCATTGCCTGAATTTTTCAACATTAAACAATAAAATAAGGTTAAACTAGGCTATTTTTCAAGTAAACACGCTATAATTTGGCGAGATCATTCAGTATTTTGCTTCATTTAAAGAAAATTGCTTTTGTTGTCTGATAAATCACGACGCACGTCTGCTTTTTTTCTGCTTTTTAAGTATGATGACATTATGAATACAAAAATAATTTAATGAATTGATAATTGTTTTTCGATTGACACTTCTGCAACAAAAGCAAAAAAACATCTTTTGTCGTTTATATCTAAAATAAGTTATACTCAGTTGATTCTAAGATAGGTTTCGGACCAGGCTAGATGGCCAAAATATCAAGACCTTACAAGTAACAATGACAATTGCTTATCGAATTAATCACAGCGCTTTGCATCAACGCAAATAAAATCTGGCAGTAGTAAGAATCAAGAGAGCTGCAATTTCTACTTACACACTGGTTGAAACATGTGGCAAAATGGGATGCTTTTCGCCTGCAGGTTGTTGCTTTCCTGTGCAAATCTTGCAATTCAAGTCAAACAAATGTGTGCTGTGTTGTTCTGTTGTATCTTCGAAGGCCATTGGAGCACCATCCTCTTCCATGGCGGCATCCTTCTGCTCCTCTGCAGTCTCGATGTGCGTCTGAAGATTATGCATATCTTCTTCTCCCTCGTTCTCCAACTCAACCTCACCCTGCGAATTGCAAAATTAAGAACTTTAAAGAAATGAAAGTAGATAATGGCTTTGAAAAAAGCAAACATTTAGTAAACTAAAGCTTTCCATCTGACACTCTTCAGAGTTTAAAACGTCAGAACATAGACCGAAAACTCTACGCTAGGAAATATATATGGATCGAAATAGGCCAATCAGAAACACGAGCACATGACTGTTGAGGTTGACCAATCAGTGCCGCTTGCCTATTGAAAGTAGATAACAAATAATGATGGTGATTGGGCGAAATTCCCTTGAATAAAGGTTTGAATAAAGGTTTGAATAAAGGTTTGAGCGAATGTCAATAATAAAAAAGCTTTCAAAATGGCACTCACACTACCTTTATCTAAATTTGCTTCCAAAAATTTGACACACATTAAAATTTTAAGTTCCACGTGTCTTTACGCCATTAAGACATTCAGTTATGAAACCCAAAGTTTCTACTTGAGGTGCGAGGATGGCTCAGTTGTTAGAGGCGCTGACTACAGACCCAAGGGTCCGTGTTTCGAGTCCCTGGCATGACCAAACTTTCACCCAGAGTGGGGAGAGTCGCCAGCTCTCTGTAATTCCAGGCGTAGGAATCACGAGGTGTGATCACATCGAGAGGAAAGACCAGGACACTGCTCGATAAGCATAGCTTTTCAGTGTTCTAGAAACTACCTTCGGATGCTAGGTAGCAACAAATACAAATACAAATACTTTCCTTAGAGCTGAGATCCACCTTCTGTTATCACTAGTTCCTATATTTACAATTCCTTTGCAGGTTAATCAGAAAGGCATTTAAGAAGCAAATGATCAGGGTATGTTAAAGTGACTTAAATCGTAGCTCATTCTGAAAACAAATTGTAGTGAATTAAACAAATACCTTGTGGGTTTTCTTCACGGCATGTTTAAGAGCCAGGGCATCTTCTTCCTCTCGTTTTTTTATCATTTCAATATTCTAGGAAAATGACACTTCATATAGACGAAAAAAAATACCTGGAATCTTTGTCATAAATGTTAGCGATGCAATTTGCAAAAAATTAAAAAAACATTAAGAAAATATCAGGCTTTTGAAAAAGAAATGAACAAAATCAAAGAAAAAGTGATTAAGTGATGTTTAACAAATTTATCAAGTCTATGAGTGAAACATCTATAGAAATAGTTTCAGAACCAAGTTGTCAAATGCAGAAACCAATGATTTGGCCATGGGTACATTAATGTGTTTCCGCACTTTAACTCGGGGAGAACTTACATAAAAAAATTAATAAAAATTTTAAAACAAGTTTTTGAAAAATGAACATACATGCTTAGCCTCTCTTTCCCGCCATTTAGCCAACTCCGCAGAGGCCAGTTGCTCAGGTGACATGTGAACCAACTTCGCAGGTGGCAGTTCGCCTTGTACAACTTGCTTGTATAAACTCTAAATAAAGATTATTTAGATCAGAAAAACGATTTTCAAGATAGCGTCGTTCTCAGAAAGTTCCAAAACGCAATATATTTTTCTTAAGGCCAATAATCAATTCAATTGTTTTGCCTGACTTCCGAATTCAATCTAATCTAAGTTACCTTACCTCGACGTTTTAATTATCATACCACATAGAACAATAGATTTAAAACCATTTCACTTCAATACTCATACATTAACAGTAGCCAAAGACAATTGTTGGTTGAAATCTATTTCTTGGCAATATGAATATCCTAAGATTTGAATATCTATACATATTTCCAGAATAACAACTTCTAAAGTATTCTGATCGGAGTTTGGAGAACAAAACAATATCGGAGTTGTGAGAAGAAAAGAACCCGAAACAGACCCTCATCAAACTCTTTTTTTCCTAAAAATTACATAAATAGGTGTCATTTTATATCTGCTTCTAATAAAATCATATTCACTATCAGAATCCTGTCCTTTCACTTATGAAGAAATTATCTTGATCAAATTCCTACCCGATTTTTGGGATCTTTCAAATTGAAAATCAGGCTCCTGTACTTGGTTTTGTACTTCTGCCCAGTATCTCCATACATCTTGACGATCTCCTCTTCGATTGCAGAACAAATTTTCGTAACTTCGTCAACATTCACATCCATTTCAACTTCAAGACACCTAGATAATAACAAATAAATTGCAATAAAGGCTAAATTTGCCATCAATGCTTACATTTTAAATGATGACTATAAATAAATGATCGGTTTACGAATAAATGACATAATTTTACCTTTATTTGCTTGTGGGTGTCAAAAATTTAACAAGAGTTATCATTGAGTTACAGAAAGCTTTTCAATTTTACGCCAAGGAAATGTTTCCTTTGAGGAACTTTATCAAAAATAGTAAAAGGCATTTTTGTTAAGAAATTCAAATAGATCTTTTTCAATTTAAACCCCGAACAACCGATTTAGGTTTCTATAAATATATAACTAAAATAGAATAACTTTCTTAAGCGAAAGAAAAAATAAATGCCTGAGGCTAGATATTAAGACGCCTCGAAATAAAATTACCCAATGACCTTCTACATGGTCTGCCGTTACATTGACTTACAAGTCGAGAATGAAAAGGTACCTTGTAAGTATTGTCTCTTTCAGTGACTTTTTAACATTGTTTCGAACAACTTCTGTCAAATCCTTCTTATCCTTTTGATTGGAGCTTCCAGAATTAGCTGAAAAAGAGAAGTAAAATACAGAATACGAAGACAGAATACTGGAAATCGCGAATCGATAAAGCCAGATCTTAAGGAAAAAACGGTCAGCAGGCGCAACTGAAAAACGCTTTTAAAGTAGCTTGTTCGGGAATAGCAAGCATCGAAAGCAATTTTGAACTCATGTTTGAACTGGCCTAAACGAAATTTCAAAACAGAATGTTACCAGTAGATTCGGATTTTCGGCTTGAGTAGAAAGAGGGCGACATTAGCCCTCCGGCTTTGGTTGCCGCTGCACGAAAAGAAATGGATGAGAGTATTCAACACTCAGCATAACGTACAAAGACGACGGGGGTTTACAGAAATCTGGATGAGAAGCAGGGGTTGGAGTCAAGCTATTATATTCAATCATTAAATCTTATATTAAGGAGGATAAGCAAAACGCAAAAAGTTCTATTTAAGTGGGATGAGTTACAATCAATATCAAGTGGGTTTACTAATCCTTGAAAATCTGTAATACAGTAATTCTTAAAGCATGGGTAAGTCAGACCGAAGAGAGGCTGAAATAAAATGATCGGAGAGATTCGGTACTTAATAGAGAAAAAAGGGGGTATTGCTAACCTGGTCTAAAGACTTCGAAGGTGGGATGCTCCTCAACCCATTTGAAGATATTGGCCCTAGTTGGTGCCATAAGCCCCGCAATGACCTTCTTTGTCGACTTCTCAATGACCGGTATTCTTTCGTTCTTGTCATCGTCATCTGTTGTTGATGTAGCCGGGCTGATTGTAGGGCCTTTGCCGGGCTGAAGGGACAAGATGAATATATTTGTAATACTATGAAAAAACAGTTCATCGGTCTATTGCAGAGTGCTCGATGCCGTATGGAGCAGAAAAAAGATGCTCTTATAATGGTTTATAACTTACTGACAAGCGACAATGGAAATAATAGACAAAATAATTATTAGCAGTAGGGTAAAAAAATAATGGCAATGGGGATGAAAATGGTTGGAAAAATCAATTTTTTGGAAAAAAATTCAAGTGCAAAATTGCAGTATAGAACCTGTTGCAAAAAGTGGATACCAATACATCTGGAAAAGGCAATTTTAAGGAAACGTCAAAAGAACTCAAATGTGAAGACAGGAAATGTTGCTATATTCAGCCTTTCGTTTGCACATTCCTGGCCAGGGCTGCTGTGGCAAACGCAGAAATACATGCAAGGTATCACGAATATAGAGTTTAACAGCCCCCTTTAACCGCAAAAATTGTAGCATATGCAATTAAATACATATACATATACACAAAATTAAACCGGGGGAGGGGACGCTGTCTATTAAGAATCGCAAGAAGGTAAAAATGTATACGCAGCATACCTCTTTTGATGAAGGGCTTTTCACTTCCGGAGATTTCGGTCCAAGTCGTTTCTGCTTGTCTTCAGACAGAAGGCGAAGTGACTCTTTCGTGTAACTGTTGGGAAGACAGCACGATTGTTGGTAAAATATAGAAGGAATGACCCAGATATCACTGTGCTTTTCGTTAAGACGTTGTCCGGCTAGGATTTATGGTTTCTTGAGTGAGTTTCAGAAATAAAGAAAAATTGCCTTTTATCGTTATTATCACCTAGATTGGCCCGGAATTACAATTTAATTGGAAGAAAAGAGAGCAAGATCTTCGGATGATTACCAAAACATAAAGAGCACAACTTCGAGACTAAGTAACAGGCCCTTTTATGAGTAAGGATTGCTTCAAAAAGGAGAAAAATCAAATATTATATATAACACCTTGAGTCGAAATAAATCAAAGATATTTTGAAATGACAAGCTGGAATTAAATTCATGAAGTTGATTTTATATCAAGCTGCATTTTGGTACAAACTGTAAACTGTATAAAACCTTAAGGAAATCTGATTAAATTCTAGCATTATATTTCGTCTTGAATGGCGTCAAGTTTAAAACCCGATCAAGTGATTACTTGTTCCTTTAATATAATTTTTATTCTACTTATACAATATCAACAGAACATATATCTGACGCACAAGCTTCAAGCTTCGCGTGACTGTTCAAAAAGTGAAACTCGATAAAGATATATTAATAATCAAAAAAATTATTCAATATTGATGTGATGTAAATAATGAACAAATCGAAATGGAAACCAAACAAGTCCATAACAAGCACGAAAACGAAAATCTCACAAATGCGTAAACTTCAAACACAAATGTTTCTGTGCTTCCGAACTCTTTTAGGCTAATTTCAATCAAACAAATTATTATGTTTGAAAACAACCAATATAAATTTATGTGCCAGGGCTTCTCCTGACACAAATGCACCGGGCAAATCAAACAAAATGTGGTTATGTTTTCAAAAATAATGCAATGATTATCAGCCGGGCACAACGACCTAGACTCCGTGAATCTAAAATGGATTGGCAAGTCTTAATCTCATTACCGTAACTAGGCCAAGACTTCATCTCGTTAGAGTAAATTAATTCCAAAATAATATCAGCTTCTTATATTCATAAGCTTTTCCTGATTCGAAGATCACATATTTTCTAATTATGGTCATGCCCAAGCCAGTCTATTCTTGTATGCGATTCAAAAAGGTCAATTAGTGAAATGAAGTATAAAAAATACTTAAGCACTGGAACTACATTTTTGATAATTTTAGCAAATAATCCAAGGATAATTCACTGTTTTCCAAAGATCATCCCTAGTTTTTAAAATGCGGTACATTTAAAGCTTACAAAGCAGATGGCTACAAATTAAATCCGACACACTAATTTTCCCACACAAATTTCTGACCTTTGCTTCAAGAAAAAAGAGAATTCCAAACTCAACACAATTGACCCTAAAACTCATAATAATGATGTATGCAATCTTAATTTCAACATAATCTAAATTATGCTTGGAAAACTTCAGAAATGTCCCTCTTAAAGGAGAACTGACACGCAAAAATAAGTTGGGCTAAAACGGTAGTTTGTGACAAGCAAATTCTGGGATCGAAAATATTTTTTAAATCACAGTTACCGTTTTTGAAATACAGGCGTTTTAAGTTGAGAAACGACAATTGTTCCGACAACTTGAGACTCGAGGCGAAAATCGTCACGAGTGGGCGATCATCTTTGACGTCACAAGTGA